>CM042142.1:1537164-1589664 GCA_023376005.1 Doryteuthis pealeii | reverse complement strand
TGCTAGACCAACCAATGCTTGACCTGGTTTCTCGGAAACCCGTGTCCAGTGGTTTCGTCCATTGGACCGGTACGATATATAATATCAGCATGATCCCAGCGGGCCATCCCTCAAGAAACACCTATCTCCCCGATTTAAAGTGGCAGGGTTAGGTTTATTGCCCAGTGTCCGAGGCGCCTCAAAAGAGGAATGCCGAGAGGATTCACGCATGAGCTTTGGTCTGTGCGTGGTTACCCGCTCTAATGACCCTTGTGTTCGACTGACATGGTGGGATGTCAGTAAATACCTACTCTCCTGAACAATTCCCCCACCCTTACAATACTACTTGCACTCACCCTCAGCTTTTCTTTTTCTTATTAAACCTGAGGGTGACAAAACAACAGGGATTAACATAGAAATGGTGGGGGTTGCATCAATCTTCCAAATGCGAACGGCCTATACTTGCCTGGTTTGAAAAATCCACATTTGAAATCGTAAACTTTTACCTGGGCTCTAATACCGAAAGACTGTCACTCAGGAATTGACCTGCAGAGTTACTTGAGCAGATGCAGATTATTTATTTATATATATTTTGGACACTACGCCATCGTCTTTAGTGGACGAAAGGTGCCAACAACAATACTGAAATATACAACTGTCTCAACCATGAAACATACCCCCACCCACACAGCTATCTACCCTCCTCTTTATTTCAGGAAGACAATGTCTAATCTATAAATGTTATATAGCGTGTCCAGAAGAATTTGACATCATTTGAAATGTAAATATGTAAGTAATTATAATTCCTAGGTAAACGAAATTGAATAGGCTTCATGTTGAACAAAATAGATTTATTCATCAAAATTCAAATAAGATAGATGGATGTTCCATTTATAAAAGATTTCTCAAATCCTCACAAATTTGTTTAACTGTGTTTGAGTAGATTCTAACACACAAGATGCCTTTTTATTGCAAGTGAATGCCATTCTTACTCCTAAAAAGGAAAAAAATTAAAACTTAGTTTTTACACATTTTGTTAAAATTTGAGATCTTCAGATGGAATTGGTTATATTATCAAACTAAGAAACGATGTTCAATTTTTTTTTTTTTTGACACCTTGTTTAACTAACAATTTGAAGATTGTTTTAACAAATATTAATAATGACTTGATTCGGCATTAAATGACCCAAAAAAACAAACCATCTAACCAAATCTAGGAGAAGGACAATTGAACTGAAAACCAAACCTGGAGAAAGATGGGCTCTGCTAGGTTATTCCTGCCAAAGACACGCTAAATTAATAGTGACCCCCACGACTAAACCAGCTCATAAGATAAATATTAACATGGGACAGATAAAAATTAAACGATAAAGAAAACTGTCTTTTATCTCAATAACGTATAATCTTTCTAGCTCAACATTTTTCTTTTAAAAAATCTGGATTTGAGGGCAAGATTTTGTTTCAACATAGTTAAACGATAAACTTTGACATGATTAACATAAAGTCCTACTTTTTCAAGGACCGTCTGTGTCTTCTTTCATTGAAACTTTGAATGTCAATACCACAACAAGGATTAAAATAGGAAAGAGTGTTGCATTAATGTTGCTATTGGAAAGGGCATGCATATCTCTCTGGAAAATCAGCATAAATTTTTTACCTAAACTAGCAAGAATATGCACCCCCCCCCCGTGTAAGTATTTAAGTTTTAATGTAATTAAATATATGAAATTAGAAAGACTAACGAAATTGAACAAGAACGTATATAAAAAATTATATTTATTTTAATTATAATTCTTAATTTGTTTCTATATAAAGTTATTCATAAGATTGATTTTAATACGTTGGAGAATAAAACAACAATATTAGAGATCAATAGAACAATGTAATTATTCATTATAGCCGGTTTTGTTAAAACCAGTATGCAAATTAACCACACCATATATTTTGTAAACCGTTATTTCTTAGTGATATATAAGACATATTGCAGGATTTTAAATGCACTAATAACATGGACTGTTGTGAGCCAAATCTAACTCAGATTTTCATAGAGATCATTAGTAAATAAGATCTATCCAATGTATTAATGATTTTGACTATGACAATAAATACTCATTGATAAACATAATTCCAGAGGGTATTGTGGCGTAAGCAGTGACGTAGTTTCGGTTTCAGACACCAACCGCTAGCACTATTGAGAAGTATACATATTTACCAACCCTCTCCGTAAGGCGTGACGCAAGGTCAATTTCTTAGGCGGAGTTTAACAGGTTTGGATTCAGAGTTTTTCTTCTCTTAGACCGATTGCCATACCAGGGTTAAATAGCCTCGTCTGTCGTACTATTCACTCATAGCTAGAGGGAGAGTAGTTGGTCGCATACCTTTCCCAAGGGTATTAGCACAAGTGAGAGGTATACAACTACCTCAATCACCAAGTAGATCCCCCACATATACCTCCCTCACTCCGAGGAAAAATACAATTCCTAAACTTTAATAACAATTTTAGGAATGCGCTAAAGAAATTGTTTAATGCCAAAACGCCAATTAGCTCTTCTTCATTACCCCACCCCCAACTTTTCATTTTTTTTTTTTTTTTGAAAGACACTATCCTGATTAATTTAACAAGGAACAAAATAAAATGAAACTGTGAAGATAGCAAGAATCGAACTCACTGACATTTAGATTAGGCGACTGGTTTGCTAACCAGTGTTAGAGAGAGAGAGAGAGAGAGAGAGAGAGAGAGAGAGAGAGAGAGAGAGGGGGGGGGGGTATCATTCAAAAGAAAGAAGCTATGTGTGATTGGAGTTTAATCAGGGGTCAACGTTTACGTACTGGACATGTATGCTGAAAAGGGGATTCCCTTTTAAAATTGTGATATTTTAAAAAGTATCTGGTACCTCTAAAGGAGGGGGCTTCATTTCCTGGCATGAAGTAACCAAGCGATTACATGGTACTGTTAGTATTTTTTTAAAAATTTAAACATGTTCTTTTGGACAACAAAATAAAATTATTCTAATAAATTATTATTCTAATAACACAATTGCAATCTATTAGATTTCCATATGCCACAGTAAGACATGATGACATGCATTTAAAAAAATTGAAATAGTTTATTATAAATCATTTTAATTTATTATCTAGATATATAAATGAAGTATCTATATTAGATCTACATCTAGATAATAAATGTTATCCTTAAGTACCAAGTACTTTTCCTAATATCCCAATTTTTCATTAGAGAATCTCCCTTTTCGGTATACATATCCATTACCTAAACTTTGACCCCTGTTTTCTTGTTCTTGGTCGTAGCGAGTCACCTTATATAAATAAAGAGGTTTTTATTAAATGAATCAAATTTGTCGTAAAGTGAAATTAAATACAAACTTAAGCATTAAAGAATCAATGGCTAGCTTGGTTAAAGATAGGGAATAACAGAGAATAAATAATAGATTAAAATAATCTATGATGAATTATTTCAATTTTTAAAAAATGCAGGTCCTTTTTTTTCTATTAACTTTATCTTTTACTATTGAAGTCATTTTATAATTTAATAAAGATATACAACTCATTGAACTGTGGCAGATGGAAATCTAATAGATTGCAATCGAGTTATCACAATAATAATACATTAGAATAATTCTTATTTTTCATTGTCTAAAAGAACTATAATGGTTAAAAAACAAAAATACTAATAGTAGCGAGTACTCGCTTGGTTACCTCATTTTAGGAATGACCCTCTCTTTGGAGGTACCGGGTACTTTTTACAATATTACAATTTCTCTATAAGGGAACCCCCGCCTTTTTTCGGCATACGTGTCCAGTACCTAAATTTTGACCTCCTGGCTTTTTGTTATTGGACGTAGCGAGTCACCTTATAAATAAAGAGGTTTTATTAAGTGGAGTAAATTTGTTGTAAAGAGAAATAAAATACAAAGTTTAATCATTACAGAATCAATGGTTGGCATCAATGGTTAGTTTGGTTAAGGATATGGAATAACTGGGAATAAAGTTATACATTCCATTGTCTTTTTTTATTGATAAGAATGGGATGGGGGGAGGTGAAAATAGAAATAAAGGATGAAAATAAGAAGAAAAATAAAATAAGAAGGAAGGAGGGGAAAAAAAGAATAAACACGAAAGAAAAGGATGATGACGAAATAGAAAGAAAGTTGAAAAATATTTTTAAAAAGGCGAGGCATGTGAAAAAGCAAAAATTCGAGAAAAGACTCTTATTATCCAATCTTTATCATTGCCGCCTTCGTCCGCCCTCCATGATTTCGACAGTTAGCTGGGAAGGAGGGGGGAGGGAGATATTGAAAGTACAGAGTTGCTTCCCCTTTACTTTTTCCCGCCTTTATGAATCGTGCAATGATCATATTTCCCAAAGTGTCAGCAAATCATCGGCAGTTGAATTGGCTGTTCTTAGAAAACTGAAAAGATTTTCCACCGTCGAATTCTTCTTCTTCTCGGAGAAGAAAGATGAAAGGCTATTCCAAGCGTATCATTCACACCCCCACCCACCCCCACAATAAATTACTTGAAATGTTACTCTATTCTTGCCCCACCCATCTCTCTCTCTCTCTCTCTCTCTCTCTCTCTCTCTCTCTCATCTTCAATCTAATCACTGCCTTCTTGCCTATTCGTGATATCGTTTGATTTTTTTCTCCCCTCAAATTGGCCGGTGTTGTCATTCAAATATTTTATTTAAAACAAAAAAAAAAGAAAAAAAGAAAGAAAAAAGATGTCGACTACTGAATTAGATTCTTTTTTTTTTATATATATCAACTGCAAGTTGAGGTGGTTGTAAGAATTGGATTAAAAAAAATATTCTTAGAAAGATGCAGGTTTTAATAATTGACTGTCTTTCTTTTATTTTCTTTCTTTCCTTTATTTTATTTTCTTTTTATTAATGGTAAACCTTCTTTTAATGACCTACAGAGTTCTATATGATCTTTTCTCATCAGAAATATTTGTGAGGTTGTACATGGAAATAAAGACAAAAAAGATCTAACAATTTTTGTGCGAGGAGGAGGGATAAATAATCTCTACATTTATAAATATTCTGACACAGATGTCTACACACACTAACATATATAATATATATATATATATATATATATATATATATATATATAATATATATATATATGTGTGTGTGTGTGTGTGTGTGTGTGTGTGTGTGTGTGTGTGTGAGAGAGAGAGAGATTAGGCTAATATTTAAAAAAAAAGGACAGCAATGCATGACACACATTCATATTTTAAAGACGAATCTACAAGTATTACCCAAGAAACTCTACCTTTTACACACACAGACACACACACGGTCATTGAATAATAATCGATATATTAATACTGGTGTTTCTTAATTGTACGACCGTTATCTTGCAGCACCCTCTGGTCAAAAATGAGACCGTCCAAGATGAAATGCAAAAGGGTACATCCTGATTATCTGGTGTTGTTGCTCCGCCGAATTCTTATTTCTTATGAGTGTTGTCACCCCAGCTAAATAATGGACCATTCCGTTTTTATTATAAAGAAAAATAGGGAAGAAAAGGGACATGCTTAACTGAAAAAGTATAATAAGATAGGCGGGGAGAGAGGGAGTGGCCGCGTGGAAGCGATAACGCAAATCTGTTTCAATCGAATGTAATGAAAAGATAAAAAGAAGAGAAGAAAGAAAAAAAAAAGAGCGAGAGAGTTAAATAAAGATTATTATACTTTTTACATATGGAACTATTTTGCAATTGGATTTCTCTGATTTTTTTAGATAAGGCTTGATAATTTGTATTATTCGGATTTTCGGACTCACCTTTATTGTTATCTACACATCGGCCGAAACGTTGTGTATTGTTACAATAAAGATAAAGACTATTGAGTCCAAATAATCCAAATTTGCAATCGAGAAAAGAAGAGGCAATCCCCCACCCTCACGGAATTGGAAGAGAAAAATGAAAGTTTTAAAGATGATTACATTCTTAATAGTTCTTAAGTAAACATATCAAATGGTGTAATAATCAAATTATCATACTGTGGTATATCCACAGGTCCTGCTAGTTATCATTATTATTGTTGTTGTTTCTTCCCCTTTATGAATTTGTATATTCTTACATATCTGATGATTTATGCAGGTATCAAGTGACAGCAAGGTTCTTGTTACTTCCAAACTCCAACAGTGTTGTTGTCAAGATAATTTCAATTTTTCCACAAGTTTATCATTCATTTAATAGTCGATATTAAATGAATTTTATGTTTTTGTATGGTTCCTAGTGCACCAAGTATTATGGGCACGACCTTAATCTTTATGCTATACAGTGTTCTCAGCCCCACGACAAAGTCATAGTATTTTCCAAAATTTTCTCTCGTCTTCACCCTGTGGTCCGCTGACACAGCCACGTTTACGATCTGGTAAGTTTTCGTCTCGTCGTTTACGACGATCCGATCTTCTCACTTGGATGGAGTGGGAGAGTCGGTTTGTTGTTGGTTGGTTGGATTTTACGTCATGTCAACCCTTATTGGGTTATTTTATGCCGAAGACATTTTGTTTTATTAATTTATGTTGGGTATTAAGTTGTTTTTTAACACATTTTTAATACTCATTTAAAAAAAATCTATTTTACTCATAGATGGGACCCTAACAGGTACTACCAGTCCGGGTCAGGATTAATGGCGATAAAGTGGTACTTCACATTCCCCCAGAGTTCCAGAATTGGAACTTCACCACTAGACGCAGTCATACCCAGGACACTAAGACCCTCTCAAGTCATCGCCTTCTAGCACATATATGATAAAAAGCGTTGGGGGTTGCCATTTCGACAATAGTTTTGGGACAATCATAAAGGTGCTAGAACTTGACGTGACTGGCCGATTGATCAGATGGGGTTTCTCCGACTGCCCGTCTATACTGAGTAAGGGCCAAAGTGGAGTGTTGCATGTCATGGACTGCTCAGCCACCAGGATTCCATCTTTAAGCATCAAATTTATAAGTAAGATACTTATATATATATATATGTGTGTGTGTGTGTGTGTGCTCCCATAAATTTGGTATGAGCTCTCTAACTAGTAATTTAAATTAACTCTCACTACTAAGCATATAAGTAATGATCGTTTGCCCGGAAATTTGATCTCTCTGTGACCGTAAAATACATAAACAAACCTATGTACTTAATAGTTTAAAAACACCAGTCCTGCTACAGCTGTCAGTGGACGAGGGGATAAGATATCAGGCTGCCAAACGTTCAGTCTGAGTTCGTGTCTAGCCACACTGAAGAGGCGTGAAACGCCTAAACACGTGCCCGTGGATGACATATATATATATATATAAAACATATTGCATACAATGGTTGTTAGATTGAAAGATTTTCCTATGTATTCATTTATACAAAACGACACGACGAGAAACTATAATAGAAATAAACAGTCTAACAAAAGTCTTTTTAGGCCGGTTTTGCTCAGTCGGTATAGCACCTACTCCGGAATCGCAAGGTGCCGGGTTCGATACTGGTCCACGTCAACTCAGTGTATGAGTTGCACAGATTTGAAGGCGTGCCACTCCATCTCAGCATAAATAATTTCCCTGATCTAGCGTTAGAGAAAAGGTGATAGACTCCCTCGCTGTCTGGCTGATACTAACAATAGGCGACTCCAACAACTTTACTTACTTTATTATATTTATCCATTTAACTCAATGTTAACGCCAAGTGTTACAGATCTTCGAAGATGAAGTTGAAAAATGAAATGAAGGAATGAATCTCTCTCTCTCTCTCTCACACACACACACACACACTATTTGTTTGTCCACAAGAGATAAAATCACTTGATTGTTGGTTTTCAAAATCTTTCATCGTGTGCAATCAAAGCGCGCGCGCGCGCGTGTGTGTGTGTGTGTGTGTGTTCATAAACTGAACTTTATTTATGTTGTCTGCAATTCTAAGAGGACCCATTTGCCATTATTTTATTTATTATTCGAGTGACTGTCTCCATATTTTCAACACAATATCTTCTCAAACCTTTTTCTCTGTGATCATATGACACCCCAGTAATCCATATATGAAATCTCAAACTTTTTAACTAGAATATAGAATGAGCATCTCTTTCCACACACACAAGTGATGAAATTCTTCATATATAAAATTTTCAAAGGTTATTGCATAGAACATGTACCCCCAGAAGGTGGTTGATGAATACACTCGGTGTAATGTGGTTAAAAAAAAGATTTAAGTAATAGTTTAACATATTCGTGAAATAAAGGTACTCCCCCGGTCAGTTATTACGGTCAGGTCACGCTGAAAGCACCGGTTCCAGCTAGATCACCGAAATTAAGCAGCGATGAGTATGTTCAATACTTAGATGGATGACCATTTAAGCTACAACAGGTACTATAAGTACTTTGTTTATCAAAATGTTTTGATTCGGCATTAAATAACCCGAATAAGGGTTGATATGCCGTAAAATAAAAACAACCAAACCATCCTGTCAGTTATTTCTCTATAACTACACATCATGAGGAATTTATCAAGAGTTCGTTTTTTTTTGTTTTTTTTTATTTTTTAATGTTACTACCGTATTTTCCCGAAAAGAAGACCTACCTACAAAATAAGATCTAGCGTGATTTTTCAGGATGAGTTTAATAACATCCCCTGAAATAAGCCCTAGTTGAGAAGGGCAGATAGACGAAAGAAATTAGCATTCTTCACAATCACAACGCAAACACTCGTCTTTGTCAATGATCAAAACGACGCGCGATCACAGACAGCTGTGTTGCCAATGCACTACGAGCAAGCTATCTGGATAAGAACATCCAGTGACTTGCAGAACAAAAACATTCCAAAGGATGATGATGATTATTTTTAAATGAATTGTCCTTAATGAATTTTTGAAGAAAAGAATATGTTAATAGTAAATGAATATACATTGTTTTTCGTAATTTCTGTTTTAGAAATTGTCATTTTCTACTTTGTAATGTTTTTCGATATATGAAGAACAAAACATCCCCCGAAAATAAACCCTAGCGTTATATTTCGGCGTGAAAATTAATATAAACCCCGTCTTATTTTCGGGGATACGCGGTACTTCGGAAAATGCCTTTTGTTTTGATGTTAACTGCAGGCAACAGGCAATGTCCTGACTTCTGTAAAATGCAACGTAAGATTCTGTCACAGAAATGGACACCAAAACTCCAGAATTGGAACTTCATCACTAAATCTAGATTAACGTCATACCTAGAGCAATTAATGAACTGTTAAAATAGCGCAAATATTAATAATTACATTTTTTTTTAAGTCTAAGCTGTATAAGACTGATTCGGATTTTATGAGAATTTACGATGAGTTAGAAAGAAGAAATGATCAGGTGTTTGCGCAAAAGGCTCACCTTTACTGGTATGTCTCCTTGCACAGCACAAAAAACAAAAAAACAACGCCTATCCCAACCAGAAATCACGTGATGGTGCTGGGAAATTGTAATGAATCAGAGGCAGGATCAACATTTTTGGGGGGCTTTTTTATTTAAGGATTTAAAGATGAAAAAAAAATCGAACAAGTCGTGTGGATCTGTGAATCCGAACGAAAAAATGCATCGTGTATTAGACGAGGTTAAAAAGAAGAAGAAGATATATAGATAAAAAATAAACTGTTGGTTGGTGTTGGCTAATCGGACAGAAAAAACAAACTCTGGTTGTTGTTCGTGATTGGGAACAAAATGATGATAACTGAGTTTTGTCACAAGAGAAAAAGACAAGGTTGCTTATATATATATATATATGTATGTATCTATTTAAATTGATGTGCGAAGAAGAAAAAAAATAGAATGAAAACAATGAGAAACGAAGGAGGGGGAGTAAGAAGAAAAGAAATAAAAAGAAAAACAAGTATAAGGGAGAGGAGAGGAGAAAGAAAAGAGGAAGAAGCGAAAAAAGAGAGAGAAGGAAGATAAGAGGAAAAGAAAAGGAGAGAGAAAGAAAAAGGAGAGAGAAAGAAAAAGGAGAGAGAAAGAAGAAAAGTCGAAGGAAAAAATAAGAAAAAGACAGACAGAAGGGAGTTTAACATGTTTTGAATTCAGAGTTTTCCTTCTCTTAAACTGGTTACTTAGCCCAGTCTACCCTACTATTTACCCATAACTGAAGGGAGAGTAGTTGGCTGCATACTTTTCCCAAAGGTATTACTGCTATGTAAAATGCAAACAGCATCGTCCAGGATATTAACTCGGATTGACGTGTCTATTTCCTATAACTCTAACCATTAAACCAAACGCCTCCATAAATGTCCCCATATGTTAAGAAATGATATCCAACAAAATGCGTCGATAGATCCAAATTTTAATTTTTTTTCTTTTCCTCCTCTCACACACAAAATTCCACGGATGTCATGTAGAAGTGTAAAGATTAAAAATGCATACGCATATTGACATTTAAAGATTTATTTTGATATACATATATTTACATATATTTACTCAGATACTTACATATACACACACAGAACAACACATACCTACATTCATACATATTTTCAACGCACTGATTACCAGAAAAATACAGTCTTGAGATTTAAGCATCCATAGTGGTATAATCGTTAGCAAGCTAGTCTCGCAAATCCACTACTCCAAAGCGAATCTGATTTACACCGGATGCCCCGTACTTGTGACATTGTGTCACATCCTACTCGTGGGGAACGGGTTGGGTAAATACCAATAGTCATGCAAATTACACAGGAGCATACAAATAATTTACACACAATTATATGCTATCAAGTATTCGTATCTAATACAAATAATTCACACACAGTTGTATACTATCAAGTATTTCTATCAAATACTAACAATCTATACATAAAATAATACAGACTGAATCAACAATTCCCATTAAGTAACAACAATCATTTGTTTGCACACAGTTTTGTGGTTTTAAGCGTTCTTATCCAATACTAATAATTTTCAAACATATCTATTAGACCCATAGATCGCACCCTAACAGGTACTACCACTCTGTATCAGAGTGGACTTGGGAGAAATAGCAATGAAGTACTCTACACTTCCCAGAGCTCCCGAACTGGAGACTAATCACCGGATAGAGTTTAGTGTCAAATACACCCCTCCCCCTTTTGGGGTGTGGTCTCCCCTCTCTACACAGGATGCAGTCGGGGTATATATTAAGCCCGACGAACAGACGAATGCAGAAACCTACGACTAACACACTAACAAACTTGAATATATAGATCACCATACGTTACATAATCCAGCATTTATGTTTAAAAACACAACTGATACTTTTGGTTTTGGGTCGGTTCTTTTCTTAATGGCATATCAACCTTCGTAGATTATTTAATGTCAAGGACATCTTTGTAGAAGAACGGTAGTGGTACTACTTAACCCATAGCTGAAAAGGATGAAGGGGTTCATACTTTATATATATATATATATATATATTATATATATGAGAGAGAGAGTATTAACATGCACATGCATATATACTCTCAATCCAATATAGGTGGGGGGGGGGCTGACCACAAAACTCGTAAATAAGTGTCAGTTTGAATTAGACATAAAAAAGCAAAACTATACTGTAAAAAATGGGGGGGGGGTCAACTGACAGCAAAATCCTCAAGCCATTTGCAGACGATTAACTGCTGTAAGGAGAGAAGAGAGAGAGAGAGAGAGAGAGAGAGAGAGAGAGAGAGAGAGAGAGAGAGAGGGCTCGATCAGCTCAGTTATATTTTTCTGCTTTTTCTCCAAATTTTGTTTTTATTTTCTTAATTGTCTGAGATTTCCAGATTCCTTTTTGCCGTTTTCCCTTCTGTCACTCTAGTTTCGTATTCTTTCGAAAAAAAGACAAAAAAAAGTTTCTTTATCTGTGGGACGGAATGTTGGTCGACATCTCATTTCATCATTATAGAATGGATTCTTCAACTCACAATCCTTTTTTTCTTTTTATTTATTATTTATTTCTTTCTTCCTTGTCCAATCTTTTCTTTGAACTTTTCTCCCATTATTGTTGTTGTCTTTAAATATTTATTATTGTCCGAAAAAAACAAAAAACCCTCTCCTCTTTGTGCCCTGTTGCCTGTCTCTTTACAACTCTTTGCCAGTATCTTGTCATCTCAATCTAATTCACAAATTGCTTTTTCTCTCGATTCACATCCGGGTATCATCAAACCATTTCTTATCAACAGTATCCACACTCACTCGTTCGCTTATATTCATTAGTTGAGTTGGTGGCTTTTACGGCATGTCAACCATTGGTGGTTTATTTTAAGTCGAAGACGTTTTGTTTGATTCATTCTTGATGGGTACTCAACTTCTTTTAAAACACACTTTTAACTCATTTTTTTTCTCTATTTAACACATAGATGGGACCCTAACAGGTACTATCACTCTACGTTCATTTGTGCCAGAACAGAAAGGCGAAATATTCACTTACTTTGCATCAACAACACACACATTAGTAATATTGGAAAAGAGTTAAGGGTCTACCATGGTTTCGATCTCAATGATCTCATCGGGGCCCTACCTTATACTTAATTAAGTCAATGTCATTCCTTAGTTAAACTCAGTTTAACTAAGGAATAACTCTTTTTACTATAATATTATTAATGCTCTATGTTTTGGATAATTTACTAATACCACCGCAACGGAAAAGTTAAAGCGGCAATATATATATATATATATATATATATATATATATATATATAATATTAGAGAACTTTTTTCCTTCTTCAAATACTGAAGAGAACACATTCACATATCCCGCATTTTTATTGAGACACAAAAAGAGAAACCCTTTCCCAGTTTCTCGGTCGAACACACTGACACAAAAACTGATTTTTCTTTCTCTCTCTCTTTCATTATTTCAATCTCAGCATTTTTCGGTCTTTTTTTTCTTTCCTGTTCAATCCATTTCGGTTCTCTCCATCTCTCCCTCTAAACTCATGCAGATTGGTTCCAGGTGACACGGCTGAATTTCATAGCAAGCAGGCTAACAAACCTTGACCACAAAAAAAAAGTGTTTTTTTTTTGGTTTTGTTTTCTTGTTTATTTATTTTATTTCATTTTTTTCATGTGACTTTTATGAAGACCCACCTGTCACAGCGTGGTGTGGTCACGCGCTCACCTTTACATATAGTCTTTGATCTCTAATAAATATTTCCAAAAGTCGTTTTCGCGCGCTTTCACTTTCACCGTGTAAAATAACGCGCACACACAGACACAATTACGAATCCCCCTCTCTCAGAAAAATGTCTTCCCTTTCCCCTCTTTACTCACAGACGTGAGAGAGAGAGAGACTGGAATTCTTGAGAGAAAACACACAAACCTTCAGATTCAAACAAACAATGATTGATCTAATACACAGAAGAAACAAATACTGATACGCACAAAAATGCTATTAACATCGAGAGATTAAGTTCACTATCAAATGATTTGTGTAATCTTCAGAAGATGTTCGTTAAACGTGTCCCCCTTTCAATAATAACATAAAACAGAATTAATCATTATCAGAAATATATGATATTATTCAAACATTTAAGCACCTGTCGTCCATTTGATTGTATTAAGGCACAAAAATAATACCTTTTATTGCATAACATCATCTTGCACTGTTGTCTATCGGCTTTATTATGTAATAAGAAAATTGAATGATGATGATGGCATCATCGTCTTTGCCATGGGAACGCGTGTCGATTGAAAGAGAGGCTTTGAATTATCCACAATGAGGCTAACATTTTGATAAAATAAAGAAATAAAAAGGCCGGGAAATATGAACAAAAATTCTCGGGGAAACAATGAATATATACGTGTGTGTGTGTGTGTGTGTGTGTGTTTCGCTCAGTCGGTAGAACGTTCGCCTAGGAATCACAAGATTACTGCTTCAATACCGGTCCTCGCCAACTCAGTACCACAGGGATCTGTGCGGTAAAGTGAGGAGGTGATGGTAGGTGTGGTTCTCCACCTCAGACGCAAAAACAATCTCCTTCATCTAGCACTAGTAAAACAAATGGATAGACTCCCTCGTTATCTGAGTGATACCGACTCTAGTACGACCCCCCCCCCGCACGAGCAAGATGTGACAATTCATTAAACGGAATTTAACAGGTTTGAATTATTAGTAATATGAGCAGTTTTGCGGTAAATCTAACTCAGACTTTAATAGAGACATCGTTAATAAATAAGATGCTAAATAAGATTAAATAGTGACTATTTCGTTGAGATTCCTTAAAAGGAAACCGTAAAGTCAGTGGTGACGTACTTTCGGTTACAGACAGTTACATAATCTCCATTATAAGAAGATAGAAAATGCAACTGATGATAATTGTTGTTTGTTTTACTTAATAAATAAGAAAATACTATTTTTAATAACGTGCAAATATTTCGTGCTTATTATCAGATTCCGGTAGAAATATCAGAATTCCTAAAAACAACGATCGGATTATTTGCATTTCCTCGTATACCTTTTGGATTACGGAATGTATCCCAATCTTTTCGGTGATTTATGGATCACGTAATTCCTGGATTAGATTCAGTTTTTTGTTTACGTTGATAATGTGTTAATTCTTCACCGGGGAGAGCACCATGTGTCACGTGCTGTCTTCTAGCATTGACGCTAATGTGGAGTTGTTGTAAATCCCAGAAACAATACTGGACTTACTTAGACGTTAAATAAACTATAGCTTACGGCCACACACTCTCCGAGACTCAGTTTTTTTTTTAACAATATATGTTTATTTTATCTTTTTTTTTTAAATTATTATTTAACACTATTTCATAAAAGATAATTAACATTAATATAATATTTTTAGAGAAGGGCCTCAAATTTCATATAACTTAGGGAAGCTGAAAGTCCGGCCCTACTCAGAAAATATAAAATCCTTGTATTAGAAGTAACCTTTTTTTTTCGGACACAGGATTAATATAAGAGTCTCTTGCCTGAAAAAAAAAACTGAAGCTAGACGAACTTTTCCAGTTCCAAAAGAAGATGAAAAATCTGACACCAATTCCTCGGCATATTTTATCACCTCCACCTCTTTACTAAAACTGAACGTCATTTAAGGAATATGCTTATTAATAAGAGAAAGTTGTGATATTTATTTATCGGATGAAGTTTTATCAAAGAAAGATTTATCAAACAACGCATTTTCACATTCCAAATGATAGATTTGAAAACACCCATGAGAAAGAACTTTTACTCTAAACCTCTCTTACTATAGTTTAATGAAAATAATATCAGCCAATTAAGATACTTCTCGTCTCATATCTATGTGCCCCTATGAAACATTCCACACTTTTCACCGTTTTTTAGGAAAATCTTCACGGGAACTGGAATAAACGCTATGCCAGACTCGGTTACGGCCCTCTCTTCACATACAACCCCCAGGTCTATATACCTATTTTAATAGATTTATGAAAAAATAAACTATTTATTATCGATGCGAATGTTACCGAAGCCTTTGTTACCTGGCCAGGTAGTCAGATTTGGTTGTTATTTAATCACTACTTCTGACAAAAGGCGGCAATTTGAATCTAATTTTTTCGCTTCTTTAACTCGCCATCTTGATAGTGTAAGTGAATTAGAACAATCACAGAGTCCTTACTCCACAAGTATCAACAGTAGCATATCCGTGTTATACTAATACTAAACACAACGGAAGGAAATACACGATAAACTCATTTGTACATACTAATAACATTTAATATGGACAATATACCTACAAGAGGTATAAAAAAAGAGAAAGAATACACAAACGTCTACCAACAGCTAGAATTATATACACACTAGAAGCAGCTACCCAATATTGCCTGGATAGAGGGGGGGGGGTAAAAAGTTAGTCTCGCAGATCCATTGATTGTTTTGGTTTTCCATAATTGATTTGTTTTAATCATGAACGCACCACTGGCTTTCCTTTCTCTAACTATTCAAATTCTAATTTTTAAACATCTTCATGAATATAAATAAAATCATTATTTTTACAAAAAAACAAGCTCTGGTGATAGTGAATGTGTATACATATTTACTTTGTCGTTATGCATACATACACACACAATAACTGTCCTTTATATATGAATAGATTGTTTCATGAAAAAGCAATATGTGGAAGAAGTATAAAATAGAAAAAAGTTAACTTGATAAAGATAGTTAATATAGCCATGTGGCTTTACTATTCCCTGACAGGGGTCAGAGACAACGTCTCTACTGTTCAAAGACCAGAAGCAAAAACAGGTTGAGAATTTTTTAAACATTTTTTTTTTTTTGAATTATCATGTAACTCACTACGGAGCCCCTACCGGAAGACCAACTTTATGAAAATCCTTACAAGTCTGGCAAGCGATATGACAAATTTTACAAAATTGTGATTAATGATTAACAACAGAACGTTTCCATTTGATAAGTTAAAATCTGTTCATTTGAATAATATATCTCTGACAACTGGTCACAGTCAGTTGCAAACACACCCAGTCATCAAAGAATAAACTTGTTGAAAAAGTCACTAAATCCGGTAAACACGTTAAGTGGCATAAGAACTCTTTGCTTTTATTTTTTGATCACGATTTCTTTGATTATTATTTTTTTTTTTTTTTTTTTTTGAGGTTGTTAATAATCTCGTTAAAAGTGCGATAAAATAGTGTGAACTACGACTGAGTAGATGGCGGAGAAAAAAAGTTAGTCTCGCAGATCCATTATTGTTGGATCATCGCTGGATACTCCATTAAAATCCCTATGTAAAAAAGACTTTGCGTTGATCCGGCTTGGTGAGGCGTCAGAAGAAAAAAAGGTGGACAGACGCACTGAAAAGAAAAATTCATGTCTCCAATTTAAAATATGAAATGCAAAAATAAAGAAATCCATGCTATTCTATCTAAATTTTATCTTTTAATTATCTTCACGAATAGAAATCAAATCTTCATTAGTTTTGCTCAAAAAGCAAGATTTGGTGATAGTGAATGTGTATATTTACTTTGTCTTTAATTGTTTTATTTTCTTAGTTTCCTCCGGACATATATACACACACACATACATACATACACACCAACTGCCCTTTATATACGTACTAGAAGCGGCTAACCAAGGTCGCCTGGGTAAAGAGGGAACCCTGTTGTATTGATTCGTTTACTTTTGAGATTTTAAAAATGCTGGACATTTTAAAGAAGAATTTCAATGCTATTTCTATATATATTTTAATTTTTAAATATCTTCGAATATAAATCAAATCTTCATAATTTTTGCACAAAAAGCAATAACCGGTGATATTTGATGTACATATATATTTACTTTGTCGTTAGTTGTTTTATTTTCATAGTTTCATCTGGACATACATACACGCATATCAACTGCCCTTTATATCCGGACATACATACAAACTGCCATTTATATACGTATAGATAGATGATTAAAAGTAGAAATTACATCGAACATGCTACACCAGTGATTTCTTTTTGTTGTAATTACAGTATGTAAAAAGAACCTTTCAGGAATCTTCATTTAAAATTGAAACTCGTTTGGTTAAGTATCATGTATGAATTTAGCCAACTCTTTCGCCACGGATGTGACAATAGGTCATTTTTTTAAGCGGAGTAAAGATAGTTTGAATTCAGAGTTTTCCTTCTCATGGATTAGTTGCCTTAGGAAGGCTAAATGATCCGGTCTGTCCTAGTGTTTTTCCATAGCTGAAGGGGGGGGGAAGTAAAAGATTGATTCATGCCTTTTCCGTGAAGTGAAACGCAGACATTCTCGTCCAAGATTTAAACTCGGGTCACAAACCGTTACGCAAAGTGCGTCTCCAATTGGTTAAATATCGTGTTAATACGACTGAATTAAAAAGAAAATTAAGAAATATATACGACTACGAAAAAAAAAAAAAAAGAATTAAACGCTCTGACGCCAAGTGTTGAAAATTATGTTGCACTTTGCATATAAAATGCTGCTAAAAATCATTAATTTTCATTTCGATATATGAAGAGAATAATCTTCGCGTCCTGTTGTCTATAAGTTCAAATGTATAACACACACACACACACACACACACACACACACACACTAGATAAACCTAACTACTAATTTATACGTTTAAAGAATATTTACGCTTAAATGGTAAGTTATTTGTAAAATTTATATATTTTGGCTTATTGAGAAAAGTCATACATTTGTTGCAAGTATAAACATCTTATTATAGTGGATATTCAGTGTCTGTAACTGAAACTACGCCACTGCTTACGTCACAATACCCTCATGAATTGCGTAAGTTTATCAATGAATATCTGATTTATAGTCAAAATCATTAACACATAGAATAAATCTTATTTATTAACGACGTCTCTATGAAAATCCAAGTTAGATTTACCTCAAAACAGCCCGTGTTATTAGTGCATTTAAAATCCTGCAATGTGTCTTATATATCATTAAGAAGTAAAGGTTTACATAGCATATGGTGTGGTTAATTTGCACACTGGTTTTTAAAAAATGATGAAAAATTCGACACTTGCAATATTTTTTTTTTTTTTAATTAAAAACAACGACAGACTAAACTTTTATTCATGTTTAAACTTCAAATACATTATTTCGTTATGCATTTTTTTGCCGTAATAAACGTTTTTATTTGATTGAAATGAATGAATTTATTCCGAATGATTACAACATGACGTCACGTGACATGCTGACTTGGTAACGATTACTGCCGAGGCCACCGATATCTCGTAGGCCTCGTTACTGCCAACTCCTGGCCGATCCAGGTTTCAGTCTCGGAATCTTTTGATTACACTACGTATGTTTCAAATTCTGAACATCACGTCATATTGTAATATACACGAATTTTGAGCTTCAAATGACTTTAGTATTAAATAACACACAGTGGTTGATATGCCATTAAAAAGAAAGAAAGAAAAAGTCGAAAAATTGTTTCCTTTTTCTTTTAAATCGACGATGATGTTTTTAATTCTATCATTTTCATTAAATATCTGAAAAACAAAATCTATAAAGAAACAATCAACTGAAAGTCACAGAAAACATTTCAATTGGATGTTATCTTAATAAATCATTATTACATTTATTTACTTAGTTTTATACTCACAAAAATTATTTACTTTTGATTATTTTTGGTCATCAAATAAAATATGGGAACTGGGATTCGCAAATTGAATAAAATCAAACTGAATCTTGATAGCATTTTGCAAGATAACAAATTCTCTAGCCTTCTAACCAACTGTATCCACTGTAGAGATTTTAAAAGTGGGGGTATCCTGGGTATGATATTAAACTGCATCTAGTAGTGAGGCTCTAGTTTTGAAGATCTGGGGAGTATGGAGTCCCCCCCCCCTTCATTGCCATTACTCTTATGTCTATTCTGACCCGGAATGATAGAAACTCTTTAAGTATTTATGGGTTAAATTAATCTGTTTAAAAATTATTAATATTGGATAGGAATACGTGATAGCATATAACGATTAAAAGAATGATTATTATTGAATAGGAATACTTGAAACTATTTAACTGTATGGAAATTCTTTGTATTAAGAATAGTTATTTATGATTGTTTACTAAGGATTATTAGTAGTTATTTGAAATCAATGGTGTCAATTATCAGTTGCCCTGTCAGCAGCATCCTCTGCAGAGGGGTACCCCCCCCCAGCTGTCCTGTGTATGACAATAAATTGTATTCTGGAGCTCTTCAGAGTATATAGTAACTTCTTTGTTGCCATTACTTCCAGGTCCACTGACTCAGAGTGGTATTATATATATATATATATATAGTCTTGTTAAACATTGCTGAAATGCACTAAAGGAGGTCATTAGTGATGTTACACTGAAGGGCATTTCTTATTATATATACATATATATATATATATATATATATATATAATAAAGAAAAGCCTTTTAGCAGATATATGATAAAAAGGGTTGTGAGTTTGCCATAAGAGCAATAGGGTCGGGACAATCATATTGGTGCTAGGGTTTGACATGACCAGCCAATTGATTGATAGGGGGCCTCTTTGACCTTCCATCTAGTCAAAGTAAGAGCCACAGTGGACTGTTGCATATCATAGATTATTCAGCTACCAGCATTCCATCTTTATACATCATGGGATATGCAAATTAGTTAACTCCATTCTGAAAAAAATTGCTACCATTGTCAAGTTATACAGTAAGCTACTCAGAAGGTTGTTTGAGATTAGAAGAAGTGATTGTTTTGATGAGATAATTTATGTAGAGTCCACACTGGGGAGGGTGGATAGACACACAGCAGCTTTATATATAAGATTGAATTGGTGTGCATGTTAACTAGAAAATCTGCTATTTCCTTACATGTAAATTCTTCTGTTACTGGTTAATATCCTGTTTGATCTTGGCAGTAAAGCATTGCAAAAAAACAAAAAACAAATTAAGATATCCTGTCTCAGTATTTTTCCATAAAGGCTGTTAGTTTTTTATTATAAATTATTTTATACAAATTATAAAAGTAAAGTCGGCAAAGTGGCCTATTGTTGGTATCAGTCATTCAGCGAGGGAGTCTATCCCCGTTTTGCTTGCACTAGACCAGGGAGGTTGTTTTTGCTGAGGTGGGGCGCCACATCTACTGCCAGCTACCCACTTTACTGAACAGATCAAATTACCCAATCTGTGCTACTCATAACGCTGAGTTGGCAAGAACTTGTATCAAATCAGAAACTTTGTGATTCCTCAACTGAGTGAGCTAAAAACCAAGGACATATTACATCTAAAAGTCCAATAATTTTTTTTTTAAATTAATTTTATGAAGTTTTATGAAGTAAAATAGCTGTTGTCTGTGGTTAATCTTAAATTCCATCTTAATTGGAAATTCTGAACCTGAAAGCATGTAAAACCATCTTTACTTTTAAAAAAAAAATCTATTTGTTTATTATGTCTCTTTGGGATCTCACTTTTTTACTATCTTCTCACATCAACCTTTAAAAAGATGTCCTGTCTATGATGTTAAATTATATCTAATAGTGAATTTCCAATTTTGGATCTCTGGGAAATGTAGAGTACCCATTCATCACCATTACTCCCAAGTCCACTCTGACCCAGAGTGATAGTACCTGTTATGAGTTTTAAAAAAATGTGTTAGAAAAAAAATTGAATACCCATCAAGAATAAATAAAACAAAACGTCTTCAGCCTAAAATAACCCAACAAGGGTTGACATGCTGTAAAATCCAACAAACAAAACCAAACCTTGAAAAAAAAAAGAATATTTTGGCACAGAACATATACAATATGAAGGTGCTTGTGGTGTAAAGGACATAAGAAATGGACACAGCAACCAGAGTTCAAATCCTGAATGAAGCTGTTTGCATTTGACATAGTGCTAATATACCCTTGGAGAATCCAACTATTTTCCTTCCAGCTAAGAATAAATAGAATTTTTTTTATTATGTTTGATTAAAACAGATTAGTGTTATTGCTTCTGCACACTCACACACTCTCTCTCTCTCTCTCTATCTTCTTACTCTTTCTTATTATATTTTCTGTGTAGCATGTCCTTTTTCTCCCCTTTATTTAGCTGAGGTGATGACACTCATTTGGATGGTCTCATTTTTAACCAGAGGGTGTTGCAAGATGGTAATAGTCATATTTTGTAGGAACACCAGTATTATTGTAATATATTATTACATTAAAACTTAAATACTTGCGCCTGTGGGAAAGCATATATTTTTGCTAGTGTGTGTGTGTATATATATATATTTATATATATGTATATAATTATTAAAAAGAAATAAGTTGAAGGTATTTACTGGATATAATCATAATAAGCATAAAAAGTTCATTTTCTGGTGTAAGTGGAGATTAAAATTCTCTCTATAAATCAATAAAATGTGATCCATTAAAACCACAAAAAGAAGAAAAAGAATCAAAATGTTTTACTGCAGAAAATGTGGGTGGGTAATGCCACAAAGAATTAATTACTTTGTTATCATTAAATAAAACAACAAAAATGTGTCATTTTTTCCCCCAAGATTCATAATAAGATTTGTTACTTTAACTAAAAAAAAATACCAATCTAATCAAATATCTTAAACTTTTTCAAGTTACATATTTATCATTTGTATCTTTTTTAGATCAGGCTTGATAACTTGTATTATTTAGATATTTCAGACTGTTGTTCTTATATTTATTGTCATGTACACAACATTTAAACCAATGTACCCTCCAACCTTCTTCAGGTGTTTCTTGTCAAACTCACAAGCCTTTACAGAATTAACCTTTTATTCAATCCATTTGGGTAGTTTCTTCTCATTCCATTAATAATGACCGAGTACAAGTGTTAAGCTATCCAAAATACAACGCAAATATAACATAGAATACTTAACATAGTCAGAGGAGAGGGCACATCAGCCGAAACATTATGTATGAATAAAGATAAGGACAACAGTCTAAAAAATCTGAATAATACAATGCATATTTATTGTTTAAGATAATAAAAACAAAATCTATTCATTTTCTGACATGTCATAAATATCTTCTAAAATATAACTAATGTGTCAATGAACTCCTCTTTAACCTTAACTTTGAGGTTGATCCCTACCAAGTAATCCACTAATTTTAGACACTTACCATCCAGTGTGGAGATGCCTGCATATTATTTAAAACACATGAACTCAGCTTTATCCGAGTTCCCATAGAGACCAATGCTACTTACCACCTTCTCTAGGCTATACAGCAGTGATTCAGCTTGTGCATGTGTATTTGCAAGAAGTACTAGATCATCTGCATAGTCTGCATCTGTATGGTCACCTAACCTCTAACACACACACACCATCTGAATAAGATGAACAAGACATGCTGGACACTGCTGGAGAAGCAAGAATGAACTCAAAAATGATGTTCTTCTGTGAATACCTACACATGGACACACCAGTGTAGGCTCACCAGCAAAACCTACATCTATCTGGATTCTGGATGCTGTGTGGAGGACGTCTCAGTGGAGGTGACAAACAGGGACAGTTGGATCTGTGCTGTCAACGTATGATAATGATGAATACTCCACTGCCCTTGTACCAGACTTAGCTTTATCCCTGGCCACTAGTCCCATAACCTGGTTTGGCCTTAGAGGCCAAGCGATGTCCTAGGTATGATGTTAAACTGCATCTAATGGTGAGGAATATCCCTTCATTGTTATTACTCCCAAGTCCACCCTGACCCATGGCATAAAATAACCCAACAAGAGTTGACATGCTGTAAAAACCAACCAACCAACTTATGTCATGTGGCTTGGGCAGGAAAAGCCTAGTGGAGCCAATTCCTCTCTTGTTCAAGTTTTATAAATAGCTAAAAAAAAAGTCTCTTATTTAATCCACACTTTCTCCATCTTTAAACTTTAAAACCACTTCCCCATACCATGTCTAGTGTCAGGTTAAAAAAATTAATCACGAGTTAAATGCATAACCACTTTTCAATAAAACATCTTGAAAAAAAAACAAGCAGAAAATCTAATTCCCTCATTTAATATTTATGCTTTTATAAAAATGCAACTCGACTATTTTGTTTTATTTCCTGTATTGCATAATTCTAAATGCTGACAAAACTTTGAATAAATTAACATAGCTTAAAATTCATTACACATGATCTTTTAATAAATAAAAAAATTCAGCCCACTCTTATGTACTTTAGTCTTCTGTTTCAAGCTGTTAACCATTGAGCTATGTCCTATAAATCCAAATTGATATAAATCTACATTTGTTATTAAAACAAAAATTTCTCTTTCTTTCTTTTTATCTCTTCTTTACTAAATGTTGAATTGGAAAAAGGCTTAAAGTTTTTCTTTCTTTCTTTTTAATTTTTCTCAAATTGAAACTCTGGCAAATATGGGCCAATGATGGATTAGAAAAAAGTGATCAGTTGATTGGCTTTGTGAAGTTAAAAGTCTATTAAAATGTGGACGTCAGGAGCCACTTCAGTGCAAGGTCATTAATCGTCTTAACCTGACGGCTTTGGTGGAATTAAAAGTGAAACAGAAAGAAAAATAATCTCCAGACATTTAGAGATCCATGATATATTTGGAAGTGGTTGATACCCTGAAAACAACCAATGCTAAATAGAATCAAGTTTAAAAAGTGGTTGCTATCTTGGACAGACTGGTAATACACAAGGAAAAACACCTGGCACTCATTCATAGAATGTGGGATTTTTGCTCACATTAGAAATGTATTTAATGCAAATAATATGAAATAACCCTAATATCATTGGTAAAGGTATGCATCCAACTATTCTCCCTCCAGCTATAAGTAAATAGCAGAGCAGACTGGGCTCTCTAACCTTGGTATGGTAACCAGTCTAAGAGAAAGAAAACTCTAAATTCAAACCAGTTAAATTCTGTGTAACCTTGTATCACATCCTGCTTGTACAGAGGAGTTGATAAATTCATACAAGATACCGTTTATATATTCTTATAACCAACATATTTTCTCATACTTCTTTGAGATCATCCACTTAAAAGGTCATGGTTTTATCTGCTGGTTATATAAACAAATTTATTTCATTCATGCTCCAGAAAACATGGCCTTTTGTCAACCTCTTTTATGCTTAAAGAATAAAAATAAAATAAAAGGATAAGAAAGTAAAGAAACTTCCCTAAAAATAATGTCAATGCTGATGATGATTTTATTGGCTTTCTTGCAAGAGGAAAAATTTCAGTTTTCTATTTAAAAAAAAAAAAAAAAGACTAAAATCAAGAAACCAAATTTGTTAAATTCCTTGGGACTTTTTTCATGTGGCATTTCTCGTAGATGCTGCCGCCAACTTTGTAAGTAAAGAACACATAATTAAGGAATTTGCCTGAAGAATTTTTGAATTATTCTTCACTCTTTAAAAAGAAAATGTAATCCTTTTATTTGGAATGAGAAAAAGGAGAAGAAAAAAAACTATCAGTGTGTTCTGCCTTAATTGTGTTTTGTGTGTTCGACAATTGTAAGAAATTTACAAATTCACATATCAGGAATTTTGCTTTTTGCTTTGGAAAAATGGACTTAAAAACATCAAGAATTAAATAAATATAACAATTCTTGTTACAAACACTTTTACTACTGCATGATCATCAGAAAAGTTATAATTAAAGAATAATTGATTATTTGGACAATATATTTTATTATAAGTCCTATAATATAAGAATACAGACATCATAACAAGAATAATAAGCAAAGTTAGGCAATATTATTATAATAGATAATTTTAAAAGTTGGTTTAGCTCAGTTAGTAGAGCATCTGCTTAGTTTGGTATCAGTCTCCACCAACTCAGCACATGAGTAACATAGTTTAGGTAATCTGATCTGTACAGTAAAGCATATGGAAGATGATGGTAGGTGTTGTGCTCCATCTTAGCAAAAACAATCTCTTTAGTCTAAAAAGGATAGTCTTCCTTGCTGTCTGGTTGATATCTACAATAGACAACCTGCTGTTCAGGGAAGGGGGTCCGGTGATTTCAGCCACTGGATCTGTGTTGTTAATTAATGGTGTGAGTCCAGGGGGCCACCCCCCCCCCCGGCAATACCTGCCCCCTTGATTTAAAGGGGCAGGGCTGGGTCTATTGCCCAGTGCCTAAGGCACCCCCCTTGAGGGAGAATGCTGACAGGATTGACACACTTTTTGCACCCGCCATCTCAAGAGCTTATGTCATACCTGCATATGTGGAGTGCAAGGTAAATACAATAGACAAATAGAAAAAAAAAAAGACATGATTATTTAGACAGCACATCTTATAAAGAATTTTATATTTTAATATAAGTCCAATAATATAAGAATACTGGCATTATAATAAGCAAAGTTAAGTAATATTATTCTAATTGATAATTTTATATTGAAAAAAAAGTGGGGGATATATATATATATATATATAATAAGTAAAATAAAAAAAAGAGAATATTGAAAACTAAAATAATTATTCATAATATAATAAATAGATTAAACCCCTTACTAAATTCTAAAGATTTTGAAGGAAAAACATTGAAGCCTCAAGATATAGTCAAGCCTAAGACTATAGAATTGTGTTCAGTTTTATCTAATATGGCTGTCATAATTTTTCCCATGATCCTCTGCACATAATATTTTAATAGCAAGTTTAAGGTGACACAACTCAATTCTCTGCATTTACAAATTATGTATTTCTTTCTCAAATTTCCCCCCAATATTTTATTGTCACAGCAGTTCTCATTGTTTAGTCTCCTAAAAGGGCAGTCATTCACATATCTGAATGTGAATATTCATTTAATCCCTTAATTTTAATAATCTAAAAAGATCCAGAAAAAAAAAACTTATGCAGAAAAAAAAAATGTGATAACCTACAAAACTCTAAGACATTTCCTTTCCAATGTTGGATATATAGATTACCCTATTTTATAATTCTTTGAATTATAAAAGATTTAATAATGACTCATATGCATTCAAGTTTTTGTTAAAACTTTTAGCTTTATGGGATAACCTAATCTTTGTTATATTTTTGCAATTCTCAAGTTTAGATCTGGCAGTATTAAACAGAAATTGAAACTTATGCCACAGGCAGGAATTGATTTTAAATTGATAAAGTATATATATATATATATATATATATATATATATATATACACAAATTAAAATAGAGTGGCTCTATATTGTTCCATTTTAGTGTATATACAATCACACACACACTATATATATATATATATATATATATATATATATATATATATATATATATAAATGAACAATTGAATATATTTTAGATAATATGGGCGCTATATTTTTATTTTCCCCATTAGGTTTGAAGAACGCATAGGCAAAAAAACTGTCAGTAACCATGTGTTAACTCCATGTCCACGCTACCTTAAATCAAATATATATATATATATATATATATATATATATATACACATTTACACACAAGTATTGCTTAGAAATTAGTGCACATCTAACAACTTTTCTTATAAAAAAGTTAATTTTCTTTTAAACCAAAGATATCAGGATTTTATTATTTCTAGTGGCACATTATACAATCAGAACATTATATGGGTTTATCTATATTACCAAACTCTACAAGTCATGAAATACACACACACCTTATACATATTTATACAATTTTTCGTTCTTTTTTGGTTATAGAGACATTTCAATTTTATTTTTGGTTACAGTGGTTTTTTTGCTGTAGAGTTTGGTGATAAATGATATCTAATAATATCCATTTTAATTGTATAACATTCTACTTGGAATAGTAAAATCCTGTTATCTTTGGTTTAGAAAAAAATTAACTATTTATAAAAAATTATGTTTTTATACAATACAGTTCTATTTTTCTCATTAGAAAAACGTAACAAAAAAAATAGGGTGTTTAGGGGGCTGGAACAGATTATTGGCATTTCAGTTTATTTTAATGGGGAATATTGATTTGATATACAAGGAAATTGAGTTATGAATATTAGATTTGTAAGATAGATAATATGGGTGCTATATTCATAAGTAAACATGGATAGAGCATTTGGTTACAGAGTTTTTGTGCTGTAGAGTTTGTTAATAAATAATACCTAATAATATCCATTCTAATTGTATAACGTTCTACTTGGAATGATAGAACTTTGGTAGTTTTGGTTTAGAAGAAAATTAACTATCTATAAAGAATTGATAAGAGATGTACTTATTTTTAGATGATACTGTACAGATATTGAAACAAAATTATATGAATCATTCACTGAATGTGTGTGTATGTATACATATGCAGTCCTGAATCTGAATATACCTGTGTGTGTGTGTGATCATATTATGAGAGGAAATTGTCCATAGCAGAAGGTTTGAAGGATTCATTGTCTGAATTTTTGTTAAAGTGGTGAACATGATAAACATAATTCTTGTGTCTTGCGATCAGATACTTCATGAATCCCTCAATCTTTTTGGTATAGACAATTTCCTTTCATAATGTGATCGTACATGCACGCATGCACACAGATAAGTTGCACAGAAAGTGCACTTCTCTGAACAAGTCATCACATTAAATAAGAAATTTTATTCACCTCTTTGAACAGTTCAAGCAAATGTAAATAATCAACTGTTCTTGTTCTTCAAAAATAAAGATGATGGCATCTCTCTTTTAGTAATCAAAAAGTATTAACACACTGAACTGACACAAAGGCAATATGATAAGTGAATATTAACTTT
The DNA here is from genome assembly GCA_023376005.1 of Doryteuthis pealeii. Classification (NCBI taxonomy): domain Eukaryota; kingdom Metazoa; phylum Mollusca; class Cephalopoda; order Myopsida; family Loliginidae; genus Doryteuthis; species Doryteuthis pealeii. The sequence continues at coordinate 1,561,578 of CM042142.1, read as the reverse complement.
GCTATCCGGTTGAAGTAGTTGCATGATTACCTCAAGGCCAAACACACTATAATAAAAGTTCAGGAAAAGTCTATTATTCATCCAATTTAATCCAGCTGATCCCATTTTTAAGGTTGTCACTGGATCCTTTAATTTGTTGACCATTTACGTTTGGTTGGATCCGATTTCTCTATTCCTCTCCTGATCCAAAATGGGATTTGATTTATGGAATTCAAATAGTCATGATATCATTTTTATAAGACGTTCTATATGCGATTTATAATAGTTATCATACAGTGATGCTGATAGTGTTTTGATTTAGTGCATCCTGGACGCACATATTTGCTTTGAATGAGTCCACAGGAAAATTTATGGGTCCCAACTAAAGCCGTATAACTCCTACCTTTAACCTATCTTGTGTAATTCGATTTTAAGAAACTATTGAAATGTATTTAAAGTTAGCTTGAAATGGTGAGGGAAGGAAAAAGAAAAACACTGGGACGCATGGATATGATTTTACTGCATCCTTTTAGATTTTTATTCATCAGGGACGCAGGACGCATACCTATCAGCATCTCTGATCCTATCATTTTTATAAGAAGTTCTTTTAGCAATGAAAGCTTTTTCAAGTGAACCCAGTTTTGTTTGAAGAAAAGTAAAATTCCTTAAGAAAATAAAAGAAATTAAAAGAGAGAACAGAAGAACAAAAACCAGTTCATCTTTGGTAGTAAGTAAAATCAGCATAGTGGTCTATATTGTCGATACCAGTCAGACAGCAAGGGAGATTTCCATGCAGTCTACATTGATCGTAGGCAAAAGTGTTGAAGAGTGACACTTTGATACTAGGAAGGGTACACAGATACTACACTCTCATCCTAGCAGAAATTAGAGACAAACAAACAAAATCAACAAAAAATAACACTGTTCATTATATAGTAGATGTGTATTGTATGTAGTGTCTCTTATAAGATTACTAATTGCAATAGTCTCAGTATAAAAAAACTAATAAGTGGAATTTAACTTTCAACTGACTTTCTAATATAAATAACATTTTAAAATCTTCTAGCTTCTGCTTTGGATGTAAAAAGTAAAGTTGGTAGATAGGCCTATTGTCAATATCATAGCCAGACAATGAGGGAGTCTATTCCCTTTTTGCTAGTACTAGACCAGAGAGATAGTTTTGTTGAGATGGAACACCACACCTACTGTCAGCTTCCCACTTTATTGCACAGATCAGATTACCCATGCTGTGCAACTCACGTGCTGAGTTCACAAGCCTCAACCTATCAAGCCTGGAACCTTGCAATTCCTCACTACTCTACTGACTGAGCTAAACCGACCCTTTAGCTGACTTTTAATCAAACTATATCCAAGTCATTACTTCATAAAGTTGGGGCAAATATTGTCTAAATGACCAGAAATATTCAGAATACAATAAGACAAATAAAACAGCCAAGGATTAATAAAAAAAAAAAAATAGCAAAAAATGCACTCCCTCTGGCCACAAATATCTAAGTTTTTATATTATATTGAGTTAGAAAGACTAAGGAAATTAAATATGAACACAAAAAAGATTACACTTATCTTTATTTTATTCTAATTGATTTCAATATAAAATTATACATAGGATTGCTTTTAATAGATTTGAGAATAAAACAATAATATTAGAAACATTAAAATATTAACACCAAATAATTATTTATTAAACCCGGTTTTGTTAAAACCAGTATGCAAATTATCCACACCATCCATTTACTATGTAGACATTAATTTCTTAATGATATATAAAATACATTGTAGGATTTTAAGCACATTAATAACATGGGCTGTTTTGAGGCAAATCTGTCTCAGCTAGACCTTAATAGAGACATTGTTAATAAATAAGATGCTAATTAAGATTAAATAATGATTATTTCATAACCATTGAGAATACAATGTATGTAACTAAGGGGATTGTAATGTTGATTTAATCTTAATTAGCATCTTATCTATTAACGATGTCTATTAAAGTCTAGCTGAGTTAACTTTGCCTCAAAACAACCCATGTAATTAATGCATTTAAAATAATACAATGTGTTTTATATATCACTAAGAAATAAAGATTTACATAGTATATGGTGTGGATAATTTGCATACTGGTTTTAACAAATCCGATTTTAATAAATAATTATTTGGTGTTAATGATTTCTAATATTATTGTTTTATTTGCAAACGTATTAAAAGGAATCCTATGTATAATTCTATATTGAAATCAATTAGAATAAAGTAAAAATAAGTGTAATCTTTTTTGTGTTCATATCTAATTATTTTTTTATTCTCAGACATATTAAATCAATCCCATGTATGATTTTATATAAAAATCAATTAAAAATCATTATAACTGAAAAAGTTGCACTCAATAGCACATATTTTTGCTAGTTTACACTGAATATGACAAGTTACACAATACACAAGCTGATCCAATGGAGTTTCATTGCTGAGTAACCCCACTAAAGAGCATCCATACATGTTTACGACTGATTGATTTTAACAGTACCAACCAATCTAGGGTTATTTTATGCCTAAATACCTATAAATGTATTTATATATATAATTATAATAAATAAATATATATAAGTTTTTGTACATATATTTAATTACATGGATGCTTATCTGTGACCATTTGTTTCATACCCATCTTTACAGAGTAACCATACACTGTGGTGTGTATATATATATATATATATATATATAGATAGATAGATAGATAGATAGATAGATAGGCAAGTAAAAATATTTATCAACCTCAGTTTAGTCTGGCATAAAGGCAAGCTAGTGGATCACCCAGTGAGAATCAATCTCAAAACACTTGCAGTAGTCTGGGAATCTACTGTTAACAATTAAGCTACTGCAGATACCCAATCTATGTGTGTGTATGTAAGTATTTATAAAACTATGAATATATATATGCCTGTGTGTTTATATTCAAAGGGATGAGTGCATGTGCATCTGCATTTTAGAATGGGCATATGCATTTAGAGTGCTATGCACACACACACACACATGATAAAAATAAGTCCAAAAATATTGTTGTAGCTAATCATTATTTGATTAAGAAACAAAAAAGAAATATTTTGATTTTGTTAATATTAGAATGTTTATCAAAGTATTAACAAAATCATCGAAACTTCTTGTTTGATAATCAAATAATCTTTTCTTCTTTTTTTTGTTTTTAAGAGTTACATTCATCGTTTATCTTTTGAAATCATTTGACTGAAAATGTATATGCATTGGTGTACATAAGTTTCTATGCAGAGTTATGTGTGTGTGTGTATGTGTGTGCAAATTTGTAAATGTTTCTATGCCTACTTCTGTGTGTGTGTGTGTGTGTGTATGTTAATTTGTAAATGTTTTTATGCTTAGTTGTCTGTGTGTGTGTGTGTGTGTGTGTGTGTGTGAATTAGTAAATCTTTCTTGTGTGTGTGAATTTGTAAATTTTCTCTTTCTAGTGTGTGTGTGAATTTGTAAATGTGTAACAGTTAATAGATGTGTCTATATAAGGAATAAGAGTTCTTGCTCATATCTATATGACAATGTGTATTTCCAAGTGTGAATTCAGAGGGTTAACTTTTTTGTGTGCCATAAAACCCAACCCTTTTTCTTCAAGTCAATATATGAGTGTTAGTAAAAGGTGCTCAACCATATGTGGTTAAATATATCAATATCTATAAATATTTGTCAGAATCAGTAGTGTGTGTGTGTGTGTGTGTAAATACATACATTGTGTATGTAGATTTGATCAAAACGATTTATCTTTCATTATTTATAAGTCATATGTGTGCGTGTGTAAATGTATATCCCTGGAATTTTATATATATATATATATATATATATAGATTAATATGTACATACATACATATATACATGCACACAATGGATCCTATATATATATATATATATATATATATATATATATATATATATATACACACACACACACACACATCTGTCTATTGTGAGTACATTTTATATATATATATATATATATATATATATATATATATATATAGACACACACATATATATACATACACACAACAGACAGATGTGTGTGTGTGTGTGAAGGAAATAAGATCAACTTCATTTCACTCCATAAAACTCAGTGTCTTTCCTGTTTTTTTTTCTTTGTTTTTTTTTTTTTTTTTTTTACCTTCAATGCAATTACGTTTCATTCAGAATTCCTTTATTCATTCATTGTGTTATTGGACCCACTTGTCCTAACAGCTGATTACCATTGCCTTCTGTGATTGACTCAAAATAAACCCACAAAAAGAAAAGAACAAAAAAATTGTTAAAGAAAAAGAAAAAAACAAAACTTTCTTTTTCTTTGATTTTGTTCTTTTCTCTTTACCAATTCCTTTTCTGTTGAGTCTTTAAAACATTCAGAATTTGTGAAATGAAGAATTTTCATATTTCCTGGTGAGGGGATAATAGTTTAGATGATATGATTAAGGAAAATATTTTATATAAATACAGAAATTAAAGACTTGCGAAATTTTTTTTTTCAACCCAGAATATTTAGATATTTTGAGTTTGCCTCTTTAAGTGAGGGCGGAAGTTTAAACATTTATAAAAATAAAAATAACAAACAAAACCCTTAAATTATGGCAGGTAGACTGAATTCAGGGGCATAAAATTATCAGTCTACCGGACAGATGTTAGTGGAATATGAAATGCAGTTCAACGTATATATTTTTAATTTCTCAACTGGGATTAATACTTTTAATAAAAATTAAACTCTAAGGAAAACATAACTTAATACATTAATTCATTTATAAGTTTTTTTTTTTTAAATTAATGGACAGCATTAGGTAATCTGTGGTAAAGTGGAGAGCTGACGGTAGGTGTAGCGCTCCACCTCAGCAAAAACAATCTCCCTGGTCTAATGCTAGCAAAAAGGGGATAGACTCCCTCGCTTAGTAGATTTTAAAGTTTTATATATATTAGAAAGTCAGTTGAAAGTTAAATTCCACTTATTAGTTTTTTTATACTGAGACTATTTTCAATTAGTAATCTTATAAGAGACACCTACATACAATACACATCTACTTATATAATGAACAGTGTTATTTTTTGTTGATTTTGTTTGTTTGTCTCTAATTTCTGCTAGGATGAGAGTGTAGTATCTGTGTATCCTTCCTAGTATCAAAGTGTCACTCTTCAACACTTTGCCTACGATCAATGTCATACCCATGGAAATCTATTCTAAAAAAATAAATCATTTATATACTTATAGATCTGTTGTTTTGTTATTTATTTTTGAAGAAATATTACATTTTTCACACAAAATATTGTCTGAGTTATCAAATAACCAAATTGAAATCCGGAAGAAAAGGTTAACATATGCTTATTACCTTTGGTACAAAAGATATAATAAAAATAGAGTCCAACGTGCAGCATTTCCACAACAGTAATTAATTCTCTGTAGCAAGTAGTCACTACTTGAACTTGAATACTGGACTGCGTAGTCTGTATCATTTATGGGGTTTGTTAGAGGAGTCCAACTTTCTTGTAGTGGAAAATATTTTCTTTTACAACACAAACAATCTGATTAAGATGTACAAGACATAGACACACCAGTGTAGGCCATCCAGCTAAAACATTAACCAGCTCTGTATGGATTCTGTATGCTATCCAGAAGACCTGCCAGGAGTAATGACTGATAAGGATGTTTTTAACAGGCACTATATTTGCATTTATATAAATACATCTGTGGTCGCTGGTTTGATCTCCAGTGGGGGAGATCATGGTATAGACTGCTGATGAGAAAGTTAGGTCGAAACAGCTGATCTGTGTTTCTGCATGTCGCATGTGGTGTTTGCCGGATTTACTGGTCATGGTATTTTAATTATAAATACATCTACATACATGAATACAGATATGTATGGGTAAATCTTCATGTAAATATATGTCGTGGACATGGAATCAACGACACCTGGTTACTGATGGTTTCTTAACAATGAGTTCTTCAGACCAAGTGCACTTGTTGTGGTTGATCCCAAACAGTCATTATCAGTGTTGTGGTTGATCCCAAACAGTCATTATCAGTGTTGTGGTTGATCCCAAACAGTCATATCAGTGTTGTGGTTGATCCCAAACAGTCACTATCAGTGTTGTGGTTGATCCCAAACAGTCATTATCAGTGTTGTGGTTGATCCCAAACAGTCACTATCAGTGTTGTGGTTGATCCCAAACAGTCATTATCAGTGTGTGGTTGATCCAAACAGTCACTATCAGTGTGTGGTTGATCCCAAACAGTCATTATCAGTGTTGTGGTTGATCCCAAACAGTCACTATCAGTGTTGTGGTTGATCAGTGTTGTGGTTGATCCAAACAGTCACTATCAGTTTGTGGTTGATCCCAAACAGTCATTATCAGTGTTGTGGTTGATCAGAGTTGTGGTTGATCCCAAACAGTCACTATCAGTGTTGTGGTTGATCCCAAACAGTCATTATCAGTGTTGTGGTTGATCCCAAACAGTCACTATCAGTGTTGTGGTTGATCCCAAACAGTCATTATCAGTGTTGTGGTTGATCCCAAACAGTCATTATCAGTGTTGTGGTTGATCCAAACAGTCAGTGTTGTGGTTGATCCCAAACAGTCACTATCAGTGTTGTGGTTGATCCCAAACAGTCATATCAGTGTTGTGGTTTGATCCCAACAGTCACTATCAGTGTTGTGGTTGATCCCAAACAGTCATTATTAGTGTTGTGGTTGATCCCAAACAGTCATTATCAGTGTTGTGGTTTGATAAACAGTCACTATCAGTTTGTGGTTGATCCCAAACAGTCAGTGTTGTGGTTGATCAAAACAGTCTATCAGTGTTGTGGTTGATCCAAACAGTCATTATTAGTGTTGTGGTTGATCCCAAACAGTCACTATCAGTGTTGTGGTTGATCCCAAACAGTCACTATCAGTGTTGTGGTTGATCCCAAACAGTCACTATCAGTGTTGTGGTTGATCCCAAACAGTCATTATCAGTGTTGTGGTTGATCCCAAACAGTCACTATCAGTGTTGTGGTTGATCCCAAACAGTCACTATCAGTGTTGTGGTTGATCCCAACAGTGTTGTGGTTGATCCCAAACAGTCATTATTAGTGTTGTGTTGATCCCAAACAGTCACTATCAGTGTTGTGGTTGATCCCAAACAGTCACTATCAGTGTTGTGGTTGATCCCAAACAGTCATTATCAGTGTTGTGGTTGATCCCAAACAGTCACTATCAGTGCTGTGGTTGATCCCAAACAGTCATTATTAGTGCTGTGGTTGAAATTCTTATCACTTCAATCAGATATGGTCACTATTATCTATTTATTATTTTTGATCATCTACTTTCTCTTTCAATCAGCTGGTCATGTCAAACCCTAGCAACTATATGATTGTTCCAACCTTATTGCCCTTATGGCAACCACAATTCTTTTTATCATATATGTGCTAGAAGACAGTGGATGAGGTTCTTAATGTCCTGGGTATGACATTAAACTATCTGATGGTGAAGTTCCAATTCTGGAGCTCTGGGGAATATGGAATACCCCATCATTACCATTACTCCCATGTCCACTTTGATCCGGAGGGGTAGTACTTGTTAGGGTCTCATCTATGCATTAAATAGAACAAAATGAGCCCCAAAAAATGTTTAAAAAAAATTGAGTACCCATCAAGAATGAATAAAATATCTTAGACATAAAACAATCCAACAAAGGTTGACATGCCATAAAAACCAACCAACCAACCACTTTCTCTTTTCTTAAGATTGTGTGTGTACACACACACACACACTCGCATAAAGTATCACTTTAACCATAAAACAGATTCATAAAAGGAGTTTCCTATACCTTATACATAATCATTGCTTCCTACTTTCTTATAAAGACACATCCTATAATATCTAATAGATCTGATTATATACATTACTTTATCTTAATATTCTAATTTTATAAACATATTTCAAATTAGAGAAAAGTGTCTCATTTGCAAAGATCCTTTCATTTTACTTAATATGTTAAACACCTAAGGGAAAAAGAAAAAAAAATTAATTTAGAAGATATCTTTAAAAAAAGAAAAAGATATTGAACTTGCTCTTATAATGACAATATATCATTATAAGCCAACCTGGGTGATTCCATGGACATTTCTTATAAGTATGAAATCTCCAGGTTTTAATTGTCTGACTGGAGAATCATGCCAATTCAAACAAGATTGGGAGCAAAAGTTGAAAATAATGTGACAAAAGAAATGAAATAATAAAAGACATTAAGAAAAGTGAAGAAAAAAATAAAAAATAAAGATAAAAAATAAAAATAAAAAAAAGTAGTAAAAAAATTCTTGAAGAAAAAGAAAAAAGACCATTGCTATTATAACAAAAGAAATAAAAAAAATCCTCCCAAAAAGTGAAAAAAAAAAAAAAAAATGATTGAGACTTAAAAGAAGATGAAGAATCTTCTCTCATGTCACAAGAGAGTTTGGGCCAGTTGTCATCTTAATTACCAGTCATTATATCTAAATGAATCTACAGTATAAAAAAATATAATAAAGAATAAAAAAGATAATAAAGAATAAAAAAAATTTCTCTCTCTCTCATATTCATACACAAGGCAGGAATGTGTATGTATATATATGCTATAAAAAAAATAAAAAAATATTTAGATAATTACCCATGATGCATTTCTCAATAAAGATTATAATTTTAAGCCTTGTGTCTTTGTGTGTGTCTCTTGTGAGTGAAAAGAGCTTCAACGCGCTTGCCTCAAAGAAACGAAAACTAAAGAAACACTGCAGTGGAAAAACACAATGCCGTGTGCACCTTATTACAGCCACTTCATTTCGTGAAAGGGACATTGATTTTTGCCTGTTTTGTCAGTCACAATAAGTATGAAAATACCTACTTAACATGGAGAAGGCCAGCTTTTCCTGGAGACATCATTGTGTCTCATTGAAAGATGTACAAAATAAGAACAAGAAAAACAACAGAGAAAGAAGCAACACCCATCATACTTATTAGAATGAGCATTTATACCTACATAAGCAGCAATGCACTGACACACACATATATATATATATATATATATATATCATATAGAAATATTTTTATTATTCTTTTAATATATTTCCTGTTACTTTTGTGCTTTGAGTCTGTATACATATTAGTGTGTGTAGGAGAGAGATTGAACGTAAATGTGAATATTTTATTTATATATATATATATATATATATATACATTATTATTTATTTTAGATGTACATCTTAACTTATATGTGTATTATATCTGAATGCACACCCATACCTAATTGGGTGTGTACATCTTTTCTCTGAATGCATTATATACCAACTTTAAAGTAATAGTTAGCATGCTTACCTTGCAAGCCATTGTTCATGAGTTCAAACTTTAATGACTGTATGCAATTCAATTTTATCTCTGCATAAAAGTAAGTAAAGTTGGCGAAGTGGCCTGATGTCAGTATCAGCCAGACAGCAAGGGACTCTATCCCCTTTTCAGTTGTGCTAGATCAAGGAGATTATTTTTGGCTGAGGTGAAGCACCACACCTACCATCAGCTCTCTGCTTTACCACACAGATCAGAGTACACAATCTGTGCTACTCATGTGCTGAGTTGGCAAAGACCTATATCAAACCAGGAACCTTGCAATTCCTAGGCAGGTGCTGTACTGACCGAGCTAAACAGTCTCCTTCTACATAATCCAATAAAATATGCTCAATATTGCGCTGAGACTATTATGCTGGTATTATAGGTAGGTGGTAAAAAACCTAAAGTAAAACCTATATGATAGTTGCTGTGAAACATCTTTTTGTTAAAAACGGGATGTGGGTTTCACAGCATGTCAACACCTGTTGGGTTATTTAATGCCAAAGTCTTTTTTTTATTATTAATTATATATTGTCTAGTAACTAATAATAATCATCATTTATAAACCATCAAAATAACTATTCTTAATATAAATAATTTGCACACAGATATGGGATTTCAATTAGTTTTATTCTTATTCAATACTAATAATAATGGAGAATCAGTGTGTCTGTAACCGAAACTACATCATTGCTTACATCACAATATCCTCAGGAATTGCATAAGTTTATCAATGAGTATTTAATCTATAGTCAAAATCATTAATATAGAGAATAAATCTTATTAACAATGTCTCTATAAAAATCTGAGTTAGATTTGCCTCAAAGCAGTCCATGCATTTAAAATCCTTCAATGTGTCATATATCACTAAGAAATAGTTTTACATAATATATGGTATGGTTAATTTGCATACTGATTTTAACAAAACCAGGTTTAATAAATAATTACTTAGTTGTATATATATTTATATATATATTTATCAACCTCTCCACACAAGCAGGATGTGACACAAGGTCAATTTCTTAAGCAGAGTTTAAGAGGTTTGAATTCAGAGGTTTCCTTCTCCTAGACAGGTTACCTAGCCATGGTTAAAGAGCCCAGTCTGCCCTATTATTTACTCATAGCTGGAGAGAGAGTGAGAGAGAGAGAGATTAGCTGGATGCATACCTTTCATAAGGGTATCAGTGCTTTGTGAAATGCAAACAACCTCATCCAGGATTTGAACTCGTGTCTACAAGTTTACTTGCAACAACTTTAACCATTATACCACACACTCCCAACCAGATTTAGTGGTATAACGTTAATCTTAGAGTTATGCTAACTGCATTTGAATGATCGTACAAAAACTTTACTCTCATTATTTGTATCCATCAGTTTTTGGACGTTTTATGTTTGTTTTGTTTCCCTATTTTACTTGACCTCTACAAAAATTACACCAGTAAAGAAAACTTGTGTACCAACATTTATTTCACACTCTAACAATCATTGGCATTAAGTAACCCACAGGGTTATTATACCATTAAACAAACTAATCCAAACCAAATGAAGTTAATGAAAATTATATATACTAATTTGAAGATATCAAGAAGTTGAAACAGAAACTTTTATCAAAATGACTTGTTTTGGCATTAAGTAAAAATAAGTAAATTTAGCGGAGTGGCATATTGTTGGTATCAGCCGGACAGCAAGGAAGTCTGTCCCCATTTCACTAGTGCTAGACCAAGGAGATTGTTTTTTTGCTATGGTGAGGCGATACACTTACCGGGAGCTCCCTACTTTACCACAGAGATCAGATTACCCTTTCTGTGCTATTTGTATGCTGAGTTGGTATTAAATGACCCGAAAAGGGTTGATATGCCACAAAACAAACTATTTACTTTTCTTTCTTTTTTTTATTATTGAAAACACAAAGATTTTAGATCTTATCAAAATGAGATCTAAATAATCAATTTGATTTATCCGATAGAATATTTTGACATTTTTTATTATTTTCTTGAGAAATCTATTTTATTGTCTTTTATGGTTTTGTTTTGGAAATTCTTTTTTTTTCTTCTTTAGAATTTCCTTCTTTTCTGGTTCAGAATTATCTTATAAGTTAGGATCAATTAGCAGCTGATTACATTTTGAATGCAAAAAAGATTGACTAAAACATACATGTATAAGGTGAGGGGATATATAAATTGAATTAATTATATTCCCAAAGAAGACATCTGAAAGTATATCCAAATAACCTTGTCTCTTTATCTATATATATCTATATATGTAGGTTGATGCTTTAGACAACACTAACCTATTTATCTCATCACTAAATATTTTTGTACAATTGTTTAAAAAAGAAAGAAAAATGTATAATTCAAAAAATCCTGTGCATGATATGTGATTAGGTATCTAAAAACAACATTTATACCAGTCACTATTAAAGAATTGCTGGTCTGTAATAATAAAGAGATTTGGAAATGATATTAGTGTTGGTGATGATAGGCATGTCTCTATCCTTATAATTCCTTGGCAAATTCTTATTCTTTGAGACATTCCATTAAAAACAAAGAATATCAAACATTTTTATTCAAAGACACTAAATTGCTGTGAAGAAAATAAACATACATTTGTATTATTTGGACTGTTGTCCTCATCTTTATAGTTATCTACACAACGTTTTGACCGATGTGCCCTCTGGCCTTCTTCAGACGAAATGTTGTGTATATAACAATAAAGATGAGAACAACAGTCCAAATAATACAAATAATACAAATTATCAAGCCTCACCTAAAAAATTAAGAGAAATATAAACATACATGTTTATTACCATCTTTATTTAGTTTTTACATGAAGCATTATCAACTATTATTATTACTGCTATTATTAATTTTGACTTGAATCTTTTGACATTTTAAGATGAATGATGATGTTACTATTGATAATAATAATATAAAAGACCACAGAGAGGCTTATTGTCGATATCAGCCAAACAACTAGAGAGACTTCTCTCTTTTCGCTTGCACTAGACCAGGGAGATGAATTTGTTGAGGTGGAGCGCCACACCTATCGTTAGCTCCCATTTGCTTTACCACACAGATCAGATTACCTAAGTTGTGCTACACATGCACTGAGTTGACAAGGACCAGTATCAAACCCAAAACTTTGCAATTCCTAGGCGAATGCTCTAATAACTGAGCTAAACCAGCCTGAAATAATAATAATAATAATAATAATAAGAGGTACAGGACATTGCACATGAAATGACCTAGTCATGGTTACTAAGGAGAACTTAAAGAAACTGAATCTCTAATAATAGAAACAAAATAATGCCATAAGGATTAATTATATCAAAGCAAAAATTGATAGTATAAAAATGAAACAATTGCATAATAATTGAATGCAGCTAACTAGCACAAAAGGATTACAAAAAAAAGGCCCAATTGGACAGAGGGAGGAGTGATCCACTGGAAATTATGCATGAAACTGACAAATGGTATATTCACAATCCAGAATCTGTCTTTGAAAAATGCATAAAATTCTCAGACTTTGAGATACAAACAGATTCCCCAACAGTGGCTAGAAGAACCTGCCATCTAGTGGATTTTGCTATTCTAGCAGACCACAGAGTGAAATTGAAAAACTGTTAAATTTTAATATTATTATTATTGTTGGAGTAGGAGTAGGAGTAGTAGTAGAGAAAGAAGAAAAAGAAAGAAAGACTAATCAAAACAGCCAAGAAGAGCATTGTCAACATATAGATACAAAGAAACAACAAAATCTAAAAAACAAAGTCTGGGACTTTGAGATACAAATGGATCACTCAATCCAGGCAAGAAGACCAGACCTAGTTTTAACAAGAAGAAAAAAAGAACTTGCCATATAGTGTATTTTTGTGTTCCATCAGAGTGAAAGTAAAAGATGAAAAGGCTAGAGAGCTGAAAAAGTTGTTGAACGTAGCCAGGGAAATTGAAACAGTCCCCAAAGTACCTGGAAAAGAGACTGAATGAACTGGAAATTAGCATACAAATTGAAACCATCCAGATTACAGCAATAGTGAAATTGGCTAGGATACTAAGAAGAGTCCTGGAAACCTGGAGACTTGTTGTCACCTAGAAGCAATGTAAAATCCCATCTTATACATCTGGTATCAAAAACTCAAATATTAAGTATGCGCCCTCTGCCGAGTGTAAGTACTTAAGTTTTAATACAATGAAATATATTAAATTAGAAAGACTAACGAAATTAAATAAGAACCCATATAAAAAAATTACACTTATTTTAATTGGTTTCTATTTAAAATCATTCATAGGATTAATTCTAATACATTGGAGAATAAAACAATAATAATACTGATTAATAGCACCAAGTAATTATTTATTTAACCCAGTTTTGTTAAAACCAGTATGCAAATTAAGCACACCATATATTATGTAAATCTTTATTTCTTAGTGATATATAAGACAATGCAGAATTTTAATCACACTAATAACATGGGCTGTTTTGAGGCAAGTCTAACTTGGATTTTCATAGAGACCTTCTTAATGAATAAGATTTATTCTATTTTGACTATAAATTAAATACTCATTGAGGGTATTGTGACGTAAAACAGTGATATAGTTTCGGTTACAGACACTATATCTCCATTATAATAAGATATCATAATTTGTGATTGTAATCCTGAAATGATGGTTAGCCAAATCCATTTTTGCCTGCATCTATTGATGAATTCATTTTTTAAGTTCTCTATGATTGGTTAATTAACAATCATTTTAATCTAGAAAAACAAATTATTACAAAATACAATTCTTATAGTTAAGATTAGAAAGAAAAAAAGTAACATTTCATTGACTAAAATATCTTTAAAAAAAGAAACAGGAAGAAAAAAACATGTTCAATAGGAAGAGGGTTAGTGGATTTTACGGAATAACAACCTTTGTTGGGTTATTTTATGTTGAAGACTTTTTTTTATTTCAATCATTCTTGATTAGTATTCTAATTTGGTTTTAAAACTCTTTTTTTTTTAAAACAATTATTTTAAACATTTTTTAAAATTTATCTAACCCATAGATGGGACCCAAACAGGTACTACCAGTCTGGGTCTGATAATGGCAATGAAAGGGTACTCCACACTCCCCAGTGCTCCAGCGAGTGGTTGTACCTGTAAGGGTCCTGTCTATGGGTTAAATAGATTTTTAAAAACGTGTTTAAAAAATTGAGTTTAAAAAAATTAAATACTTATCAAGAATAAATAAAAGAAAATGTCTTTGGCATAAAATAACCCAATAGTTTGACATACCGTAAATCCCGACCAACCAACCAACCCACCCAGAGATCCAGAATTGGAACTTCCTAAGATGCAGTTTAATGTCATACCCAGGACAATAGGAATTAAGAAAAGTGTTTATAGATAATCCCACCCCCCAATTAAATTGAATACTTTGAACAGGTTTTTTAACAACCTTTGAAGTGAGTTGGTATACCCCATTTTCAGGTGTTCATTTTTTTTTTTAATCAAAAAACTAAAAATAAGAAAAAAACAAAAACAAAAAAAAATAAGAAAAGAAAATATGGCATGTCATTGGTCTGCAGGAATCTGGTTTGAGATATATATATATATATATATATAATGTCTCTTCAATGGAGAGGTTTTGGAAGTTAAAGCTAGGATTTGAATGATAGAAAGAAAAAAAAATGAAACTGAATATGAAATGTGTAAATGTGTTTTGCTTCTAAAATGTTGGAATTTTTATGGCTGCACTAAAAAGGTTAATGGTTTTCTTGACCCTGGGGTTTGCAAAGAACTTTGTATAAAATATTGTCTCAAAGATTCAGGGCTCAAATTGGACACCACTCAAAGAAAAGAGCTTAGATTTTAATCAGGAAAGAATTTATATACATAATGTTCAGATGTAGGTATTATATATATGTGTAAGCATATTTATAAATCCATGGATATGAATATGTGTGTTCATTTATATTTATGTGTGTGGCTATATATTATATATATATATAATATATATATATTATATATATATATATGTGTGTGTGTGTGTGTGTGTGTGTGTGTATATATGTGTGTGCACACGTGCGTGTATGTGATTACTCATACTCACTTGGATAAAAGAATTTATGTATGAATTTAAACAATTATATATGGATACATATATAAAGAAATAGATGTCAATAAATAATGTAAATACAGTTAATTGTAGGTGTTGAATATTATATATATATATATATATATATATAATATATATATATATATATATGTATGTATGTGTGTGTGTATACTATATCTTAGTAATGATTATTTTGAATGACTGAAAATAGATTTGTGTTCCTGATTATGTACAAACATATACATAGCAGTTCTTATATGCATACACATTCTCTCTCTCTCTCTATATATATATATATATATATATATATATATATTATATATATATATATATATATATATATATATATATATACACACACACACATGTATGAGTAACAAGTGTATCAACATATATAGCTGATTAAATACTTGCACATATTTCTATACACTATAATAAAATAAAAATATTCTTCCCAAAATGCAAAGTGTGTATATGTCTATATTGCATTTTGCAATACTTAAAAAAAATTATATAAGGAAATGTGTATAAGTATTTAATCATTTATATATGTCTATACCTTTGTATTTCATGCATGTATATTTCTGTAAATGCTTATATATTATATATGTGAATGTTACTGTGTATAAGGAATACATGTATGTATTTATAAGAGGATAGATTCAAATGTGTGTATAGATATACAATTTACAAACATTTACATATATGATCTTATAAATCTGAATGCCTTGCTGTATATATATATATGTGTGTGTGTGTGTGTGTGTGTGTGTGTGTGTGACTGTATATATTCTAGGCAATATGAAACCTGGAACTAAACATGTCTTTTCTTTTCTAAAAATGTTTTTTTTTTTTTTCCAATCCTCAATAGCCATGATAGACATTCTTAAATCAAAAATCTTTGAAATGTAAATATTGCTTGACACAGTAGAATGACGGAAGCAAAAACTTTATTCTTTGTTTAAATTCAAGCCAGTTATTTGGTCTTTAATGTGGCTATGGCCTTGTTAACTAAACCTACTTCCATCTAAACTCTCTGTATTTTATGGATAGTGCAGTGGACAGGCAGAAGAAAGTTTTTGAAGTTATCTTCCAAAAAATTCACTGTTACATGGTAAAGCCAGAGCATAAGATTATCATGTTTTTAATTAAAGACAACAGAGTTGTTCTTCTTGCAGCTAATTTAGGAGGATATAAAAACAGTCAATAATATTTTCATGATGTTCGCATTCTACATACTGATTGCAGTTAATGTTCAATTCAAGTGAAAGGCCAAATTTTGAAAAAGAGTTGTGATCTATTTTTTCAAATGAACACTGTCCTAACATTGTTTTAAGTTTTTTGTACAGTATATTAGTAAGGATTTCTGCAGACTCAACAGAAATGTTGATTTACATCAAATTTGTTACCCCCTCCCAAATATTGATAAGGATGGCGGGGTCTCCAGTTGGGTCAGATTTGTCTCCCACCTACCAAATATTGGTAAGGAATGCTGGGGTCTCCAGAAATGTTGCTTTGTCCCCACCTTAAAAAAACATACAATGTTATTGCAATTATATAAAAAAAATTTGTTCCAAATTTTGCTTTTAGTGAATATATACTGTTAGATAAAATAACTGAGATTACATCACTTTTACAGGTTAGAAAAGTCAGGAAATTGAAAGACAATTATTTTGGTTTAGTTTGTTTTACAGCATATCAATCTGTGGGTCATTTAATGCTGATAAAGTTTTGAAATAAATTGATTTTTAATGGATACTCAATTTTGCTTATAAATACAAATAACAATGAAGATGAGGACAATAGTCCGAATAACGCAGATAATAGTAATCATCAAGCCTCATCTCAAACATTCAGAGAAATCGTACATTTTTCTATTTAACCCATAGATGGGACCCTAACAGGTACTTCCACTCCAGGTCAGAGTGGACCAGGGAGCAATGGTCATGAAGGGGTGTTCCACATTCCCCAGACCTCCAAAACTGGAATCTCACCATCAGATAGAGTTTAACGTCATTCCCAGGACATGTAGACCCTCAGCCACTGCATTCTAGCGCCCATATGATAAAAAGGGCTGGGGTTTCCATAAGGGCAATAGGGTTGGGGCAATCATATAAGTGCTAGGGCTTGATGTGAGCCGATTGATCATGTAAAAAACTTGAATTAACCTCTCTCTCTCTTTTTCTTTCTTTTCATCTTTTCATTAAACAACAGGATAAGAAGTTATCACTACCTTACAAACTGTTACCAAAACCTTACTGGAGGGAAGAATATGAATCAAAATAAAATTGATTATTTTTTCTTAATATTCCTTACCAAATCAGAGGTGTATACTGTGTCAGAAAATATATTTCACATTATTTTCTTTTACCTGTTCATATTGTTACATGATAGATAGACAGAGCCTATCATTTTTTCATCAGGTAGTGTACTAGAAGGGGTAAACCATATTCCTCAGAGCTCCAGAATTGGAACTTCTCTAGCCAATTGAGTTTAACGTCATACCTAGGACATTATGACCATCAGTCACAGCCTTCTAGCACATGTATATTAAAAAAGGGTTGGGATTTGTGATAAGGGCAGTAGGTTTGGGACAATCATATAGGTGCTAGTGCTTGATGTCTAGCCTAAGAAAGGACCAAAGTGGAGTATTGCAAGTCATTGACTGCTCAACCACCTGGGTTCTATCCTTAAGCATCACAGGTCACCACCCACGGCCAACAGGTGGACCCATTGGAGGAGTCTTACCCCTCTGCAGAGGTGCAGTCGGTGCATTCTAAGGCCCCAGCTGATAGGGCAGAATTATTTTGGTTTGCCCTGCCTAACAGCAACATTATATATATATATATATATAAAAGGAGGCAAGTGGTGTAATAATTAGCATCTTAGGAAATGGATACAGTAAGTTCAAATCCTGGACTAGGCTGTTTGCGTTTCACATAGTGCTAATACACTTAGGTAATTGTATGCATCCTATTTTTATCCCTCCAGTTATGGGTAAATAGTAAGGCAGACAAGACTCTTTAACTTTGGTTAGGCAACCAATATAGGGGAAGGAAAAATGAATTCAAACCTATTAAACTCTGCTTAAGAAATTAACCTTGTGTCACATCCTATTCATGTGGGGGGATTGGTAAATATGTATACAAAAAGTCCTGAGAGCTCTTGGGAATGTAGATCAATTTTCATAACAATGACAGCAGGTATAAAGTTATATCTCAGGTGCATACCTGATTGAAGATTAACTGATTGACAGCATGTCAACTCATCTAGGGTTATTTTATGCCTAGAGGTTAAGGAATCTCATTCATTGTGCATTTATATTTATGTCTTTTGTATAGTTGTTTCTTAAGGGTTTTTTTTTTGGGGGGGGGGGTTACACATGCCTAATGAATACTAATTTTTTAAAGAGATCTATTTGATCCATAGATGGGATCCTAACAAGTACTACCATTCCGAGTCATAGTGGACTTTGGAGTAATGGTAATGAAGGGATACTCCACACTCCCCAGGAGTCTCACCATCAGATGCAGTATAGTGTCATACCCGGGACAGTAATGATTTTGATTCAAAGCCTGATCGATTTGATTGGTTGGATTTTACGGCATATCAACCCTTGTTGGTTTACTTTATCCCAAAGGCATTTTTTTTTTTATTAATTCTTGATGTATATTCAAAAAATTTTAAAAAACATTTTTTTAAACTCATTTTTTCCCTATTTAACCCATAGATGGGACCCTAAGAGATACTACCTTTCAGAGTGGAACTGGGAGTAATAGTAATGAAGGGGTACTCTACACTTCCCAAAGCTCCAAATTGGAACTTCAGCATTTAACATTATACCTAGGACACCAAGCCTGATTGAAGTGTATTTTTAACTCAAGTTATCAGTCTGTTTAATGATACAATATAATTTATATTAGTTTTGTTGTCATTTTAATATACCAGAGCAATTCATATATGATGAACGTAAAAGTGTTGCCAATATGAAAACTCAGTTATTTCATCAAGATTCACAACCAAATTCAGAGAAGAAGAATTTGAATTAGAAATAAAATCCAGAAAATGAAATACAAAAAAGAGCAAACTTTTGATAAATATCTTTTCTTATTGAGGCAAATTCTATAGGAATCAGATTAATTACCAACAAAGGTTAATGAGCCTCACCTACCTAGCATTGAACAATTGACTTTATGATCTTCAATTTTACAATTAGCCATTCTTTAGTACAAAAGTATTTGCTATTGAATATTTTAATAATTAAACAGATCTCACTGCTCTCATCATATATATATATATATATATATATATATATATATATATATGATAGACATATATAAATCTTAGAGCACAGTGAATTCGACCATACTAATATGCTTATTGGATTTCAGATTGTCAATCCATGTTCACATTTTGTCAAACATCGAATGAGCCAAGCATTCAAAACTAATTTCACTTGGACGAATTCTGCTTAAAACCAATTTTTCAGATGATAAAACACTGTTGGAAATTAATCACAATGTTTTACATACTTTGATTGTCTCATTTGCATCTGTTTTTTTTTAAATTTTTTTTTTTGTTTATTATTTATTTTTGCTTCAGGTATTTTTGTTCCATCTTTTATTGTTGCTTTATAATGATTAATTCAATTTTTAATCTTCTTCTATTTGCAAATTTATATTTGCATATTTCAAAATAAATCAACTTGGCCATAAATATCTACAGTATAGTTTTTGATATTCATCATTATATATATATATATATATATATACATACACATATTTATACACATATCATATATACATACATATACACAGACACACACACACGTGTGTGTGTGTGTGTGCATGCATTTATATATATATATCTATATATATATTTACACAGTGTTTGTTTTTTTTAAATAATTGTATCTGAATTACAAAAATGGATGAAATGGCTGCCTATGTAAAATATTTCCCATCTATTTTCGTGTCTTGGCCATGGTACTAAACTTTGCATCCAAGGGTCAGTCTCTAATTTCGGCACACTGGGGTATGTGGAGTCATCACTTCTTTGTCATTACTCCCAGATCCACTCTGACCTGGAGTGGCACAACATTTCAAGCTCCCATCTTTAGGTTAAATAGATCTGTATGAGATATTTCAAATAATTTGTAACTACATTGAAACATTGGCTCTTAATATTGCAACTAAGTATGAAATGTTTATCTGTTTAAAATGATTTTGAAGATATATATATAGTTGGAGACCATTATTGTTAAAATAGCCCAACAAGGGTTGATGTGCCATAAAATCAACTAAACCTTTTGGATATTTTGTTGCTTTTTCAAGTCTGAAAAACTTTGTGAAAATGAAATATTTTTCTGAATTTTTTAGATGAGGCTTGATAATTTGTATTATTTAGATTATTTGGACTATTGTCCTCATCTTTATTGTTATATAAACAACATTTTGGCTTATGTACCATCCGGCCTTTTTCCAGTTATTTTTGTTGAACTAGAGAACCTTCATGTTTCAAATGGCAGCCTTCACAGAACTTTGTGAAGGTTTCTGATTATGACATGAAGGCTACCGAGTTCAACAAAAAGGTTCCAGAGTTCAAAGAGAAGGTTCCAGAGTTTGACAAAAAACATCTGAAGAAGGCTGGAGGGCACTTCGGCCGAAATGTTGTGTATATAACAATAAAGATGAGGACAATTGTCTGAATAATACAAAATTAAATATTTTAGAAATCTTTAAATCCAGACAGAAACTGCATCTATTTTGATTGTGACAGTATGCAATTTAACAAAGTCTTGTAGCATTGTGAGATGCACTGCTGATTTAGTTAGAATAATGTTCCAGCTCAGAAACCATGTCAAATTCCAGAGTAATCATTTGAAACAAACTTTCACCAACAAGTCAATGAATATATATTTATCTTAATTTAACTATTTATATTAATTTAACTATTTATTAAACTTTGTTGAGTCTGTCACAGTGTCACAAGAATGATAATCCAAATGAATATTCAAATCATTAACATTTGACTGACACACTACCTTAATAATTATCACTTCTTTAATAATAAACACAAAGGTCAGTGTGTCAGTCTGTCTCTTTTTTTTTCTCAACTTTACTCCTAGAGACCGTATCCCAACATATCATACCATTTTGGAATTAGGCTGATTCTGTGAGCAAATTAAAAAACATCCCGAGCTGAATCTGGACCCGCAATCCTGAAATTTTAGATTCCCACGTTTTAATTATTTTGATTGTCTTTGTCAATTTTTTTTTTTTTTGTAGAATAACATTTTTTCTAACTTGAAAATAAATTTGAGAATAATCAAAATGAATTCTGAAATCCAGCAAAAGTCAATCATGAAATAGAAATAATTGTTTGTGCAGAACATAAGGAGATATGTACATCAAATTGTCTTTAATTGGCAGCAGAAGAATTATATCATTGTTTTGATCAAAACTATTGCTTGAAAAATATTTTACAGATTTGATCTCTCTGGTTATTGGAAAATATATACACAGATGTATGTATTTAACAGTTAGAATACTGCTCCTTAATGGCAGCTGTTGATGGCTGAGAGGTTAACAAACCGGGCTGGTGAAAAGTCAGTTGGGTTTCGCTCCTGGTCGGAGGTAGTTGCTGTGTCTAGCCACACTGATGAGACATGAAACGTTGAAACACGGTGTCTGTGGATAACTTTATATATATATATATATGTAAAAGAGGATATTCTTTTGAATTTTGGAGCAAAATTGTATATGTTAAACAGTAATCAGCCAGAGACCTAAAAATAATTTAAAAGATCAAACCCAAGAGAGAAGGGAGACATACAGGGAGAAGCAAAATGATCTGACACATTTGGATCAGAGAGTGAAAGTGAAAGAAAATGAAAAGATAAACAAATATTTGGACCTGGCCAGAGAACTGAAAAAACTGTAGAGCATGAAGGTAAAGGTCATGCCAATTGTAATTGGGATCCTTGGAACGGTTCCCAAGGGTTTGGAAAAGAGTCTGGAAGAATTGGAAATCCAAAGAAGAATCAAGACCTCCAAATGTGTCAGATCATTTTGGTCCACTCTATACAAGAAAAATCAGGTAGAGAGGCTGGTGAATTTGTGCTGGTGTTATTTCTTCATTAAATTTTATAATGTATTTGGGGGGGGGGCGGACAACAAACATATCATTTAGCCATTGTCAACTGATTATGCAGAAATATGAATTATATATTTAAATGAGCATTAAAACAACTTCTATAATGCCTGGTTGTTAGAGATTAGAAGAAAACTGACTGTATCCTGTGCAGAGGAGTAAGATGCCCTACTAAAAAAGAGATGTCCCTATATGACACTAAACTTCATCTGATGGTAAGGCACTAGTTCTGAAGATCTGAGGAGTTTTTTTTTGCTATTACTCCTAGGTCCACTCTGACTCAACATTATAATACCTATTAGTCACATCTATGTGTCAAATAGATCCATTTAAGAATTATTTATATTTGATAAGACCATGTGTAAAAAAAAAAAAATTCTTAACCAACTACACAAAAAATATGTAAACATGCCCATACAATGAATGCAATTCCCTAACCTCAAGGCATGAAATAATCTTAGACATGCCATCAATCAATAAATAAATTTATATATATATATATATATATATATATATATATATATATGTTCAACATGAAATTATTAATTTTATTTAAATGAAATTAATTCAACAACTGTTTATAAAAAATTATTCTATCAAAATGTTGACTCTCTGACCTCTACAAATCTATTTCACTTTGTCAGCAAATGGTTAGTTCTTTTCATAAAGAATTCTTTATTCAGCAAATTAAAGTAACCATTAGTAATTCAGGTGGTTCTGATCAAGAATTGAAAAAAATCCATTGGGTCTTCAAGTCATCTTCAGATCTCCATCATAGTCATTCAAGACTGAGATGGATAACCCTGACTCTGCCTAAAAGTAATAGTAGACTGGCAAAGTTTTTTTTATCTCTTCACTGACTGAACCACTCCAACCAACAGGGGTGACAGGAGGACAAGGTACACTACTTATGACATGGATATTGTGAGTTCAATCTCTCACTACATATTGCCATTGTAAAATGACCAGTTGTGGATTGGTAACTGTAAAATTGTCACCCCCTCTGGGAGATGAAAGAATTCCAAAAATGATTTTAACCTGATAAATGGTAATTCATCCCCAAAGAGGGCACGTTCCCATTTTTACTAAAAGTTAAGGATACACCTTAATGTCTGAAGGGAAAAGAAAGGTATCCATTTATTGTTATAACTACCCACAGACCCTTTTTCCTGATGTTTTTTTTTTTATGTTATGCCAACTAAATACATAAATATTGATTTGCTGTCCTTATCAGAGTTTGCACTAGTTATTCAGTGAAAAGATGAGAATTTAATGGGACAAATCATTGTATAAAAACAGAACACTAAGTGTCAAATAACTTTTTAAATAAATTAAAATAGAAAGAAAAATAATATTAAATTAAAAAATATAAAAACTTAAATAAAAAATCAAATATAAGAAGAAAAAAATGATGAGAAAAAAATCATTTTGAAAAAAAAAAAAAAAAAAAAGAAAAAAAAAACTTATTTGGATTAAGGTTATTAAAATAAATCAATAAAAGAGAGAAAAATTATAATAAGCAATTGACTGAATATCTGGCCACTTTAGTTACCTGTGATGTTTGAATATTCTTCACTCTAATTAAGATTTTCAAATGGGAGTGTATTAAGATTTTTATAAAGCCATAATTAATAAAAATTTGGGTTGGGTATTTTATCAGTTGTATCAACCTATATATTAATATTTTTTTTTTCTTTTGTTGATGATGATTGGTGCTTATTGCAATTGAAGTTGGAATTTTAGTGCAGACTGCTCTGCACTTAATACACTTACAATTAGAAAC
>CM042142.1:1464664-1532164 GCA_023376005.1 Doryteuthis pealeii | reverse complement strand
ATAATGAAAAGAAAGAAAGAAAGGAAAAAGTAAGTTAGAGAGAATTAAATGAAATTTATTATACTTTTTACATGTTGAAGTAAATGCAATAGCTCTTAAGTAAAAAGTAAGTAAAGTCATCGGGGTGGCCTAAAGTCAGTATCAGTCCATCAGCGAAGGAGTCTATCCCCTTTTCACTAGTGCTAGGAGATTGTTTTTGTGTCAGAGGTGGAGCACCACACCTACCATCAGCTCCTTACTTTACCACACAGATCCCTGTACTACTCATACACTGAGTTGGTGAGGGCCGGTATAGAACTATGAACCTTGTGGTTTCTAGCCGAACGCTCTACCAACTGAGCTAACCCAGCCCTTATATCAAATATCGTAATAATTCAATCATCATACTGTGGTATATCCACAGGTCCTGTTAGTGTTAGAGATAATATTTCTTGCACAATAACTAAATACCCCTATAGATTTCTGTGTATTTTCAAGACATGGTGCTTCATAAACAATAAACTTAAGATTGTAAGTATCTGTATGAAATTGCAGATATGCAAGTGAATGAACTCAAACAAAGGAGTCAAATATTTGTAAAAGAATGACAAGAAGAAATTAGAGATATTCTATCAGTTATATATATTTACCAACCCCCTCCGCACGAGCAGGATGCGACACAAGGCCAATTTTTTAAGCAGAGTTTAACAGGTTTGAATTCAGAGTTTTCCTTCTCCTAGCCTGGTTACCTAGCCATAGTTAAAGAGCCCAGTTTTCCCTGCTATTTACCCATAACTGGAGGGAGAATTGGATTCATACCTTTCCCAAGGATATATGTGAAAAGCCAACAGCTTTGTCCAGGAATTGAACTCGGGTAGATGAGCCCATTTGCTACGACTCTAACCATTAGACCACGCGCCTCCATATTGTATCAGTTATAGATTGTTAAGAGAAACTTTAGAAAAAGAAACTGAACTAAAAAAATCACACAACCCAGTTGACTGGGGATTTAGAAAACACCAACTGCACTGGGATAAGACCCCTTCCCCCCCCACAGGGCAACCTGTTGGCCGTGGGTAGCAACACATCATGCTTAAGAATTAAATCCTGGTGGTTGAGCAGTCCATGACATGCAACACTCCACTGGTCTTTACTTAGGCTAGACGGTCGGTCAGAGAAGGCCCTTTCTGATCAATCGGCATCAAGCACTAGCACCTATATGATTGTCCCAAACCTACTGGCCTTATCACAGATCCCAACCCTTTTTTAACATACATGTGCTAGAAAGCAGTGACTGATGGTCGTAATGTCCTAGGTATGATGTTAAACTCAATTGGAGAAGTTCCAATTCTGGAGCTGTGAGGAATATGGTGTACCCCTTCTAGTACACTACCTGATGACAATCAAACTGTGGTATATCCACAGGTATGTTAATTCAATTCTCAAAGAATAGAAATATTCTTTTAACTTCTATAAAAGTAGCAGTTTCATGAAAAATGTGTTTTCATTTGAATTTTTTTAACCATCCAATCATTTCAAATTTCTTGTTGTGTTGAAGTTTCACATTTCAGAAAATTTTTATTACTTAAAAGCAAATCTGACAGACAAGATACCAGAAATTAATGTTTTTTTGTTTTTTTCTTTTTATATATAAACACATTTACCTTTGTAAATTGAAGGTCTTATTGTTTATACAGGAAACCTAAATAATTTGCAAAGAAAATCAGGGGACAATTTCAAAACAATTGTTTAAAAAGCAAATAGAATTTATTGGAATGAGAAAAAAAGAAATAAACAAAACATTAAAATGTTCTGTCTTCTTCATGTCTGTATTACAAATAGTTTTTTTTTTAATAATTTCTAGGGAAAATGAATATAAAAGTTGAAAATGCAGAAAAAAAAATTCAAACTAGCAGGATTTGTAGATATACCACAGTATGCTTATTTAATTATCATAACATTTGATATATTTACTTAAGAGCTATTGCAATACTTCAATATGTAAAAAGTATAATAATCTTGATTTAACTCTATCTCACTCTTTTTTTCTTTACATCATTTTATCCTGTTTGATTGAAACAGATTAGCATTATCGCTTCCATGTTCTCCCCTCTCTCTTTCTCTCTTATGCATTTCTGTGTAGCATGTCTTTTTTTCATCCTTTTCTTTCTTTATAATAAAAATGGAAAGGTTTATTATTTAGCCGAGGTGACAGTACTCATAAGAAATAAGAATTCGGCGGATAAGCAACACCAGATAATGAATATTTACATTTTTGCATTTCCTTTTGATTGATTTGGACAGTCTCATTTTTAACCAGTGGATGTTGCAAAATAATAACGGTTGTACAAATAAGGAACGTGAGTATTAATATATGTCTTCAGATACAGGTAACCCTATAAAAGTTTTATATTTCTAGTGTGTCTTATTTGGGGCTTGGTGGGTGTGGGCATAGCATTTCATTTTGTATAGAAAAACAAAAACAGTTACTCTTGATTTTACAATTTGCAAAGGAGATCTGTTAGCCTCTTGAAAATTATCATGTTTCTAGCATTTGACCATTATTGAGTCTGTGCCCCAAACCCCCCAAAAATCATGTGTAAATGGGGTGATCATTGCTATTGAGCGACCCACAGACAAAAGAAGAGCATACAACATGAATGGAAATGATGTTAGTATTTTGTAAAAGATAATCACATTCCGTGAAATCATTTAATAACATCCACTTTATTTGGTTGACTTTCAGATTAGGATTGCTTTATTGTTCCACAGATAATCTACTTGTTTGGGAGATAATCTCTATTTTTGTCAGCTAACAGTGTTTATCTTCTTCCACTCTGCCCCACCTCTTGGTCCAATAAGTCTCAAGATTGGTACAGTTCACATACAAATATGACAATTGAGAAAGCTATAATTATAGTATTAAGTGGACTGACTTTAAGACAAGTAGGTAAATCACAGATTAACTACATTATCTATATCTAATATATACAATCTGAGGTTCACTGTAATTCTTATCTATTTCTAGATCTTTATGGGAATATGGATGATGTGTTTGTGTGTGTGTGTATATATACATATATATATACATACATACATACATACATAATGATGCTGTTGTGGAATTCAGGTATGCTTCTTTGTCAGCATATTCAATCAGTATATATATATATATATATATATATCTGGTGAGTTTGGTTCTCAGTGTGCATATATTCTATTAGTATATATGTTATGTGAAGAAGGAGTCAAGTCTCTGAAATATGATAATGAAATAAAACAAAACTTAACATCCTAAAAACTGAGTTTCTTAGAAATTTATATATACACAACATATATACTAATATGATATATAACATGAGAACCAGACTCAGCAGGACAGCTGCTGATGGCCACAAGGGTAAGGAACTTGGCAGACGAAAATTCTAACGGGTTTTTCGATCCCAGCTAGATATATATATTTATATTATATATTTATGGGAAAATAATTTTGGGGTTGTTTAGATGCATGAATGAAATGAGTGAAATAAATGAAGAATATTATCTTCTAAATCTCATTTATCTACTGATATTTCAAGGAGCATACGTCCCTCTTTTTGAAAGGTTTGCATTAGACTGACTGTTGTTTCCTCTCTGTGCTCCTTTATTTCACTCATTTCTTTCATTTTCACACACACACACACACATTATATATATATATATATATATATATAGTCCACAGACACCATGTTTTGGCATATCACATCTCTTCAGTGTGGCTAGACATTAGTAGGCTACCTCCAACTAGGATAGAAACCTGATCGATTGATCATCAGTGAACTTCTTAACCACTTGGCCATCAAGATATATATATTTATATTATATATTTATGGGAAAATAATTTTGGGGTTGTTTAGATGCATGAATGAAATGAGTGAAATAAATGAAGAATATTATCTTCTAAATCTCATTTATCTACTGATATTTCAAGGAGCATACGTCCCTCTTTTGAAAGGTTTGCATTAGACTGACTGTTGTTTCCTCTCTGTGCTCCTTTATTTCACTCATTTCTTTCATTTTCACACACACACACACACACACATTATATATATATATATATATATATATATAGTCCACAGACACCATGTTTTGGCATATCACATCTCTTCAGTGTGGCTAGACATTAGTAGGCTACCTCCAACTAGGATAGAAACCTGATCGATTGATCATCAGTGAACTTCTTAACCACTTGGCCATCAGCACCTACAGACTGGAAGGAGGATTTTTAACTGATAAAAGCATACATATGTATATATGTAAAGGTCACCCAAGAGTACTCCATCTGTTTTATAGGAGAGTATTGCCTTTAAGCATAGTCGTCAGTCGTCAGTGAAATCCCCACCAAAGTGCTCAACCTGCCAGAGGTGGGGAGTATATACATACACATATAAACAGACTCATCAGATATATTATGTATAGATGTTTATATCACTTTCATGTATATGTATATATGAATGAATACGAGGTGTGTTCACACACACACACCTCTTTTTAAGTTTCTTCTATGAATGAAATGTCATTATAATAAAGCTTAATCTTGCATTAACTTCACAGAACAAACAAAAAAAAAAAAAACCCAAACCAAACACTAAACAAAAATCCTGGTTTCCTTTGCCCTGTTTAAATCTCACCCTCCCGATAAGGAGGAACCATCTCATTGCTTTTATTGGGGGACATACAAAAGAAAGCAATCATTCAAACGGTCACGCTTGGTTTCCTTTTGAGTTCGAGATACTTTGCTTATACCACTTGTATAAATCTTTTCTTTTTATATGTGTAGTATTAAAAAAAAAAAAAAAGAAAGAATAATTTGGTACACTTGTACCAAATTGGTACTCTTGTTATCCCATCATATTACATAAGTATAAACTAATATCATTAGTTATACAACTAAGTGTATATTTATTTCAATAATTAAAAGGACTATGTCAGATAAAATTGTTTTATTTTCCTCTGATAAAAATTCTGATATCAAAATAAGTGGAACATATTAATCTGATTAATCAATGTATTTGTGTTAATAATCTTTATGGACATATACAGATTTACCTATACTTTTAGGTATAAGTTGGAGGCCCTGGTGTAATGGTTAAAATCATAGGAAATGAACTCGTTGTCCCGAGTTCAAATCCTGGACAAAGCTACAATTCATATAGCGCTAATACCCTTGGGAAAGGTATCAATCCAACTACTCTCCTTCCAGCTATGAGTAAATA
Organism: Doryteuthis pealeii; assembly: GCA_023376005.1. Taxonomy (NCBI): domain Eukaryota; kingdom Metazoa; phylum Mollusca; class Cephalopoda; order Myopsida; family Loliginidae; genus Doryteuthis; species Doryteuthis pealeii. The sequence goes on along the minus strand of CM042142.1, from coordinate 1,526,930 downwards.
GTAGGGCAGACTAGGCCTTTAACCTTGGTTAGGCAACGAATCTAGGAGAAGGAAGACTGAATTCAAACCTGTTAAACTCCGCTTGGGGTGGTCACTACTAGAATAGGCTCAATCCTAATTAGTGATCTATTTCATTAATTTTAATTTTTTAATTTCATTTTTTAAGGTATACTGGGTATAGTTGTGGCTAAGTAAGGCATCCTCCTATCATGGTATAATGGCTAGCAAGCTAGTCTTGCAGATTTATTACTATGTGAAAAGTGAGTTTGATCTCACTGGATGCCCCATACTTGTGACTGTGTCCTACCTGTGGTGAATGGGTTGGGTAAATAGGGGTTTTTTTTGGGGGGGAGGGTTTACTTGTGGCAAAGTAGCAGTTTTTTACCTGGAAAATTTACCTTGAAAAATTGCATTTAACTTTAAATTTTCAGGTGGGCTTTTCTATTTCTAATCCCAGTAATGACCCTATTAGTAAATTGAAATGTCTCCACTCCAAATGAAAAATGGATTTTTGTCAAATATTTACCATAAATTCTGAATAAGGTGCATTATCATGGAAAATATCCATTTGAGATGTAATTAATAAACTGTATACTCCATTTTTTTTTTTTTTTTTTTTTTTTTTTGTTGGTACAAAATTTGAGAATAGCAACCATAAGTGGATTCATCCTGTGGTAATCTTCTGATGAGAATCAAATGAAAACAAATAATTCTTGTTAAGGATGAATTCACTTTTTGCTTGATCAGGAAGATTGTTTTGCTGAGTTGGATTGCTACACCTACCATCAGCTCCCCAATTCACCACACAGATAAGATTACCCAAGCCATGCTACTCATGTGCTGAATTGATGGAGACTGGTATCGGACCTGGGACCTTGCAATTGCTAGACAGATGCGTTACTGACTGAGCTAATCCATATATTTACACCCCCTTATCTGTATGTGGGGTGGGTGGCATAACTGTCAATTGCATGGAAATTGAATCAAAACTATTCTTGAATTTTGGCTAATGCTGTTTGTATCCAGTTTGTACCAATTATTTTTGAGAAAGGCATGAATCAATTTCTCCCTTTATTTTTATTCATCATTATCTTGAAAGACTTGTCATTGGTATACCACAATGGCTGACAGAGCAGTTGGGAAAGCCCTTGGTTGGTTGGTTTATTGGATTTTACAACATGTCAATCCTTGTTGGGTTATTTTATACCAAAGACGTTTTGTTTTATTCATTCTTGATAGGTATTCAACATTTATTTCAAACTCAATTTTTTTAACTCATTTTTTCTATTTAACCCATAGATGGAACCCTAACAGGTACTACCACTCCAGGTCAGACTGAACCTAGGAGTAATGTTGATGAAGGGGTACTCCACATTTCCCAGAGTTCCAGAATTGGAACTTCACCATCAGAATTTAATGTCATACCCAGAACACTAAGACCCTCAGTCACCGCTTTCAAACACATGATAAAATGATATATATAAAATATGTATATGATAAAAGGGTTTGGAGCTTGCCATAGGAGTGGGACAATTATATAGGTGCTAGGGTTTGATGTAACCAGCCAATTGATTGGAGGGTGCCTCTCTGAGCATCTTTCTAACCTGACTAAGGGCCAAAGAGGAGTGTTGCATGTTATGGACTGCTCAGCCACCAGGGTTCCATCATTAAACATATGGGTTGTCACCCACGGCCAGCAGGGTGCCCCATTGGGGGATCTTACCAATCTACAGAGATGTAGTCTGTGTATTCTAAAGCCCCAGCCGAAAGGTGGGAAAGCCATTTTCCTCTAACAATATTGCTGCTTAAGCAATAGTGATAGTAAATAGCTGTTACACCTAGTGTCAGCCTTGTCAGGAGATGTTATCTCACTGATTTCTTTTTGTACCGATGGGTCTATCATTCAAATTCTCAGCAAGATTTCAAATATAAAATTTCATTTTATTTTCTCAAGAATAAGTGACAATACAATCTTTCCAAAACATAACCTTTTGCCAGACTTAGCCAAGTAAATCTAATTCCAATATATCTGAGTTTGTGTGTCTTTCAGGTGTATTAGATCCTATACTTTTTTTAATAAAATGAATCTTATATTAAAGATGTTAAGAATATCATATTAAAAAGATATCACATAAAATGTGGAAATCTTAGCAAAATAATTGTATAACTGGATCAAACTTAGATATTGTAAGCTCCTCAAAATATAAAGCCAAAAACCAGAGTATTAGTAATGTTATAGATGAGTTGAGTTATTCACACTGAGAAAACAATTTGAAACTTGGAAAAAGTTTTATAATTTTTTTTTTAACCCACTGATTTATATAATTCAAGAATTATTTCTCAAAAATATAGAAAAAAAAAACCAACGTTAGCAAGTGTCCAGACATTCACTGCAATGTACGTTTCTATTTTATGATTGCAAAAAATGAAATTATGTGCATTTGTGTCTAGGCATGACTGGGTTAGAAAGGTGATCCACAAGGAATTGTGCAAAAAACTTAATTTTGATCATACAACAAAATGGTAAATGCATAAACCAGAAGCTGTTCTTAAGAATGAAACATAGAATTCTCAGGGACTTTGAGTTACAGACGGATCACCTTATCATGGGGTGAAGATGAAAGAAAACGAAAAGATAGACAAATACCTGGACCTTGCTAGAGAATTGAAAATATTGTAGTTGTTGCACTTGAAACAGTCCCTAAAAGCTTAGAAAAGAGACTAGAGGAACTGGAAATCAGAGGAAGAATTGAGACCATCCAGTCAACAGCATTGTTAAGATCAGCTAGAACACTCAGAAGAATCCTGTAGACCTAAGGAGACTTGTTGTCACTTAGACTCCAGTAAAAGACCATCAGCTTATGACGGTGTGAAAAACTAATAATAATAATAATTGCAATATATTGACAAGCAGAAATACATCAAAAACTGGAAAACAGAAATGGGAAGAAAAAACAAATATTTGGGTACTTCAAGTGACAAACTGAAGAGATATCACATCAGAAGAGATGGACATGGCTAAGAAGAGGAAACATCAGAAGAGATGGACATGGCTAAGAAGAGGAAACATCAGAAGAGATGGACATGGCTAAGAAGAGGAAACATCATGGACAACATCAGAAGAGATGGACATGGCTAAGAAGAGGAAACATCAGAAGAGATGGACATGGCTAAGAAGAGGAAACATCAGAAGAGATGGACATGGCTAAGAAGAGGAAACATCAGAAGAGATGGACATGGCTAAGAAGAGGAAACATCAGAAGAGATGGACATGGCTAAGAAGAGGAAACATGATGGACATGGCTAAGAAGAGGAAACATCAGGAGAGATGGACATGGCTAAGAAGAGGAAACATCAGAAGAGATGGACATGGCTAAGAAGAGGAAACATCAGAAGAGATGGACATGGCTAAGAAGAGGAAACATCAGAAGAGATGGACATGGCTAAGAAGAGGAAACATCAGAAGAGATGGACATGGCTAAGAAGAGGAAACATCAGAAGAGATGGACATGGCTAAGAAGAGGAAACATCAGAAGAGATGGACATGGCTAAGAAGAGGAAACATCAGAAGAGATGGACATGGCTAAGAAGAGGAAACATCAGAAGAGATGGACATGGCTAAGAAGAGGAAACATCAGAAGAGATGGACATGGCTAAGAAGAGGAAACATCAGAAGAGATGGACATGGCTAAGAAGAGGAAACATCAGAAGAGATGGACATGGCTAAGAAGAGGAACATCAGAGAGAGAATGGACATGGCTAAGAAGAGGAAACATCAGAAGAGATGGATATGGACATGGCTAAGAAGAGGAAACATCAGGAGAGATGGACATGGCTAAGAAGAGGAAACATCAGAAGAGATGGACATGGCTAAGAAGAGGAAACATCAGAAGAGATGGACATGGCTAAGAAGAGGAACATCAGAAGAGATGGACATGGCTAAGAAGAGGAAACATCAGAAGAGATGGACATGGCTAAGAAGAGAAACATCAGAGAGATGGACATGGCTAAGAAGAGAAACATCAGGAGAGATGGACATGGCTATGGCTAAGAAGGAAACATCAGAAGAGATGGACATGGCTAAGAAGAGGAACATCAGAAGAGATGGACATGGAAGAGGAAACATCAGAAGAGATGGACATGGCTAAGAAGAGGAAACATCAGAAGAGATGGACATGGCTAAGAAGAGGAAACATCAGGAGAGAAACCGAAGCTCTTATAATTGCAGCACAAGACAATGATATAAGAACAAATTATATAAAAGCAAAAATAGATAAGATGCAACAGAATAGCAAGTGTAGAATGTGTGGAGACAAAGATGAAATGGTTAATCACATAAGGTAAAGGTTGTACCAATTATAAGAGTCTGGAAGAATTAGAAATCCAAAGAATCAAGACCATCCACACAACAGCACTGTTAAGATCAACTAGAATACTCAGAAGAGTCCTGGAGACCTGAGGAGACTTGTTGTCATTCAACCCCCAGTAAACCACCAGCTTAAGAGGGTATGAAAAATCAAATAATAATAATAAAGAATAACACCATTAAAAGTGGATTAACCTCATTTACAGAGTTATAGATCATCTCTAAAGATTCTGGGATTATTCAGTTGATATAAATTATTACAATGAAGCAAAGTTAAAGTTTTTTTTTTTCCTCCATTTATTGCTTGAATTTTCAATTTCTCTAAATCAAACAAATTGTCCATTTCCTTTGAAATAAGGAAATATTCTGTAATGTCTTCAGTTAACTTGTTTCATTTTTGGAAAATAATCATTTCTTTCACAATTTTTCTCTCTTTAACAGTTCTGAAGAAGATTCTTGCATTGAGTGGAATGACCAGACAGTCCGATCAGCAGTTATTGACCTTCTTAAAGATCACAGCCAATCAGCACTTGCTAAAATTTCACCTTTATCACAGGTAAATATGTTTTTTTAAATAAAAAATTAAAAAATTCAAGATATTGAGAAACATCAAAATGGAGAAAAATAATTTTTTTTCTTCATTTTACAAGAAATTTCATCTTTTGAGAAATTAATCAAAATTAAGGTTTATTTTTTCTGTATCATTAAAATACTAGCAGGACCTGTGAATATACTACAGTATGATAACTTAATTATTACAATGTTTGATACTTAAGTGCTATTGCGAAATAGTTCAAATGTAAAAAGGATAATAATCTTGATTCAACTCTCTCTTACTCTTTTTCTTTCTTTCCATCTTTTCATTATGTTCAATTGAAACAGATTAGCGTTATTGCTGCCGCATGCTCACTCCCTCTCTCCATCTTTCCTCTACTCTGTTTCTTTCTTATATTTTTTAGCATGTCCCTTTTCTTCCCTTTTTTTATAATAAAAACGAAATGGTCCATTATTTAACCGAGGTGACAACACTCATAAGAAATAAGAATTCGGTGTATAAGCAACACAAGATAATCAGAATTTACAATTTTGTATTTCAAGAGTTGTAGAAATTGAAAATATCAACCTGATTATCCTGTTTTTTTATGAGAGAGATATTAGAAAAAGTCCGAAAGAAACTTGAAAATGAAATAAAAAGAAAATAGTATAAATAATAGCAATGTTGAAGGTGACATAAATACTGGAGTTATAAGTAGACTTATTGTCACTTGATCCCTAGTAATGGCCACCAGAAAACTCTTGAGTGAAGATATAAATAATAAGAAAAAGTTTATTTTATTTTTTCTACATTTATCATTTAATAGAATTTACTATCAATATACTAGCCAATATATTAATTCTATTTCTGTCAATAAGTCTGGTGGTATTTGAATGCTGCTAGGAGCACCCTGAATTAGTGGTAATGATAATATAGCTCCAAAACCACACTTGACCTTAGGTTTGTCTGATGATGACTTTAGTCTAAGGTAAACAGGGAACACCTGAACAAGGCTTGAAGATACAGCAGCCTGAATGTTTGTGTTTGTATATGCCATTATAAAGATGAGGACAACAGTACGAAACATCAAAATTATTCAATAAGAAAAAAATTATGAACAAAATCTTTTGCATCCGATACCTTTAAAGGTCTGTTGCTTAAAAATATCCCCCTCCCCTAGGGAAAACAAAACGTTTTGATTACTTGGACGGCACAAATGAATAGGAAAAAAAGAAGAGTTCTTGGTGCTGGGGATTGAACTATACCACATTGTGGTTTGTATTTGTTCTCAGTTTACAAAACATTAAGTTGTATTTTTATTGATTGAGTGTATTCAATAACAAAGACTAAATGTCATTCAAATATTTTTTTAAAATAATTTTATTGATTTGTTTGAAAGTGTCTCAAGTGAAAACAAAACAAAATAATTCTTTGATTCAAAAGGTCAAATCTTAACAATCTCCAAGAATACGCGTCCCACCACCCCCCCTTTTTTTAAAAACTTCCCTTAACATTTTTTATTTCTTCATCTTCAATCTTTCTTTACAACTTCATCTTCTTTCTTTCCTACTTTTCATTTTCCCCTTTTTAAATTTACCATTTATTGGTATTTAATAAAAGGGCTGGTTTAGCTCAGTCAGTGGAGCATTCACCTAGAAATAACAAGGTTCTGGGTTCAATACCAGTCCAACTTAGCGGATGAGTAGCCAGCTTTGGTAATCTGACCTATGCGGTCTAGCGCCAGCAAAAAAGGGATAGACTCCCTTACTGTCCAGCTGATACTGACAATAGTCCACTCCACCGACTTTACTAGCCTGAGGCAAAAGCAAATAGAGGAGGAAATAGGTAGAAATATTGTGTTGCGCCAATCTCTATGAAGAGGATCTGTCTGTTCTGAAATTAATATTCAAAATAATAGCCTTTACTTTCTCTTTGATACTGACCCCTGATGTTGGAAGTGGCAGGGTACACCTACCTTAGCCACTAAAAAGGAAAATTTACTTAAATTTTTTTTTTTTTTTGCGCTCATTATCATTGGATGCATACCTTTCCCAAAGGTATCAACATGAAATGTGAAATGCAAACATCATCGTTCAAGATTTGAATATATGTGTGTGTGTGTGTTCAGATAGCAGAGTAAAATTCAATGGCGCTTGATAACTGAAATAATTGAAAACACCGATTTCCCTAGACCACAAAAGTTAAGCAGTTATGAGCCTGTTCAATACAGTCTAAGTAACCTGATATCAAAATGACTTGATTAGGCATTGAATAACCTGAAAAGAGTTGATGTGCCGTAAAACCAACCAACCAACCAACCAACCATTCCTTATAGACATTTTTGCTTTTCATTTCTTTTATTTTTCCTTTGCTCATTCCCGATTTTTACTCTTTCTTCACTCTTTCCTCCCCTTCCTCCTTTTCATCTTTCCTTACCCAATCTTCCCTTTTCTTTATCTCCCCTCCATTAAAAGCTCCCTCTTTTCTATTAAATTCCCCTCCTTCCTTTCCATATTTCTTTATAACAATGCCTTTTTCCCCTTTCATCTTTCACGCTGTTCCTTTCCCTCCACCCCTTCCTTGTTTTATTTCTCCTTCCCCCTCGCACTACCTTATCTCCTTCTCTCCCCCCCAACCCATCTTTATTTGCTCACACTTACCCTCACCTATCACTGTTTCTTCATCTCCCCCCCCTTCCCTAGCACCAAAAGATGGTAAATCTAATATTAAACAGGAATTATACTTTAAAAACTTTCAATGTTTGCTATGGCTGCTATCTTCTTTTTCATTCCATATAGATTCAAATACACACAACACACAACACACACACACAAATTATTTGATAATTTGAAATCTTATGGCTTTCTTGTTTCTCATCATATATTGTACTTCTGATTTTGAAACATTTTATATACACACATGTGTGCAATAATACACACATGTAGATATATACATATTGTAATATTAAATTTGCTATACAAACTGATCTACACATTATAATACAGATGCTCCCCATATTTGCATAGGATACTATGATATAATTTCTAGAATTAGAAAATAGTATCTTTTTTTTTTTGTTTGTTACCTTCTTTATCTCCTTAGAAATCAGCAGCAATGTAAATAGTTTAAATGTTAGCAGCAAAACTTCAAAAGGAATGGTAAGGAATGGTAAGGAATGGTATGGCATAAGAATGGATTAGAAATAAATAAATCAGTAAGATTTATTAGTGAAAGACGCCATCAAAGAAATGTACAAATATTTCTAAAAAATTTGTTATATATCAACTGAATGAGTTGGAATAACTTGTGTGAAGAAATATTTCTTTGCAGGTATACCTAAAACAGTGGATTCTGAATCCACAGAGGCAAACTCAGAGAGTATCAGGCGAGTTTGGCATCTGACAGTCCATTGTATTTCGTCACTTTCACAACCTTGGCAAAAGCATCTGGAACTGAAAAATAATGCCTCACATTACTAAAATATTGTAAATTTAAATATGTTCCACACGAGCAGTATGCGACACAAGGTCAATTTCTAAAGTGGAGTTTAACAGGTTTGAATTCAGAGTTTTCCTTCTCCTAGTCTAGTTACCTAACCATAGTTAAAGAGCCCAGTCTGCCTTACTATTCAACCATATTATTATATATATGGTGTTACATAACTGAAGAGAAATATCTTTTGAGTGGATTTGAATATTCCCATATTCCCCCAATTTTGTGTCCACAAATACTTGTTACTCACCCTGTATACTGTTTAGTAGTTGTTCAGTTGTATGTGCACACATACACACACATACATACATACATACACAGACAGAAGAAAATAAATAAATAAATAAAAGAATGTGATAACAATAGAAGAGATAAAACAAATACAGAATACATGATTTACTCAAGAAAAGAGTTTCTATTCATCTCAATAATCTTTTCTTCTCACTGAGGAGATATAAGCTTATAAATCCCTTTTCTCTCAAAACTCCTTTGGTTTTTGAAACAAACAAAAAAAAAGAAGAAAAAAAAGAAAAGAAATTGTTAAGCTTCATTTCTTGTGATTCTCTCTCATTCAGATTATTTTGGCTGCACGTTTGGTAATCAAGTAACAAGATGATCAGATGCTTTTCAGAAGTGCATTTCTTCTTCTTCTTCTTAAATATATTTTCTTCTTATAATTCTCTGCATATTCTGTTGGGAAACTTTGGAAACTTTTGTCCCAAACTGATACTCATAAACTCATTAGCAGAATTTACTTTAGTATCACTGGATTTTATTCTTTTTAAGACAAATTTTATTCTTTTTAAATTTACATAGTCAAGTTATTTATTGTTGAGCAACATTTACCTTGAAAAATCACAACAAACCCGAATGATCATAAAATACATTTACTACATTTTTTATTATTTAAGAAAAGTTAATATCTAATAAATTTCTTGATTAATAATAACAGAATTTAAGTTTTTCTTTAATCATTAAAAAGTAATGAGTACACATCCATTGGTTAGTTGGTTAGATTTTATGGCATGTCAACCCTTTTTGTGTTATTTTATGCTGAAGACATTTTGTTTTATTCATTCTTTTTAGGTATTCAATTTTTTTTCAAACTCAACTTCTTAAAAATACATTTTTAATACTCATTATTTTAATCTATTTAACCCATAAATGGGACCCTAACAGGTACTACCACTCCGTGTCAGGGTGTACCTGAGAGAAATGGCAATAAAGGGGTACTCTACATTCCCCAGAGTTCCAGAATTGGAACTTCACCATTAGATGCAGTTTATCATCATACCCAGCCGCTGCCTTCTAGCACATATATGAATGAGAGTACATGTCTAATAATAGTTGCTACATTTACATATAAATTTACACAAAATGTAAAAGCTATATATATATATATATATATATTATATATATATATATTTACCAACCCCTTCGTACGAGCAGGATGTGATGTAAGGTCGATTTCTTAAGTGGAGTTTAACAGGTTTGAATTCAGAATATTCCTTCTCCTAAACAAGTTGCACTACCAAAGTTTGCCCTACTACTTACCCATAGCTAGAGGGAGAATAGTTGGATGCATACCTTTCCAAGTGTATTACCACTATGTGAAATGAAATGCAAATGGCGGCCTCGTCCAGGAATTGAACTTGGGTCGCCGTGTCGATTTCTTACGACGATAACCGTTACACAACACCCCTCTTTTAACAACTATTATAGAATAGATTATATCTTTATAGAAATTTTTTACATAAAAAACATTTTTTTAAATATTCTTATTACGTTGTCGAATTGTTATCTGCAATTTTATAGCTTGTTTTTCAGTCATCAAAAATTACAGTGTTGTTCTGCATCTGGTGATAAGGATCCGGTTCTGGATCTCTATGGAGTTCCCCATTATTCCCATGTCCACTCTGACCTAAAGTGGTAGTACCTATTAGAGTCCAATCTATAAATCAAATAGATATGTTTGAAAATCATTACTATTTGATAGAAACACTTGAAACCATATAACTGTGTACAAAAAATTATTATTTTAAATAGGAATAATTACTTGACACTATATAATTGCTTTCAATTTATTATTAGAGAGGATAACTTAAAACTATATTCCTCATCATCATTCTGACAGCATGGACTTCTATTGCCTTCTCTCACCATCTGTCCCTATTGGTAATAATTCCTAGCAAGTCCTCAGCACGGCATCTAATGCCCATACATAGCTGCTGTATATAGGTTTTTGCAAGTCAACCAACACTGGTGTGTCCATAGGGGTCGACAGGAGAACATCCCTTGTGAGTTCATCCTTACTTCTGCAGCAATGTCCAGCATGTCTTTTTCATGGGTGAAAATTATTTTTATCAAGAATCCCATCCTGTAAAACCAACCAACCAATCATAATAGCTACAGCTGCCATTTTTTTTCAGAATGTCTTTAGAAGAATCTCAGTAGCAAATGTAGAGTTGATTTACAGTAATATATATTTTACAAATTCTGAAATGTACACACAGAAATAAAGGATCATTTGTCAGTTTTAAATAAAACATTTTCCTTTCTTTAAGTAAATAGTTTTTTATTTACTAATCTTTGTTTATTATTACACAGTCCTCAGGTTACTGTTACACTTCCTGTTGTTACTAAGAAATTACCCATTTGAACATGTTCATTGTTGCTTAACTTTGGTGATTTTTTGGGATCCGGTGCTTTCAGGGTGACTTGACTTAATTTGTGTTCACCATTCTAGCATTTAAAATGTAACCCTCAGGCATTCTGGTCTTCTGACCCTCACTCTACCACTTATGATAAATCTATTTTTGAGTACATGGTTACTGAACAGAGGAAGAATGACCAAGTATAGAGGGACCGGTTTAGCTCAGTCAGTAGAACCCCCACCTATGAATTGCAAGTTCCTGGTTTGATACTGTTCCCCACCAACTTAGCACACCAGTAGCACAGATTGAGTAATCTGATCTATGTAGTAAAGTGTGTGTGTGTGTGTGTGTGTGTGTGTTGGGGGGGCTGACGGTAGGCGTGGCGCTCCACCTCAGCAAAAATACAAAAAACAAAAACAAAACAAAATCTCCTTGGTCTACCGCTAGCGAAAAGGGGATAGACTATCTGGCTATTCAGCTGATACCAGGCCACACCACTAACTTGACTATTATAGAGGACCCCTCTCTCATTTGTCCTTCATATAGATTTTCTTTAAGCACTTCTAAGAGAAAATAGAAGTTTAAATGTAAACCTTGTGTCAAGCAATCTTTTGCAAGTACATTCTTTCATAGTTCAGAGATATAAATACCTATCACATTCTGACTCTATCAACCTAATTTTGTTTATAAAAATGAAATATATCTGACTCAACTAGTTATTATAAATCCATTGGTATATATATATATATATATATATATATATATATATATATCCTGCTGTGACACTAGACATGTTCAATGAAATCCTAGCAAACTTAATACCAGGAAAAAATTGGCTACAAAAAAATCCAACTAAAATAAAATTGGACTTGAGCTTTATGTATGAACTTTTAATATAGTTGTGTGTAATATATATATATATATATATATATATATATATATATTGGTTTCTGATTTTAGCTGTATTTTGAATTAAGATTCATCAAAATATTTAGTGTAGACGACTTGTATTTTAGCTCAGGACATGAATTATATGCAAGAAAGCGATCTATTTATTTTTACTCATGTCAGTACATACAATCCTATCAGATTGTAAGTGTCAGTAAGTCTTAACTATATTAGACTTGTACAGAAAAGTTAGAATTGATAATTGAGCCATTATATCCATTGGTAGAAGTAGACACTCTTGCTTATATTTATATATATATATATATATATATATATATTATATATATATATATGTGTGTGTGTGTGTGTGTGTGTGTGTGTGTGTACACTAGACAAATCTTGACCTATTGGGTCACCCATTCAGCTCTGGGTAGATAATTGAGATTAGGGAAAAGGGAGTTAGCAAAGCGAATAAATTTCTTTTTAAATAAGGCCTGACGAAACCTTAAAATAATTTTGTTAGCTTACTAGAAAAGGATATGTTTGATCTCATTTAAGCTACGGGGTGCTGGTTATGAAATTTAGCATAGAAATACATTTCAAATTCTCTCTCCAGAGAAACTAACATTATATAACGAGGAGGTAGTCAAGAGATACATAGAGGGGAAGAAAGAAATTCACAGAGTAAATTAAGAGATTGGTCGGTTTTTGACTTAATTGCAAATTACTACTAATTAGAACCAATTAAAACAGAATTTTTCCAAACATAATTCAATCCTAAAAGTAAGGAATAATTTAGTATAATTTTCATGTCATTAAACTAAACAGTAAAAAAGCCTTTAGGAAGCAAAAGTTGATTAACTCAGCTTTAGTATAATAATAGATATTCAGTTTCGTAAGTGCTACTTGTCAGTATTATAGAAAATGTAGTTTTTAATTCAAAATTTGTCAATTTGATTAATATAAATAAACTTGAAAATCCTGAATCTTATTATATTGAGGATTCGGTGTCTGTACGTCACTGCTTACATTACAATAAACTCAGGAAATGTGTAAATTCATCAATGAGTATTTAATTTATAGTCAAAATATATAGAATAAATTTTATTCATCAACGATGTCTCTATAAAAATTTGAGTTAGATTTGTCTCAAAACAGCCCATGTTATCAGTGTGTTTAAAATCCTACAATGTGTCTTATATATCCTAAGAAATATAGGTTTACATAGTATATGGTGTGGTTAATTTGAATACTAGTTTAACCAAACTGAGTTTCCTAAATAATTACTTGGTGTTATTGATCTCTAATATTATAGTCATTCTCCAACCTATTAAAATGAAACCTATGAATGATTTTATATAGAAATCAATTGAAATATAATCAAAATAAGTGTCATCTTTTTATATGGGTTCTTACTTAATTTCGTTAGTCTTTCTAATTTGATATATTTCATTAGATTAAAAATTCTTACACCTGGAGGGCGCATATTCTTGCTAGTTTATTTAAAAATTCAAAAAATGTTCTTTTTCATAGGAAAAAAAAATGCTAACAAAAATTTATGTTGGTTTTATGGCATGTCAACTCTAGTTGGATTATCTAATGCTGAAGTTAGTCTTTCTTTTCTTTTTCTATAAAACAAGTGTAATCTTTTTGTATGCGTTCTTAATTTCGTTAGTCTTTCTAATTTAATATATTTCATTCAGTTAAAAGTTAAATACGTATGCCCGGAGGTCGCATATTCTTCCTAGTATTTTTGATTATTTTTTTTTTTAATGTTTATAATGTTCAATTGATGCCGTGTCAAGTGTGTGTGTGGGGGGGGGTTGAAAATTTCCAGGTATGACAAGAATTCTATTTCCCTATGATCTACTGGCATAACAGTAAGTTCAGTCCCAGAAAAAAGAAACCAACATAGGCAAGTGCTATAATTTGGAATAACCGGACCCATATAGATGTTAATGTGACATATCATTGTATAATCACATTTTCATAGCCAATTTATAACTTAGCAATGTCAGAACATTTGCCACAACAAAACAAAAAACAAAAAAAAAAAGAAGAAAAAAGAAAAGAAGAAAAGCAGAAAAAAAAACTGAAAACAAAACAAAACTACATCATAAAGAGAACATTTATTATTTCCTTTCTTTTTCTTTTTTTAATATCATAAAGGGTGATGATGTCTAATAAAGCAAATAATCATGTAGTCAAAATGACCGTAATGTCTTGAACCAGTATTGTACCATGAATGAGTAGATATCTGAAAAGACGGTGCCCTTCAAATCACCATTTGCTTTCAACTGACCACTTCTTACAGTAGCAATTACCATCTACAGGACAGTCTATTAATCAGAATGGCAGCATGTCATGGCATAGTTCTACATCACTACACATTAGCGCCCTCTCAAAGATCCTCCTGTAATTCATGGGAAGGAAGGCGAAAAAAAAAATGTCATCAATAGAATGCTATTATTTTCTTTTCTTTCTTTACTGATTTCTCTTCACCTTTCTCTAATGGAATAGGCGAAATTGTTCACTCAGTAAAACACTATTGTCTAATGTACGTTTTCATCTTAGTTGTTTTTGCTTTTATTTTTATTTTATTTTATTTTATTTTTACCTTCGTCGATATTCTGAATTCTTCTTATAAGTAGTTTTATCATTAATATATCTGCAGTGATGCTGATAACTTTTTTATTTGGTGCGTCCTGGGACGCACATATTTGCTTTGAACGAGTCCCCGGGAAAATTTATGAGTCCCAAGTGAAGTTTCTTAATAAATTGTAGTGTTTTTATTTATGATCTGGGGAAACAACTAAAACCGTCTAACTCCTACCTTGTAACCTATCCTGTGTAATTCCTTTCTAAGAAACTATTGAAATCTATTTACAGTTATCTTGAAATGGTGAGGGAAGAAAAAAGAAAAACACTGGGACGCATAGATACGATTTTTGTGCGTCAGGGACGCAGGGCGCATGCCTATCAGCATCTTTGTATCTGGTTGATATGGGTAATTGAACATTGAAAAAGATTAGAGAAATGAAATTTATATTAATTGAAAGTACAATGTTGATTTATTATTCATAGATTTTATTTAATACTCATGTTCCTTAATTTTACGACCGTTGAATCACCTTGCAACACCGTTTGATTTAAAATGAGACCGTCCAAATCAGCCAAGATGAAATATAAAATTGTAAATCCTGATTATCTGTTGCCCAAATTCTTGTTTCTTATGAGTGTCATCACCTCAGCTAAATAATGGACCATTCCGTTTTTGTCATAAAAGTAAGGGGCAAAAAGGGATATGCTACACAGAAAAGATATAAGAAAGAAAGAAAGAAAAAAGTGAAATGGGGAAAGATAGAGAGAGGAGGTTAGCGCAAGGAAGTGATGACGCTAATCTGTTTCAATTGAACATAATATAAAGATGAAAAGGGGAGAGAGAGAGTTAAATCAAGATTATTATACTTATTACATATTATTTTGCAATAGCCTATAATTAAACATATGAAAATGTAATAATTGAATTATCATACTATGGTATATCCACAGTTCCTGCTAGTTTTATTTAATTTGCTTAAAGTATAACTGTTTTGAATCTTCAAAATCGATCAAATTTTAGATATTTGTCTGAATTTTAAAAAATACAAATTAAATACTTTAATTAGAAAGGTTTAGGAGATTAAAAAATATGTGTGAAGTCTAAAATTGAAACAACTATTATTTGTTGATCTATTCAAACTTGCATCTTTATGCCAATTTTTTTTGTTTTGTCATTTTTTAATTTTTTTTGTATGGGGGCACTCATGGCTTAACAATTATCATTAAAGGAAGTTGACTCAGCAATTCAAGTTCAAATCCTGAACAAGGCTGTTTGCATTTCACATAGCACTAATACCCTTGGGAAAGGTATGAATCCAACTATTCTTCTCCAGATATGAATAAATAGTAAGACAGACAAATTTTGGTATGGTAACCTGTCTTGGAGAAGGAAAACTCTGAATTCAAACCAGACTTGGAGAAGGATGGACTCTGCCAGGTTATTCCTGCCCTACACATGTTACATGAGCAGTGACCCCTATGATCAAACAGGGTTTTGGAATAAGTCTTTTTTTTTGCATGAATACACTTTGTGGCCTCCCTCAGGTTAACTTCCTACCCAGTAACTATTAAGGAGTTTGAAATCTTACTTATAAATGTATATTAGAAGAAATGGTATATTAATCTGATAGTTTTTGAAAAGTATAATGAATGTGAAAAATAAGTCGTAAGGAGGATTTACTAATATTTGAAAATTATTGTTAATGTTTAAAACGTTTCATATATTAAATATATATCTATGATTTTCCTCAGGACATTTGGATATCGCCTGGTGATATTGGTGTGTTTGGATATTGTGATAGTGTGTTTGGATATCGCCTGTTTTATTGGTGTGTTTGGATATCACCTGGTGATATTGGTGTGTTTGGATATCACCTGGTGATATTGGTGTGTTTGTGATATCAAGTGATACAAGAAAAGAGAACATTCATACATTTGAATTTTGTCATACTAGCATTTTAAAAAACCAAGTGTTCCTATAATATTTGAAAAAAAAGCAATATGTGATTAGAACATTGTGTATACAAAATTTTTGAAAGCTAAAAATGTATATAGACCCAACAAAAACGGGAGAGTCATCTGATATAAATATCAATGTTGGTTTTGAATATTTCATTTAATTAATAATAATAATAATCAGAAGTGTTCTGGAGACCTGAGGAGACTTGCTGTCACTTAGCCTCCAGTGAACCACCGGCTAAGGCAGGTGTGAAAAAATCAAATGGAGTGAAATAAAAAAAAAACAAATTTACCAACAAATCGGTAGAGCAAAAACAAAGACAAATTAATGCCGAGATGCAATAGAAACAAAAAAAATTGTTTTGAACAGATTCTTATGTGGAAAAAAGAACACATCAAAAAAGCCAAATGGCTATAGGAACTGAAAAAAAAAACTCAAAGAAGGTGTTGAAGCAAACATAGACATAATCTCACTCACGGAAACACTCAAGAATGTATCAAACTGGAAAATACCAGGCCATGATAGTATACATGGATTCTGGTTTTAAAAATTCACTTTTACCCTCGAGAGATTGGCCCAACTACTGAATAATGTTTAGAAGAAGCAAACCTATGTGAATGGATGACAAAAGGAATAACTACTCTAATCCGGAAAGGACCACAATAAAGGAATCATCCCTAGCATATCTACCTAAACTGTGGAAAATTCTGACTAGACTAATTAAGAAGAAATATATTACTCACTTAATTGACACAAACTATTTCCAGGAGAACAGAAAGGATTTCACAGGAGAAAAAGAGGAACATGACTTTATATTGATAGACACATCCTTAAAGAGGTTAAAACTAGGGACAAAACATCTCACATGGATCAACTACAAAAAGGCCTATGACATGGTACCACAAACATAAATTATAGAATGCTTAAGATTGTAAATTTCATCAAAAAAGATATGGAAAACTAGAAAGTACAATTAACAACAAAAGGGAAATCCCTGGCAGAAGTAAAAATTTAAAAAGGTATTTTCCAAGGAGACTCACTATCACCACTATTTATAATAGCAATGATGCCACTCAACTATATACTTAGAAAATGTACAGAGGGCTACAAATTCAATAAATCACAAGAAAAAATAAACCATCTTATGTACATGGAATATATCAAGATTTTTGCCAAAAAAAAAAAAAAAAGAACTGTAAACCCTGGTAGAAACCATAAGAACATACAGCCAGAATATAGAAATGGAATTTCGGCATCGAAAAATGTGCCATGCTGGTGATGAAAAAGAAGGAAAGAGTAACAATGGATGAAATACAACAACCAAATAAGAAAAAAAATATAAGAACACTTGGACAGAAGGAGAATTACAAATACTTGGGAATTTTAGAAGCGGACACTATCAAACAAAAAGAGATGAAAGAAAAAGTTTAAAAGCATACGTCAGAAGAACAAGAAATCTTCTAGAAAGCAAAATCTCATCAAGAGAATAAATTAAATACCTGGGCCGTTTCCATTATAAGATACTCTGGATCATTCTTAAAATGTACAAGAGAAGAACTATGACAGATAGACAAAAAGACAAGAAAATTAATGACAATGCACAAGGCATTACACCTGGGAGATGATAGAGACAGGTTATATGTATCAAGAAAGGAAGGTGGAAGAGATCTTGCGAACATTAAGAATTGTGTAAATGTCACAATCCAAGGACTTGAAGATTACACAAAAAAGAGCAAAGAAAGATTAATTATGGCAGCCAATAACAGCAGCTACAACATATAGACAAGCAGAAAAACAAGAAAACAGAAATGGGAAGAAAAACAATTATATGGATATTTAAAGCAACAAATTAGGGAAATTGACATGGTTAAGAAAAGGAAACTTCAAGAGAGAAACTAAATCACTCATAATTACTTCACAAAACAATGCCATGAGAACAAATTATATCAAAGCAAAAATAAATAAAACACAACAGAACAGCAAATGTAGGATGTGAGGAGAAAGATATGAGACAGTCAACCACGTTTTAAGCGAATGCAGCAAACTAGCACAGCAAGAATACAAGGCAAGGCATGACTGGGTTGGAAAGGTGAACTACTAGGAATTGTGCAAGAAACTCAATTTTGATCATACAACAAAATGGTATATGCATAAACCAGAATCTGTTCTTGAGAATGAAATACATGAAATTCTCCAAGACTTTGAGATAAAGGTGGATTACTTTATCCCAGCTAGAAGACCAGACCTAGTATTGATTAACAAGAAAAAAAGAAATTGTCAACTGGTAGATTTTGCAGTTCCACATCAGCGAAAAACAATCTCCCAAGCACTAATGAAAAGGGGATAGACTCCTTCCCTGTCAGGTGATACCAACAATAGGCCACTCTGCCAACAACTTTTTAGTTCTTATAATATTTAGAAAAATATCACTCAGCCTAAAATGTCAGGCTTATGGGTCCAAAGGTTTCAAGAAAATTCTGTTTATTACATTTTCTTCACAAGTAGATTGGTTATACAAATTTCACTTTTGCTATATTATCTCATATTAAATTAAAACAGATTTCTCCAAGACTATTTGTAAAAAGAATATTTTAAAATAGTTTTAAATAAATTTTATGGGAAGTAGATTTTTATTACCTTCACTCAGAAAACTGTTATTAATCTTACCAAACTAAAAGATGCTACCTTAGTCATAACACTTATATAACCTAAATGATATATTTATAAGTAATGCAGTGAAAATATCTTTTTGCTAATTCAGAAAATTAAAAATATTCTGTTTAGCAACAAATATTTTTTGGTATTTAATTCCTGTGAGTTTTTTTTTTCCATTTCTCACATTGGCATCTTAGTCCAGTTAGACCTTGTTTTTCCAACGAAGGTATCATTGGGGAATGAGAAAAGTTTTGGTAAATGTGCCCGTTTATCAAATATTTTATTGTTCCCCAATGATAACTGCATTGGAAAATAAGGTGTAAAAAAAGTTTGGCTCTGAGTCACCCATATCACACTTTAAACCTGGACTATCTAATTTGTTGGTTGGTTGATTTAGTTTTACATCATGTCAACCCTTGTTGAGTAATTTTATGCTAAAGATCTTTTGTTTTATTCATTCTTGATGGGTACTCAATGTTTTTTAAACTCAATTCTTTTAAACTTTTTAATTTTTTCTATTCAACACATAGATGGGACCTTAAAAGGTACTACCACTCCGGGTCAGAGTGGACCAGGGAGTAGTGGTGATGAAGGGGTACTCCACATTCCCCAGAGTTCCAAAACTGGAACTTCACCATCAGATAGAGTTTAATGTCATACTCAAGCCATTAAAACTCTTAACCACCGCCTTTTAGTACATATGATAAAGAGGATTGGGGCTTGCCATAAGGGCAATAGGGTTGGGACAATCATATAGGTGCTAGGGCTTGACATGACCAGCCAATTGATCAAAGGGAGAGGTCTCTCTGCCCACCCATCTAACCTAAGTAAGGAAAAGTGTGGTAATAGTAACTCAGAGCCAAGTTTTTTAGACCTTATTTTCCAATGCAGGTATCATTGGGGAACAAGAAAAGTTTTGGTAAATGGGCACATTTATCAAAACTTTTCTCATTCCCCAATGATACCTACATTAGAAAAATAAGGTCTGAAAAAAATTTAAAAAAAAAAAAAAAAAAAAAAGTTCAGTTCCAGGTTAGCCTTAGCCCACTTTTAACCTGGCCTATGCGATTTGTGTTTAAATCACAAAGTCATTTTTGTGCAAAATGAAAGTATTTGTATGGACAATTTAGAAAGCTAGATAATAACAAGTGAAAAGGTAAGTAGAGGGAAAATCTTTGATATTAATTTCACTGAACCATCTTTAAAGAGAGAATGAATTATAATAAAGACATACATAGAATAGAGCAGAAAAGTCTACATTTCTGGCCACTTTATATTTATGGTTAGAGCAACTTGTCTCAATTAATATAGTAAATGATGGCTATTCAGCCAGTCAAATGGCATGAGCAGATACAGATGAGGACATGGCGCTTACCAGTAAAAGTTTCTGAATATAATGTATAATTAACTAGTTACGACATTCACTGAGAATTGTGTGTAAAAAGAAAAGGAGTCTTTATTGTATTGAGCCTCAAGAAAGGCAAATATCAAACACTAAAAACCATAATGATATTTCTAGTCGAGCTACTTCTTGCCTTTTTTTTTTGTCACACAATTTTTTTTTTCTAATTTTTAATACTTTCTTTTACTTGTTATATTTTTTTTCTCATGATGATTGATTTCATTCATTATTTTCATTCTTTTTGTCTTTCATTCCTTTTCATTTTGTTCACACTTTTTTTTTGCTCTCTTCCTTTTGTATTTTTTTTTGTATCTTTCTTTTTCTCCACACCCCCATATCTTTTGTCCACACCCCCACATCTTTTGTCCACATTCATTTTTGAACAAAAGGATCAACAATAAATGTGGCCAAATACATTAATCCTTTTTCCACCCTCACTTCCAACCCAATTTTTTTTTTTGGGGGGGGGGGGGTCAGCTCTATAAAGGTTCTAATTTTATCAGTTATTAATTGCTTAGAAATATACCAGGAAAAATCTTTTAACTTTATTTTTGCATGTTATGTTTTTTTATATTTACTTGCTTAGTTTCCGATATTCTTTCTCTTATTCAACACCCTCACTGATTTTCTTGCTTGTCAGTTTACCTCTTCTGGCTATATATATATATATATATAATGTTATTATCCAATACTATTTTCAATTTCTCCATCTCCAAGCAAAGTTGTCTCCATCCCTCTCTTTTTCCTAAACACAAGCATATTTTCTTTTTTTCTTTTAAATCATCTTATTTTATATACTTCCACTTCCTCTCTTGTGTTTTACTTTCTTTTTCAATTTCTTTCACATCCCTTTATACTTCAATCCCTTCTCTTACCCAACGCCTCCTCTTCTTCTTCAGCCATTTTCTTTCATTTTCTATTAAATGTTTTTTTCTTCTTCTATTTTGTCTGATTTCCTTAATATTTCAGGTTTTGCTCTTTCCTTCCTCTTTAGTATTTTTCCTTCTTTTTTAATTTTTCTTCTTTCCTTCTTTTTTTATATTTTATTTGACTCATCCTCCCTTCTTTTTTCTCTTTCATCTTTGTCTTCTTTATGTTCTCATCCTTTTTCACTTTTATTCAACTTTCTTCTTTTTTATTTTGTTTCATTTTTTACCATTTTTTATCACCTTATTATTTCTCTTTTTAAAACTTTTGTAGATTTCTCCTTTACTCTCTCCCCCCTCCTTTACCCCTACCCCTCCTCTCTCCTTTACTCCCTCCCTCCCCCTCTCTCTGCCTTTTTAGACATTCACTCAATTTCATAGCAAAATTTATTTTCATTTTGCATTTTTCATCATCTTTAATATTCAGTCCCAATTTTTGTTTGTCATTTTCAAATTTTTTTCTCTCCTTTCTGCTTTCCCCAGAAGAATAGTAACAATTAGCAAGTGCAAAATATAGACATCACTCAAGATGAAAAGAATTTTTGCTCATCTACATTTTACTTACTTCTCAGTCAATCATGGAGATTTCAACATCACACATGCATCTGCCTGCACACACACACACACATATATATAAATATTTATGCATGTATGCATTTGTAACCATGCATATATATATATGTACACACATAAGTTGATATATGTGCATCATATGCATTTACTTTTATATTAAAAGAAAAAAAATGTGCATGTATTCTGGACTCATTTTTAGAAACTTCTGCACAGACTGCACATATTTACTAAGTTTTCAAGATGACAACTTTTGGAATTACTTATTTTCAGGCAGAAAAAAAGAAGCAAATAAAAACTTAGTACCAGTAACAGTTGAACTATGAAAGGACACTAACTGAAGTTTCATCAAAAGGTTCATTATCTCATACTAAATACACCACAAAATTTATTTCAGAATATACTGCATTTTTTCACCATTTAATATATATAATTCTGGTGTTTTTAAGGGTCCATTCTATCAAAAAAATGGTGTGTAGATGCCAATTACCACAATCCATTGATCTACTCAAAACCATGACACAATCACAGAAAGAAAAAGAATAGAATGACAGGAGAAAGTAATAAATGCATTTATGTGGTTGGTTGGTTGGTTTATGGCATATCAACACTTTTGGGGTCATTTAATGCTGAATCAAGTCATTTTGGCTTTGTTTTTTTTTATGGCATATCAACACTTTTGGGGTCATTTAATGCTGAATCAAGTCATTTTGGCTTTGTTTTTTTTATGGCATATCAACATTTTGGGGTCATTTAATGCTGAATCAAGTCATTTTGGCTTTGTTTGTTTTATGGCATATCAACCCTTTTGGGGTCATTTAATGCTGAATCAAGTCATTTTCATATCAGCTTGCTTACAGTAACCGTTGGTGCTTTAAATGTTCACCCATCTAAGTATTGAACAGACTCATCACTGCTCAACTTTGGTGATCTAGTGGAAACCGGTGCTTTCAATATGACTTGACTGTAAGTGGATTTATGTGGACTTACCAATCTGTTTGAATAGTGGTTTACCAAGTATTGTAATGAAAATTAAATCTATAGAATTTTCTTCTTTATGTTAGGATGTTCATCTAGTTGTAAAAGTTTCTTAACAATGTCCAAATCAAATGAAGAGTAAAAAAAATAAATATTTGCCATAGACAATGGCACATAATCTTCCTGCTTATTTACCTTTTGCCACCCCAGAATTAGAAACCCTTCCCCCATCATCCCAACCCACAAAAAAAGAAAAAAAAGAAAGAATGAAGAAGAAGAAAGAAATGATAAATAAGAAAATTATGTCTTTACTGGTAAGAACACATTTTCTGTTGTAGGCTTCCCCAAAATCCTGCCAATGTTTTATCCCATTAGAATTGTCTAAAAATACAAAAGACAAATAAGGTAAAAAGACAAAGAATTTTGAGTCAATCCTTTTTCATTTTCTTTTTTGTTGTTTTCTGTGTGCCTGTTGCATTCAACAATCCAAATTCCTTAGAGATATGATTCTAATGCTGCTCTTCCCCCCCCTCCCTTCCTCTAATCCTTATTAATGGCTCAGCTTGATCAATTCTGTTAGCAAGAAATCTCCAGCCTGATTTTTGATTTGGATGCAATAACGTATGAAGACCAGTTCCAAAACAATAATAATGCTAATAATATTGTTAGGTAATTCTCTCTCACTGACTCTCTTTCCCTCTCTATTCTCCATCCCTCTCTCTCTCTCTCTCTCCTTCTTCCTATCACTAAGAAGTTACATAAATGTCCATTTACTTTCGTATCAAAAACAATACTTTTTCTTTTGTTCTATTCATTTTTTTTTTGTATCTACCCCCACATTTTTTTTTCATTTTTTAAATCAGGACATATTTCCCTATCATACATCGAGCATTTCCTCTGTTAAAAATAACCAGATTATTTGTAAAATCAAAAAGATGAAGTGTAAAGAGGGAAGAGAAAATATTTTTTTAGGGAATGAGAGATAAAGACAAAGGAGGAGGAGGGATATTTTTTAAAGTAAAGTTTAGAATGAGAAAAATGGAAAAATAGCGTAAATAATTTAAAGAGAATTGATGAAAGAAAAAGTGAAAAGGAAGAGAAAGTTGAAATTAAAAAGGACAAATATTAAGAATAAATAAGAGAAGAAGAAGAGAAAAAGTAGAAGCAGAAGAGTGAGAGAAAAAAATGAAAAGAGAAAGAGCAATATACAAAGAACAAATACAAAGAAAAAGAAGGAAGGAAGATGTGAAAAGAGAGAAAAAAAAAAGGTATATTAGTGAAGAAAACAAAGAGAATAAGTAGAGAAAAATGAAAGAGATAGAGAAAGAATAAAAAAAGGAAAATAATGTATGGAGATAAAAGATTGGAAGGTGTGAAAAAAAATTTAAATCTCGCCATCCATAGTTGAAAGAATGCTTTTCTTTTTTCTTTCTTTTGTTTAATGGCATATCAACCTTCATGGGTTATTTAATGCCATAGCCATCTTTTTTAAAGTTACTGGTAATGAGTTCAATCCCCATTGGTTCGTTATCAAATGTTTAGAACAGATTTAGTTTATGCAAGGTTATTCAAATCATAATACCCAGGAAATTATAAAAAGAGAAACAAAAATATTGAATACTATTTGTCTGAATTTTTGAGATGAGGCTATTAATTTGTATTATTTGGACTATTATCCTCATCTTTATTTTATATACACAACATTTTGGCCAATGTGTTCTCCAGACTTCTTCAGGGGTTTCTTGTCAAACTTGGGAACCCTCTTATTGTAATTATAAGGCTTCATGAAAAAATCCAAAATAATACAAAAATATTGAATGTTTGGCAATAAATAAAATGAAAATTTAGGAAAATTTTCTTGGTATAAAAAAAGAATGACCAAAAGTTTTTGGAAGAAAAAGACACAAAAGTGAATAGAGAGAAGAAAAAAAAGAGAAAGTGAAAAAATGAAGAGATAAGTTTGAAAAAAAAAAAAAAAAAAGAGAAAAGGAAACTAGAAGAAAAAGAAAAAAAAAGAAAAGATATAAAAAGGAATAAAGTTATAAAAGGTGAATAAAATCAGAAGAGAAAGATGAAAAGAAAAGTGAAAGTAGAGACAAACATTCAAAGTAAAAAGGTAAATAAATAAAATGGGGAAAGAATTTGAATATGAAGCAGAAAAGAAAAAAATGAATGTGATTTACAATTTGCTCAGAGGCATGTAAGTGTAATGGTTATTGTCATAGGAAATGGACTTGGAGACACAAGTTTAAATCCTATTTGAGGCTAGTTGCATTTCACACAACGCTAATACTAAAGGTATGCATCCAACTATGTTTTCTCCAGCTATGGGTAAATAATAGGGTAGACTTGGATCTTTAACCTTAGGATTAGGCAAACAATTTAGGAAATGTAAAACTGAGTTCAAACCTGTTAAACTTTGCTTAAGAAATTGACCTTGTGTAGCATCCTACTTCCAGAGGCACTGAGAGTATAATTATATATATATATATATATATAGATAGATAGATAGATAGATAGATAGAGAGAGAGGGGGAAAATATTTAGAAAAAGAAAATGGAGAGAGAAATTTAAAAAAGAGAAATAAAATAAAGGTACTAATGATAAGGGAAAACAAGAGGAGGGGGAGGAAAAAGTGATTGTAAAGGAGAGGAAAGGAGAAAAAGAAAGGGAGAATAAAGATGGGAAAGGAAAAGGTGAGGAAAGGAAAGAGAGCAGTATAATCAAATTAAAGAGAAAAGAAAGAAAACTATAATCTTTTCTTCTTCCCCCCCCCTATCTTTATGTTATTGTCATTCTCAGTTGAGAGAAAGTTAAAGAAAAGTTTTTAAAAAGTCACAGGCTCATAGATTTATCTATCCTTTGTTTTCTTTCTTTTTTATGTATTCTGGGTATTAGTGAAGTTGTGGATTGAGGAAAAAAGCTAGAATAAATTCATTCTAATGCTTTGACAAAACAAAGATTTCCTTCTCTGAATCTTATTATCAAGCAAAGGGAGATTTTGTACCATTAAAATGAATGCTGTATCTTTTAAAGAAAAGTCTATGACTTGTGTTTGTAGCTCTTACAAATACAAACATGTCTGCTTTTTGCTGTGATTGTGTGGAAATTTAGGATTGAATCTAGATTTTAGGGTTTTTCAAACTATACACATTGCAAACTGTATTTGGCATGCAACTTATATGTACATAGTTTATGAGCTAACTTTACAAGTTTTGTTTACTTACAAGTTTATCTATGGATTCATCAAGAGACTAAGTATGTAAACATTTAAGGTATGTTAAGAAAAATATCGAGACAAAAGCTGAATTTACCTGGGCACATATGACTAATGAATAAAATGTTTTCTTTAAAATACCTCACCCTACGTTGTTAATTATTGCCAATCAAAAAACAACTTAAGTTGAAATAGCAATTATTTAGATGCAATTATCCGACCTAGGCCTAGACTAGTTTTTTTCTATGTTAGCCAATGTAATCAGTAGATATTAGTAAATTATGAAACCTACTGGTAGCTGAACCTATTTTTTTTTTATGTTAGCTTACATAATTGGTATATTTCAGTAGATTGTAAGCATAAACAATTGATACAACCTGGAATTAACAGTACCATACAGTATGAATGATACAGCTATTTTTACAGATGATATAAAAATTATATTTTATATAGATTTTAGTATTTTAATATTTCAATATTTTTGAAAAGCGACGTGTCTTCAAAAATGACTTAAATAGAGGTATGACTATAATCTCTTTTTGATAATGAATACACTTAAACTATTGAGATTCCCATTGGTCTAAAATTCCACCTCTAAAATTCCACTCTTGAAATGGTATAAAGCTGTGCTGTCATATTTATCTTAATCTCCTCCAAGTCTACAAATATGATGAGCATTTCTTTTGGTTTGAGTCATTCTCAGAATATTTAGACTTTGATAAATTAAGAAACTTCCAATCCCTTACTAAACTTTGATTAAAAGGTGTTGAATGCTTTTTTGAAATTGATAATCAGAAAGAAATAATGTCTGTCATTACTGGTTACTAAAATTTACACAAAATAATACAGATCACTGAATAAGAAGCAAACAGTATTTCAGTTTTTGTGAGATTTATAATTCAATCTTTACTTATATATATTTCTGGTTTTCAGTCACACTAATGTTAGTGATTAAACGGACGTTACTACATTTTACAATCAGCTCTTCCCTAATCTGACACATTCCTAAACACAACGTTCTGATCATATATATGTGTGTGTGTGTGTAGTAGTAGATGAATTATCCCATGGTTGACTTGGACTGCGAAAGGAAGGTTCATTGTTGAAAATCTATATATAGTTTATTCAGTCAAGCACAAAAGTCAGCCCCTACTGAAGTTGTGACAGTTTACTAGTTATGAATCCAGTTTTATAGATTTCTTCCTTTTTTATTTTTACTAATCATATAGTGGTAAATAGAAAGAGACTAATCTGATTCAACCTAAGACTGAAAAACTGAACATGCCTTTCTTTACAGTTTTACAACATAATCTCTTCCCCATGAGATTTGAATTTGGGATCTTTAACATTTATAAATTCTTCATCCTGTATTTTATTTTTATTTTGTAAAAAAAAATTAAAGAAACTTTTTAAAAGAAGCCAAATATTTTTGTTTAGTTTTCAATTAGAATTTTTCTGCAAAATGTAATTTGTTTACTATTTAATCAAATATGTATTTTACTACGAAGGATATTTAATATCTAATCCAGATTTTTTTCTTTTTTTAGATACTATTTTTTCTTAACAGTAAAATTCCTTAAAGAAAAGAGGACTCGTCAGGCTTAAAATCAAAACAAAAACAGTTTTTGTATCCATAAAAATTTACAATAGACAAAAATACTGACCAGGATCAACAACAAAGTTTACAGTTGTGATATACAGGTTGATTTAAAATTAATTCCCTATTCTAAACTATTTATATGCAGTTACATCTTTCTCAATTCTTTAATGTATGTTCCTTAATATACAGGATGATTGAAAACTAACTCCCTATTTTAAACTATTTATAATTCTTTTTATATGCAGTTACATTTTTCTTAATTCTTTAATGTATATTCCTTAATATATGGCAATCAAATCCATAGTTTTACTGTTCAGATTGATTATTTTGTTTCAAAATTCAAAGCCCTATAAAAGATATCTAGACATTCTAGGTTTGAAAGGCTGGAGGCGAATGCTGGAGCCTATATAGAATTTTGAATAAAACTATGTTATATGTGTTCTTCTCATTCAAAATAATGATTCAGAAATAAATTATAAAATTTTTAAAATAGAGAAGGGAGTTATTTTACAATCACCCTGTACATTTAAGATTTTGTAGAAACTAAAATTCAATGAGTTGAAAGAACATAACTCACAAATCATAAAACCCTTTTGAGTAATATTTATTTAACTTGAAGTTATAATCCTTAGATTTTGTGCAAGCAATAAATGAATACCTTTCAGTAATGAAAAGATGAAATTAAAAATTAATCTTAATTCCTCCTTCGTGAAGAAAAGACAGCAAACAAATGAGTTTTGCTTAGTGCTGTTTACTGGAAGAAAAGAAAAATAGCTCAGATAGAAAAAGGGAAAAAAGAAATAAGAAAAAAAAAAAAAGAAGAGAATCCACAACTTTTACTAATCTAGTTTGAGATGTGTGTTTGCACTGGAATATGGAGACAAAGTATGAAGTGACTTATTTTATTTTCTGAAAGGGTCAATTCGGAATAAGCTACTTTCATGTGAAGATATTCATGAATCTATAATACCGTTATTTATGTTGTTCCCATGGATCCCAGCATGAAATACTCTGAATTCTTAATTCTGTCAGTTTAAATATAACTTGGCTTTTTATTAAGCTTCTTGTGAATTCATCTAGACACTATTAAGTGAGTACATATTCTAAAAATCATTTATCATATATACCAGTCTCTACACTCTATGACTCCAAGCAAAACTTTTCTATTTACTTTTAAATATTACCTTGTTTAACTATAGGGTCACAACTAATTTCTGAGTCAGAATTAATAAAATTATTTTCTTTATTTTTTAACAGCATTCTATCTGATCTATCTATCTATCTATCTATCTCTGGAATTGACCAATAGTCTGTCAATATCTAAGAACTTCAATTTGTAACTTTTTAAACATGCATTGTCATTATAACTAAGAACTCTATAGAAACTTTGAAAATATTTATTACCAATTTAATATCTGTAAATTCATCACCTTCAGATGGTTGGTTTCTTTTACAACCTTTTTCATATCATTTTGATATCAGCTTGCTAACAGTACCTGATTTTGCTTAAATGATCACCCATCTAAGTATTGAACAATCATATCACTGCTTAACCAGTGATCTAAATGAACCAGTGATTTTAACATTACTTGATCATAAGCAGTCTTATGAGCATACGTGTCAAAGAATTATTTCTTTACAAACTTCACACCCATTGCAGGATTTTTGTAGATTTTAATACACACTGAGATATATATATATATATATATATATATATATATAGTAGAGAGAGAGAGAGAGAGAGAGAGAGATGCACACACATATATATACATATATATGTAGGGAATAAATGAAGGAAAAAAAAAATTTAAATTTGCTTCATCATAATAATTTATTCCAACTGCCAAAAGCAGAATCATTAGACATGAGCAAAAACAAAACATAACTATGTTTTTGCACTTGTCTGATGATGATGATGATGTAATTGTGCAGTTGAAATAAATTATTATGATGAAGTAAATTAAACATTTTTCCTTCATTTATTCACTATATTGCTTTGTCTGTCTGTCCACTTACTGGTACTAGGCACATGAACTTCTCACTATGATGAACTCCACATGGAATGATCCTCATCAACATTTTTATATATATATATATATATATATATATAAACAAAAGTGTTAAGAAAATGGGAATATTACTTTTATGTTATTTACTTTTTGAATGTTCTCAAAACTTTATACATACATACTTTTTTCTCTTTTCTTTAAATATATACAAACTATTCAGCACTTTTTGATGAACAGTGATATTTATTTATATATTCATATCTTTGTTTCTAATGTGTGTCAACTGTTTTGGGTGTATCTTTCATAAATGCATTTGTGATTTCAAGATGTTTGAAAATTAATCCAACATTTTTTGCCCATCTGAATATTTATTAAGTAGCAGATTTTTGCCAAAAGCATTCAATTGCCTCGGAGAACAAAACAAAAAAAAATGGAAGGATGGAAAAACTTTGGAATTGGAAAATAGAAATCGGAAAGAAATTGTTGGAAAACAATGAATTAGTCAAAAAAAAAAAAAGAAAAAAAAAAGATGATGATGAGAAGAGTGAAAATGATTTAAACTTTGAAACACTGCTAATCTGAAAAATCTCAAATGATGGTTGGCAGTTATTGGATGTGGACATCACTTATATATAAAGGAAAAAAAAACAAAAAGACATTTTTTCAAGATAATGATGAAAAGTGATTGTGTTCCTTTGAGAATAACAGAATCCAATTTTGAACCGGTTGTCAATATATTGCATGATTAAGAATTACGTCTTATGGTTTCAAACACAGAAACAATCAAAGATTTTTAATATGCAGCCTCATATCAAATATGAATAAATGAAATATTCTTTGAGATCTTGTTTACCTGATTTTATACTCACCCACCCCAAACACATATATACTGATATCCGTCTACCACAGCCTGTTCACATGCCTATCAATTTATATATCATATGTAGGGTGTTTGCCACAGAGTAATAGTTTATATAGACTATTGGTTGTGTTATGAGTTTGATTTGCACTGGGTGGCTCATTGAGTTTCGACTCAGTTCCATCAGACTGTGATAATGAGTATGACAGCTTTTTATTGTTATTACTGCTGGTTTAGCTCGGTTGGTTGGGTTTTATGGCATGCCAACCAATTGGGTTATTTTATGCTGAAGACATTTTGTTTTATACATTTTTGTGGGATATTCAATTCTTTTTTTTTCAAACTCAGTTTTTTTAAAACACATTTTTTAATGACTCCTTTTAATCTATTTAAACCATAGATGGGACCCAAACACTCCAGGTCAAAATGGACCTGGGAGTAATGGTGATGAAGGGGTACTCCAGACTCCCCAGAGTTCCAAATTAGGACTTCACCACTAGATGTACAAAGTATGTCATAAAAGTATCAAGATTGAAGCTGTATTTACCAAGATAGAAATGAACAATGAATGGAACGTTCATTTTTTTCAGAATACAAGGTGTGTCATAAAAGTGCCGTTTGAAGCTGTATTTACCAAGATAGAAATCAACAATGAATGGAACATTAATTTTTTTCAGAACACAAGGTGTGTCAAAAGGTACAAAAAATCTTGATACTTTTTTGACACACCTTGTATTTCAATGTCATACCCAGACAGAGCTCAGTCAGTAGAACATCCACCTAGGAATCGCAAAGATCTGGGTTCGATACCAGTCCTCACCAACTCAGCGTATGAGTAAACTGATCTGTGTGATAAAGCATCTGGGAGGTAATGGAAGGTGTGGCGCTCTACCTCAGTAAAAACAATTTCCGTGGTCTAGCGTCAGTGAAAACAGGAATATACTCCTCTAGCTGTTTGGCTGATACCGACAATAGGCTACCCCACAGACTAGTACTAATGTAGTTATTATAGAATGCTTTACTTATATGCTCACTTAATGGAGGCGAATGGTGTAATGGTTAGAGTTGTAAGAAATGGACTTGTCAACCCAAGTTCAAATCCTAGCTGTTTACATTTCACATAGTGCTAATACCCTTTAGAAGGGTATGCATCCAATTACTCCTCCCTCCAACTATGGATAAATAGTAGGGCAGACTGGGTTCTTTGACTTTGGCTAGGTAATCAATCTAGGAGAAGGAAAACTCTGAATTCAAACCTGCTAAACTATGCTTAAGAAATTGACCTCATGTCACATCCTGCTCAGAGGGGTTGGTAAATATATATGCTCACTTAATCACTTCATTCTCTATCAAAGATCATGACATGCCAGTGATTGTTTTGTTCAAGAATGAAAGAGAACAGGGAGAAGAGGATTCATGCCAAGATTAAATGCTAAGTGAACATAGCCAACCTCAACTGTGAAATTGAAATTGTTCACTTATACATTCAAAAGTCATCAACTAATGTATTTATATACAAAAATACAATGGGACTTTTTTTCTTATTATAGAGTCATGACAAATTTCATTGCTATGGTAACACAACGCATTACTCAACCTTCAATGACTCTTCCTTTAATTTACTAAATGTCCATCCATCCATATAACTAAGGCATCATCATTTCTGGTTCAAATTCAACCCAACTTTCAGGAATGTTTAGGCTCATTCCCAGGAAAATTTCAAACTCTTGAGCTAGGAGTATTTCAGTTTTTCCAAGAATGAAATGGTTTCTGATATAATTCGAACATAAGTTATGAAAAATATTAGATACAAAAGAGTAATCCAAAAGATGAATGTTATATACTCACTTTCTTGTATTTGACATATAAGTATACCCATGGTTGTATACCCTTTCTTAATCTTGTTCTGTATTTCTTCTTACTCTCGATCCTTTCTTGTATTATATTTCTTTTATCTTCGGCTGAGTATGGATTGGAGTAACTCTTCTAACCTCATAGGAAATGGACTCATCGATCTGTGTTCAAATCCTGGACAAAGCTGTATGCATTTCACATAGCATTAATACCTTTGGGAAAGGTATGAATCCAACTACTGTCCCTCCAGCTATGGGTAAATAGAGGAGCAGATTGGGCTATTTAACCTTGGCTAGGTAACCAGTCGAGATGGAAAATTCTGAATTTAAGCCTGTTAAACTACACTCAAGAAATTGGCCTTGTCACATCCTGCTTGTGCAGAGGCAGTAGTATATATATCAGTAAAACATGAAGTTTTCCAGGAAGTGTGGATTTCCCATTGCTTTATTTTCTGATTAATTTGAAATAAAAATTTATTAAGTTATTATATATATATATATATATATATATATATATATATATATATATATTTCCCAAAGTTTATTTAATACAGCATAAGGTGAGTGAATAGATAAAATTCATGGCTCCAGATGAAATTAATATTCTTCTATTAAAAATCTAACAGCATTTAGTAGAGAAATATTACTATGATCTTTTTTTTAATTTTTTTTATTGGTAATCAATGAAAAGAGATTGCAGTGACATTTAAAATGTCAGACTCCAAGAAATCAAACCAAATTAGAAAATAAAATGTTAAAGTTTATTTATATAAAAAAAAACAAGAAGCCCTATTAATTAATAACAGACTTAAAGATATTTGTAGTCAGCTCAATAATAAATTCATAATAAACAAGTAGAGTCATTAAATATACTAGCAAGAAAATGCACCCTCCTGGCACAAGTATTTAAGTTTAAATATAATTAAATATTATATTGAATTAGGAAGACTAATGAAATAGAATAAGAACATAAAAAAGATTACACTTATACTACAGAAAAAAAAAAGAAAAAGGGTGAGGCTATACTTATTTTGATGATACACACACACACACACACACTTATATAAAAAGCGTGTATACAAATATAATTTTATATTCACAATACTGGTTTCAATATAAGATCTGTTTTTCATGAGGAAAAGAGCATCCTAACAATAAATTAATCTCTAACAATAAACAATAAGAAGCCATATTGCTCCAAGACACAAAAATTAAATAAAATTCAAAAGAAAAAATAATGAAATATTTCTATTTTGTATTTAATCATTCATATTTATTAGGTTTATAGATAATGCTTGAAGCATGAGAAGTAAATAATTACATTGAATTATCATAAGAAAAATATAATTGGCAAATCTTTTTCTCTTATTATATGGGTTTATCTTTTAAAATAACAATTACAATTTGTAAGTATTTGATGTAAATCTTTAATTGACAACAAAGATTCTAAAATAGACATTTTTGTAAATATCTGTTAGTCTCTCTCTCTGTAATCAAAGCCTTGACATCTTACATGGCATAAAGGAATACTTTGAATAGGTTGTATACACTAGCAAAACCATGTGAACTCCAGGTGTAAGAATTGAAGCTTTAATGTAATGAAATATATTGAATTAGAAAGACTAACAAAATTAAATAGGAACACATATAAAAAGATTACATTTTAATTATATTTTAATTGGTTTCTATATAAAATCATTCATAGGTTTGATTTTAATATGTTGGAGAATAAAATAATATTACAGATGAATAACACCAAGTAATTATTTGTTAAAACCAGTATGCAAATTAATCCTGCCATATACTATGTAAACCTTTATTTCTTAGTGATATATATGACACAGTGCAGATTTTAAACACACTAATCATATGGGTTGTTTTTAGGCAAATCTAAGTTAGATTTAACATAGAGACATCATTAATGAACAAGATTTATTCTATGTATTAATGATTTTGACTATAAATTGAATACTCATTGATAAACTTATGTTCATTATGATAAAATAGTATTTACCTATTGTTTCTTTAAAAAGTATATACCGAAATTCAAATATATCTGATTTTTTCACTCATAATAATGGATAGACTAAACTACTTAATTTGGGGGGGGGTTCTCTCACAATATTTTTCAATCTTTTCCTTTCTCTGTGTCTCTATCTTTCTGAGATTCTCTCTTCACTTTCTTCTTCCCATGCTTTATGTTTACTCAATTGAGTTTTAAAGGATTTCAGTTGACCAATGCTCCTGCATGCAGGATTCATCTTGAACCCACTAAAAAACAGAAATAACCATCTGTATAAAAACAATTCTGTTAAACTATATCAGGTTACAATATGTAAATCTTTACATTTTTTAATTATTAATTTTGCGCACATGCTTTGTTTGCTTCAGGTTTTGTCTACAGTGCAGAAAACTAGAGTCAGTTATACAGTGTCTGGGAGGAAACAGCACCATAATGCAATTCACTCCTCCAGAAATTTAGAAACAACAATTGGGTATCAATCTGAAACAGTGCAGAGGATTCAAAAATAGTTGAATGAGTCCAATGGTGATTATGAAGGTACAGCAGCACAGAAGTCTCACTCTGATCATTCTGTTAAGAAAAGGACTTTCAAATTTATTGCGGAGATCCAGGCCATGATTAATAACAACCCCAGCAAGTGAATTAGGTCCATAGCCAGGGACATTTCTTATCAGGCATGTAGTGCATAAAGTCATCAATTTTTATCACAGTCCATGAAGGAGAAGTGGAAAGACCACATTGCAAAGCTTTTCAACAAAGCATCCCCTCCAAGCAAACATGCTTTGCTTTTTCTTAGAATTAGAAAAATTTCAGCCAGGATCAGATAGTGAACTCAAAGAACAACTATTGGCTTGCCCTATCCCCACAAGATTGGTATGATAGTGATAAAAAACAAACACCCAGTCCACATTATGATATTTGGGGTGGTTACTAGCAATGATGATGTTATACCCTTATTCATTTTCCCACATGGCCTCAGACTCAATATGGAGGTGTATATTAAGTGCTTGGTGTAGGTAAAGCTGCTCTGGATCAAGAGATGGCTGCTAGAAGATTCTACATCTGGCAACAGGACACCATACTACACAAGTAGGAGAAGCCAGTATTGTCTATAAGAAAATTTCTGTGACCACATCACCACCTAACATCTGGCCACCTAACTCCCCAGATTTCAATCCAATTGATTATTATGACACGGTTAAGCGAGAGACAAACAAAATTCTGTGCAATACCAAAAATGAACCAAAAGAAAACATAATGGCAGCATTTACCAATTTAATCAAGGAGGAAACCGTCGGAAAGACTTACAAGAGACCATCGGAAAGACTTGCAGGAGATTCCAAAGTCATCTGGAGGACATAGTTGAAACCAATGGCGATTTCTTTGAATAAATTTAATCTATAGTATTTCAAGATATTTTCATGTAATTTTGGTAATTATATCACATAAAGTGAGATATCAGTATTATTTTTGTATAATTTAGATGACAATTTACCCATCGCATCATATATATAATAATACTCGTGTTCCTTAATTGTACAATTGTTATCATCTTGCAACACTCGCTGGTTAAAAATGAGACTGCCCAAATCATCCAAGATGAAATGTAAAAATGTAAATCCTGATTATCTGCTGTCGCTTATCTGCCAAATTCTTATTCTTATGAGTGTTGTCACCTCAGCTAGATAATTGACCATTCCATTTTTTTATATAAAGAAAGAAAGTGAAGAAAAAAGACACACTACACAGAAAGAATAAAATAAGAAAGGGAGAGAAAAGCGAGTAGGGGAAATAAAGAGAGAGGAGATGAGCATGCAGACACAATAATGCAAATCTGTTTCAACCGAACATAATGAAAAAAAAAGGAAAGAAAAAAAAGCGTGAGAAAGAGTTAGATCAAGGTTATTACACTTTTTACATATTGAACTATTTTTCAATAACTCTTAAGTAAACATATCAAACATTGTAATAATTAAATTATCATACTGTGGTATATCCACAGATCCTGCTAGTGTATATAATTCCTTTATTATAAAATAATCTTAAGATAAACAAAGGCACCACTAAATATATGTTTGTCAATAAACAATTATTTAATTCCCATGTAAAAAAAAAAAAAATGTAGGTGATGTTGTTGTTCATCTTCAGAAGATTTTCTGCTAATTTATGTAATGCATACTTATATGTAAAACAGGATCAAAGAGAACAAAAGTATTAGAGAAACATTTGATAAAATTACAAATTATGGGTAAAGCAAACATTAAAGAGATAAACATTTAGAAAATGAGGATAGAAGAGGCTAAGGGTACAGGTATTTTAGGTCCAAACCCAAGGGTTCTTTTTTTTTTATGATGGATAGCTTGTCACTAACTAATTTCAAAATCTAATTTATAGAAACATTCTTTATAAAGGTTATATTGCTGAAAAAATAAAAGCAGGAAATATATAAAAAAAACAAAAAACTACTGATTACCCACAAGCATGTTTATGGGGGTTGCAGTCATCCTATTTTATTTACTTATGTGTGTGTGTGTGTGTGTGTGTGTGTGTGTATAAGTTTGCATATATATTTACCATTTCACGAAGAGAGATTTTGAGAGAGATGTGGTTTATCATTTGCATTTAGTAAATTGAAACAAGATAATTTCTTGTGGTTTTCTTTCTGTAAAACAAATCTGTGTTTTGCCATGAGGGAACATTAGCCTATTAACATATGTATTTGGATTTTATGGAATTAATATCATGCTTTTTGATGTAAAAATATTACCTACATAGGTAGTTGTAACAGTATTCATAGAACTGCGTGTATTATATATATGAGAGAAGAAAGAGAGAAAATGAGTGAAATTAGAAAAACAAAGTGTTCCAAAAAAGATAAATTTATAATGATATTTAGGTTGATGCTTAATGTTTCAGTTTATGTGAAACCTTCCTCAGAACAATATAATAGAAAAGAAAAGGGTTTTTTTTGTTGTTCAAACCTTGATGGATATTTTTAAATGACTTCAGTTGGAAATATTTATGGAGTAACCGAAATGTTTAAGCATTGACATAAACATCATAATAAAATCATCTTTTTTGGAACACTTTGTTTTTCCAATTTATATATATATTGTCGGATTCATTCCTATATTTTAATCATCACTTATTAGTTTTGCTTTAGTAAATTTTCCAAATTAGATTCTATTCAAAATCCATTAACTTCAAAAAACTTTAATATTAGTTACCAAACTTTCTGAACTGGAAGCCAGTGACTGACAAGATACTTAATCTTAAATTAACACACAAAACATCCAGACAAAATCAGTAAGTCAACTGTATTTCTTTAGTATTAATCCATTCGAATTATTAATTGCAACACTCAATCATGCTTAAAAAAAAAACCAATACATTTATTTTTTATAACCTTGACATCAAATACATGAAGCATATGCAGAAACCTTACAATTTAAATAAATATATATAATATATATATATATATATATATATATATGACACAAACATAAGCAAAGTTAATTATGAAAGCTCATCTAACATTAACAAGAAACACATCTCTGATAAACACTTGGTGTATACTTGATATATATATAAATCTTTATAAATACTGATAAAAGATTTATTTCTTCAGATAAAATTTACAAATAGCAAACTAAATGTACTTGAAATTTAAACTAATTGAATGATGTAAATCAGATTTTTTTTTCTTTTCCCAATGAAGATTTATTTTTGAACTTATCACCTTTAGATAAACTAATTTATCTAGAAAGATGTACATTTTTCAAACATTTCTTTTTATCCAACTGCTTATAATATGTACATACACACATAAATAAAGGATACAGGTAACTCAAAATAAGTATGTCTCCATGCGTGTGTATATATATATATATATATATATATATATATCTGTGTGTGTGTGTGTGTATGCACAGATGCATGGAGATATTTTGGTGAAAAGAAGGAAGTAGTCTAGTGATCATAAAGTATTGAATTATGATTCACAGATCAATTAGAATGATGTTTTCCTCTTGCATGATGTGCTAGTGGTGTAATGGTTATTGTGGTAAGAAATGGACACAGCAACCAGAGTTGTAATCACAAATTAAATAATCTATTATCTTTGAATTTGTTATTGATCAATACAAGTTAGCAAGCAGGATCTGTTGATATAACACAGTATAAATTTAATTATTACTTGATTTGTTTACTAGAGCTATTGCTAAATAGTTCAATATGTAAAAAGTATAATAATCTTGATTTAAGTCTCTCTCATGCGTTTTTTTCTTCTTTTCATTATGTTCGATTGAAACAAATTAGCATGCTCACTTCCTATCAATCTTTCCCTTACTCTCCTTTCTTTTTAAATATATTTCTTCTTATATTTTTTCTGTGTAGCATATCCTTTTTCTTACCTTGCTTTCTAAAATGGAATGATCCATTATTTACTGAGGTGATCACACTCATAAAAAATAAGAATTTGGCGGATAAGCAACACCGACACCAGATAATCAGGATTTACATTTTTGTATTTCATTTTGGAAGATTTGGATGGTCTCATTTTTAACCAGAGCATATTGCAAGGTAATAACGGCTGTACAATTAAGGAACAGGAGTATTAATATATAGATAATAACAACTGGCATGAGGATACTGGTCCAAGTATGCCAGTGATTTTTTTAATCAGTATTATAGATAGATCGAGCTCAGTCAGTAGAGCACCCACCTAGGAATCGCAAGGTTTCAGCTTCGATACAGGTCCCTGCCAACTCAGTGCATGAGTAACACAGACTAGATAATCTGATCTATGTAGTAAAGTGGGGAGCTCATGGTAGGTGTGGCACTCCATCTCAGCAAAAACAACTCCCTGGTCAAGCACTAGCAAAAAGGGGATTGAATCCCTTGCTGTCTGGCTAATACCAACAATAGGCTACTCTACCAACAACATCTATAGATATACAGAGGTGCTGTTAGGCACATGTACTGCGTCCTTGACACACAAAAATCTAAAAGGACATAGTAAAATCATATTCATGCATCCCAGTGTTTTTCTTTTTTCTTCCCTCACCATAAAATAAAATAAAAACCCTACAATCTATTAAGAAACTTTAGTTGGGACCCATACATTTTCCCCAGTGACTCATTCAAAGCAAATACGTGCATCCCAGGACGCACTATTAATAGTATTAATGATAATACAATTCCATTGTATTATCATTAATACTATTCCCACTCGACCTTTTATTTCAGATGCTATGATAGAAAATATAATTATTGAGATTTGGCCAATGTTGAGGCATTATTTTAGCCTAGGGCTCAAAACTGCTGACGTTGCTCACAAACTTCAAAAAGATTTGGTTTGTTGGTTGGGTTTTTATGGCATGTCAACCCCCGTTGGGTTATTTAATGCCAAAAATATTTTGTTTTATTCATTCTTGATGGTTATTCAATATTTTTAAACATTTTTTTTCTATTTAACACATAGATGAGAACCTAATTAATACAAAGAGGACCCGGGGAGTAATGGTGATGAAAGAGTAATCTACCATCAGATAGAGTTCAAATGTCATACCCAGGACAATAGGACCCTCAGTCACTTCATTCTTGCACATGATAAAAAGGGTTGGGACAATCATGTAGGTGCTAGGGTTTGATATGAACAGCCAATTGATCAGAGGGGGCCTCTCTGACCGCCCATCTAGCCTAAGTAAGGATCAAAGTGGAGTGTTGCATGTCATGGACTACTCTGCCAACAGGATTCCATCCTGAATATTCACAAGTTGCCACCCACAGCCAAAAGGTGGCCCTCTGTGGGAGAGGGGGTCTTACCCCTCTGCAGAGGTGCAGTCAGTGTATTCTAAACCCAGCGGACAAATCCCCAGTTCAAAGGCTGGATAGCTACATTGTTGTCCTGGGTACTGATAGTTTGATAACAGAAAGAGTAGACAGATAAGACAGGACTGTAAACAAAGGGAAGAAAATGAAACAAAACTAAAGAAAATTAGAAAATTACACATTTTATGGGTGGTAACGTTTTGCCTGAAATAAAATTCATCAGTTGTTGATTATGATGAATTAAAATGCAAAGTTGACAACATTTGCATTTAAACATTTTTAAAAGAGAATTAGCAAAATATGTAGAGCATTACATAAGCTTTAAAATAAATAAATAAAATTTAAGATCCTATGAGAGATTTCATATGAACTATATGTTGATTTTTAGAAAAATTAAAATACTTTGGTTATATCTCACTACATTCATGTACGAGGGTGGGCTGAAAAGTTCATATAATTTTGATGACTTTTTTTTTCACTGATGGGATCCTAGCACTGCAACATCAATAAAAGTGTGTACACGTCAAAATAAATGTTGAAAAATAAATGTCATTTGGTCACATTCCATGAGAGTATCCTGGTCAGTCTATGAACTTTTTGGCTGACCCTCATACTAATGAAATTAAAAATACCTTCAAAGTACAACTATTTTTGGATTTATAAATATAAATATGTATTCCAAATGGAAAATATTTATAAAAAATTTTAAAAAGTGTAAATGAAATGGGTTTATTTATGAATAATTTCATAGATTAAAACTTCTTTAGATAAACTTTGCCTTCAAGATATTTTAAAAACTGTATTTTGGTGTCAGCAACATTTTTATATTACATCGTTTGCATGTATATGCACACATACATGATTATATAAAATGATGTGTCTGTACATTTTTTCATATTAATACATATGTATTTATGAGATATGTAAAAGATTATATGTATGTTTTTATACATCATGAATGTGTGTGTGTGTGTGTGTGTGTGTGTGTGTGTATATATATATATATATATATATATATTATTTTTTTTGGTTTTTTTTTAGTAATAGAGGCTTGAAAATAAAGTGCTCAATTACGGGTGTAAGAGCTGTATTTATTTATTATAGAGTACAATACATTTAAAGTATGATTGTTACATTGATTTCAAGCAGCTGTTAGCCACTTATCATCAAGACAACCACCTATAAAAGAAAAATTTGTTGCATATTCTTTCATAGGGTGTGTTGTATTGACAATAAGAGGCTAACATGCTGCTTTGAAACATGGTAACAATCAACATTAAATGTATTGTATCTATAATAAATATATAAAGTAAATAATATAATATATAAATAAATAAATAATATACGTATAAATGCACACATTATATACATCAGAGAAAGAGATGAAATGTCTGTAAAATTACCAATTGCAAAAAGTTGAATAATTGCAGTGTGTTTCCCAAAAGAAAAAAAAAAGATTTTTTAAACTTAATGCTTTTTCTATCTGTTCTATTTTTTTGAAGTCCACCTGCAGTTTGAACTGTGAACTCTATTTTTTACAATCATTAAGATTGTTCAGTGACCAGGGTCAGATTATTAGTCTGTGAAACTTGCAATCAACTTGTGTTGTCTCCTACTTACTTGTTTTTTACTTTTATTTCATTTTTCATCATTTTTTTTCTTCTTTTGAGCAAAAAGAGATTTTTATAAAATGATTGTTTAAATTGTTTTCTTAAATCATCAGGTGAAAATATTAGAGAACATTTTTAAAGTCATCACTTCTTAACTATCTACATTGATATAAAGTAGTCTTTATTTGCAGAGATACATTAATATATATATATATATATATATATATATAATTCAAACTGGAAGCATTGTTGTTCCAAAAAACGTGCAAGCTAGCGATTGCTTCGTCATTTCAGCGTCCGCTGGGCGTTTCTCCACAACATCATGATTGGTATATCTTTGAAAACAGTTTTTGTAAGAAAAAGTAAAGTTTAACATTAGTAATGGATTTTTTTTTCAGAAAAGAAATGTTTATTTAATTATTTAAAAAATTTTTTCTATTTGAATATGTCTTTTTCTTCAAAAACTGTTACAAAGATATACAATTCATGACGTTGGCAGAGAAACGTGCAGCGGACGTGAAATGGCGAAGCGATCGCATAGTTGCAACGTTTTTTGACAACAATGTTTCGGGGTGAATTTAAATTATTTTTTGCTTCTCTCTCGATATATATATATATTATATTGGCATCCTTCCATCTGCTTAAAGTGGATGATGTAATGTCCAGCGATTTTTTTTTTTTTTTTTTTTTGAAGTATGTAGCCTGGGTGGGTTTATATGGAGGATTTGCTGTTGACCCCTCTCCAACTGCACTGTGGTGTCAATTGGAACAAAAAAAAAAAATATATATATATAATATATATATATATCTCACAGACACAAATAAACATGGGATACTTGCGTGCACATTTACCATGCCATAGATATACATACATCTGGCTGCTTATTTGCATCAATCTGCAAAAAAGTTGAAATCAATAATGCCGATCAACATACTATTTTTAGTTTATCTAATCTCCTCAGAGATGCAAGATAGGTACACTTGCATCCCTGACAAAAATTAAAAGGATGCAGTGAATCATATCCATGCTCCGTGTTTTTCTTTTTTCTTCCTCACATTTCAAGCGGTAAATAGATTTTAATAGCTTCTTAGAAGGAATTGCACAGGATAGGTTACCAGGTAGGAGTTAGCCGGCTTAGTTGTTTCTCCAGATCATAAATAAAAACCCTACAATCTATTAAGAAAGTTTCTTTGAGGGATTGATTCAAAGCAAATATGTGCACCCCAGGATGCACTAAATGAAAAAGCTATCAGCATCACTGATCCTCACTGCAGACCACACACACACACACATACACACACCACTACCTTGTTTTAATTCGACAAAATAATAATTTCAACATATTCTTTTTTCTTTTCAGTCTGTCATTTCCAACATTGCCAATTGGAATATGTAAATAACTAGTTTGGAGAAGTGCAAAGAATTTGGTGAATGGTTTTGTCACTATAGAGAAAAAAACAAAAGTAAGTAATCTTTCAGAAAAAAAAAAAAAAAAAAAAAAAACAAACCTTTTTTTTTTTATGGTGGGAGGTGTACATTTGACAAAAATTAAATTCAGTTCGTAATTGCTAGCTGAGTTTAAAGTGGTTAAAATGTATTCTTTTATTTTCCTTTACCCCTAAAAATGTAGCCAATAAAAAGCTAAATAATTAACAGGTAAAGTAAGTAAGCTTTAATGCAAAATCATACGTATACTCATACAATTGTGTATTAAATGGTTTTTTTTTTTCCTTTTGTTTTTTTCTTCTTTTTTTAATTTGAATTCCTTTTTATTTTATAAGGCAATTCTCATAATATTGGCTTTAAGGATTTAAAGAAAAAATAGAGATATGATTCTCAACGGATCAGAATTATAGTAACAATTTTATTGGGTAAGTTTCATGGCAATATATAATATCATTAATACATAGAATAAATCTTTTAACGCTATTCTCTATAAAATCTGAGTTAGATTTGCCTCAAAACAGCCATGTTATTAGTGCATTTAAAATCCTGCAATGTGTCTTATATATCACTAAGAAATAAAGGATGACATAATATATGGTGTGGTTAATTTGCATACTGGTTTTAACAAAACCGGTTTTAATAAATAATTACTTGGTGTTAGGTGATCTCTAATATTGTTTTATTCCAAACATTAAATCAATCCTATGTATGATTTTATATAGAAACAAATAAATATAATTAAAATACGAGTCATCTTTTCATGTGTTCTTATTTAATTTTTTTTAATCCTTCTAATATATTTCATTCATTAAAACTTAAATACTTATGCCCGGGGAGCCCATATTGTTGCTATTCCAAATAGAGTTGGAAGTTTATAAGCAATTTTTATACTAATTTCATGTTTTCTTTTTACAGAATTTACCAATCCAACAAAGACTGCAGACTGACTTTTCATCATGAACAAGAACTTCCTTTACTTCGCAAATGGTTTCGTCTTATAAAATCCATCAGTTGAAAAATTACTTGAATTTGCCAATCGTCTCAATGAGGGCAAGTGCGCCAAGAACGACAAAGGTAACAGTGGGCAACTCCGTATTTGGTGGAAGAATGA
Source organism: Doryteuthis pealeii (assembly GCA_023376005.1). Lineage (NCBI taxonomy): Eukaryota > Metazoa > Mollusca > Cephalopoda > Myopsida > Loliginidae > Doryteuthis > Doryteuthis pealeii. The sequence continues at coordinate 1,482,342 of CM042142.1, read as the reverse complement.
AAACAACGTAGTCGAAACAAATAAAAGAAAAATCTGACATTCCAAAGACCACACCTTGCTGCTACCAGCAGTGCTTTGTGGAAGTGATATAACCCTATCTGCACACAGTTCAAATGATCCTCTGGACCAAATTTTGTAGAGTTACGCTCACCCTCAAAGAATATTGAACCTCATTTTATTTGCAGTCCAACATCTGATTTGTGTCAAGAACTTTCAGTTGACACCAGTCCCAGACAGATACTTTAAAGAGTCAGGAACTTCATCAAATATAGATAGCTTACTTTGATCTCTTCTCTATATACGGAACCAGAAAATGGTAAAATTAGATTCTTGGTTTGGAATCTAAAAGTACTCCAAATTTTGACTTGAGTGAAAAAATTGTCCGTATACCAGTCTATTGCAAATATCTTAAAGATCAAATTTTGATCTCATTCATTTTTTTTTACTACATATAACTGACATTTCATAACTAATTCTAGGTTTTAAACCTAAAACAAGACTTTAACTCTTGCATTTAACCAATCTTCTAAATTTGGCTCAAAACTTCCAATCATTGTTTTAACAACAGTTCTTCATAAAAATGAATAATAGAATTTTGTTGTACAAGTTCAAACAGAAGCCAAACTTTAACTTTTTATGAATCTTTGTCATAAGTCATTTCATTTCTTCTATTTGAGCTGAATGTGAAAGTAAAATATATTGACATGTTCTCAGGGATTCACATTGAAGATTTACAGTCATTTAACAGTTCAAACAAACTATCAGGCATATATAAGATTTATATGTTAATGTAATGAACATCACAAGTTTTTATAGTGGCACTTGGACATTTTTAGATTTCTGATCATAATTCATCAAACAAACTAAGTTATAACCGTTGAAAATTCATGGATCAACTTTCTATCCATAATGTAAAACAGTGAAATCTATATCAGATCCGGATACCCTTTTCCAAAGTATATTTTTATGACATAAAAAATATTATTTTGGGTAAACTTCCTGCCTTGGATAATAAAAGAACACTGAACATTTTTTGACAATTTTGATTTTGAGTTGATAACTTTTATGGGACAAAAAAAATGTGAATATACAATTCTTTTTTTTAAACCAACCAATCAAATAAAGCAGATTTACAGACTGATTTTTTGGCCAGACTCATATTCAAAATGTAATATTTGACTGCTTTTCAAAGAAGTTTAAATTTCCAATGATAAAAAATTTTTTTTTTTTAAATAAGTTCCAGTTTATACTTAAAAGTCAAATCCATTTTGGAATGTTTTTTTTTGTTTTGTTTTTTTTTTTACTCAGCAAAAACACATTAAAGAAAAATTAGATCATTAAAGTGAAAATTTTTTGTCATTTTAAAATATAAACTTGCTCACTTTTTTTGATTTCATGTTAATGGGAAAAAAAACATTTTTTTTAAATGTTTCATTTTAGAATTTTTTCCACATTGGTTTTGCTAAGAAAAATAACAACTGATAATTTCTTCTCAGAACAAACATCAATTTGTCTGAACTGAGATCATTTTCACATCAATACAAAATATGTTCTCACTGCTTAAAAAATTTTTTTTAAATTCTGGAATCCAAACATTCCATGGAATATCCAAACCTAAAACTTACAGAAAATTGGCATCTTGCTTACAATATATATACTTTTGGGTCAATTTTCTCAGAGACAATATAATATAATTCCACTCAAAAAAAAGCTCTAAACTAGGGTGAAATTCCACCTTCTTTTAAATTTTGGTGAATTCAAATATTGAAGCCAATTATGTTTGATTCTTTTTCAGAGATTTAAAATCATAAAACTAAATCTGAATGATAAAAAAGTTTTCTAAAATTTAAAGATTAAGACATGTAAACAAAAATAAAAGTGCCTTAAGATGAACTATAAAAAGAAAGGTAGGATTTGACAGGTCACAAGTATGGGGCTCCAGTGAGGATTGAACTCACTTTTCAGTAGTAACAGATTTATGAGACTAGCTTGCAAACCATTACAACCATGACAAGATGACTTAAGATGACCCAAATGCTGCGGGTTTTAAACATTTGATGAACCAGAATATTATTTTCTTTCTGATTAAAGAGAATTTTAAAAATAAAAAAAGAACTTGAGAAAACATTGTACTTTTTTTCTTTTATCTCATATTTGAATTGTCTTTTTTCTTGAGATTTCATTCAAATTATTTTTTTTTCTTGTGAGAATGTTTTTGATTTATATGGAAAAAAGAAAAGGAAAAAAATTATTTTTCAGTCAGCATTTTCTTTGAGAATGGAAAAATTATTCTTTCCTTTTTGAAGTCTTTTCACAAATTAGCTCATGATCTACTGATGATCTTCTGTTTATATAAGGATATTAATTTCTCTGCAAGAAAAAAAAGTTTTATCACAATGAATACTCATAGAAGAATTTTTGGAGTAAATTTGACTAGTAATACTAAGTAAACAAAAAACAACATTCCTACATATGTTTTTTATAAAGTCAACAAAATCTGGAACTGATTTTCATATCATTACAAAGAAATGAAAGCAGACAAATATTTTTCCAGTATCATTTGGATTATAAATAATAAAAACAATGTAGGTGTATATCTGTGTGTGTGTGTGTGTGTGTGTGTGTGTGTGTGTATTATATATATATAATATTTATATATATATATATTATATATATATATAATATTCAGTTTACTAAGAATGCATCAACTTAGTCAAATATATGGTAGGGTCTGATTATATCGTATAGATGAAATTTGGTAGATCCGTAACTCTTTTCCACTATTATATGTTTCTAATATATTGAACATCTTGGATAAATTACTATGCCACTGCATAGGAAAAGTTAAAGCAGCAATTGGACATATATATATATATATATATATCTATATATATATATATATATAATATATATATATAGGGGATTCTGTTTAATCATCAGTTATTAGGACTAGCTGTATAATAGCATAATGTTGCAAATCCAATTCAAAGGTATGTCATTATGGATAAGGGGACAAGGTCTGTTTGCAACTTGATAGTGATGCAGCATTACCTGCATTGGTGTCCAGGTAGATGTGTGCAGTGTTCAGTACTCGTCAACAGGATGTTCAATCGATAGTATGAACTGCTGCTGGCACGAAGGAAACACGCATGAACATTATGACAATCATGACACATTCTAGTTATGTTGTGGGGTCAGTGTTGTTACAATCACACAGAAAGAAAGTGTTTGCAGATGTTGATGTTCTGGTAATGCATGAAAAGCCTCTTTTATAACCTAACAAATTGGAATTGATATAATACAAAGCAGCTAAAGTGGTTGAGATCCTGTATTGCTTAGTAGAGGAAAAAGAATATGTTTACTTTTCTCACTCCTGTTTATCTGCCTCACTCTTTATTAAGGGACCTGACTTCTGAGCTAGCTTTTGACCATAAAGAAAGAACCTGGACTGTGGGGGTGGACGGGGGCATGATGAAAACAGAAAGTGATTCAGAATATATGGAGTCTAATAATGATGCGTGGCTGCATATGAGGAGATAGTTCCAGAATCAATTTCAATAGGATATGTTATATTGGAACAGTGTCACTGCAAAGTTTTATAAGAATCGAAGCAGACATTTAATGCTCTATTCAAGAGGATGTGTATGTAGCAATTGTGAAACCTAAGTCTGGTGGCAATGCATAGACTTCACCAGCTAACGGTATCTAACCTATGAGCGCCATGTGTGAAAAAGGGATAGATGTGAACTGTACTCCCAGAGTTGTATGAAAATCTGTATCAAGTTTGAGACCATATCAGGGGAGGTTAAAGCTTGAACAGCCTTATACCCACAGAATTCAGCAAAGGACAAGGACAAGTCAGCCACAACTGTACTATTTAAGGGTATACCATGCAATATGAAAGAATCTTGACATTACAGATCACTGCCTGGAAATATCAATGGAAGTGGTAGGTATGTCATCTGAGGAATATTTGTGGAACTGTTGGCTTTTTTTAAAAGAGGGTTGGGCGTTACGTGCGAACTAGAAGAACAGTAACAGAGTCAGACTGATGATGATGTTGAGAAAATGGAAAATACATGGGCACAGGTGCAATAAGAGTGGCAGATAGAAGTCAAATCTCCCCCCCCCTCTCTGTAGAAGTACTCATTGAAGGTGTCACATCTCTTCACTTTCAGGGGTGAGAGTAGCCTACTCATGGGCAAAGTGGGAACGTGCATGTGTGAATGACAGAATGAAACCCAAAAATTTAAAAAAAAGTGGGGGAAAAACACCGCATTCCCAGAATCATCAAAAGTTATTTTGTACTCAATAATCCTGCAAAATAAACTTGTGCATATGCAGATTTTAACTCTCTTGTCCATAAAAAGGATTACAAAGGAAGGACAGTTTTTCTTATGTGATTTTGGCACATCAGTACAAACGATTGGTTTTTTCTTTTTTATAATCTTAACACAAATGATGTTGCAAAATGCTTTGGCTGCTTTTATGACCCACAAAATCCTTATCACATAGAGGATTATCGATCAGAAGGACACCTACACATTTTTTAAAATCAAAAATGTGATAATATATGAGTGGATATTATATATAATATAATATATATATATATAATAGTTTACTATATAATAAATAAGAGTGCTCAAATCATTGATAGAGTGTATTATTATATATCTTAGGATAGCGTAGAAGATTCACAAGTGAGGGTTAATTGCAATAAACTGTCAATTACAGTGCTATTGATATGTATTGCTACATTATATCATATTCATATATATATTATTATATATATATTATATATATGCATATGCTGTTGAGCAAGATAGACTTTCATGTTTGACAAGTTGGCTTTTTAACCTTTTCAATTTTTCTGGCCATTTCTTAACATTGGAAGTAGAGTCCTGCTGATTAGGCTAAACTAACCTAACCCCTGATGATGGCACATCAGAGTGCTGATAAGGGTATTGAGATGAAAACTTTGGTGAACTAATCGAACAGACTGATATTAAGAAAACTGGCAAGAAAACTAGAAAAGAAACTCCTCAAAATAAAATGTCGCATCTTGTTCTAAACCATATGCAATAAAGAAAAAATGCTGCTTATATATATATATATATATATATATATATTTTATATTATATATATATATAAGTAATATCTATACTATATATATTTATATATATCACACTTGGCATGGCCTGCAACAGCTTGTCATGCATGCTTGCAAGGAATTGGGGACAACATGAGTCAAATAAGACAAGAGTCTGAACACATAAGTGCAGACACCTGCCAAACATTGTCGTCAATGGTGATCCTGGAAGTAGTGGAGAGATTCCAATATTTGAGTCCACCATTGCCACTCAGTCTTCACTGACTTGAAGTCAAACAAATTCGGTGCCAGCTGCGGCAATTTATGGCCAAACTGAGCCAGAGAGTCTGGGCAATGCCAGCCTTACTAAGAGAAACAAACTGTGGCGTCTACAAAGCATGCATTTATCAGCCATCTCCTCTAGCAGTGCGAAGACTGGATCACGTCTCATGCCCAAGAGGAAACTGGAAAATTCCACTCAGATACTACGCCGCATCATACTGCATACTTTGGCGGACTTAAGTGCCAAACATCAGAAGTGCTGGCATGAGCAAACTGAACAACATGGGCTGCCATCATCTGTGAGGATGTCTGCATTCGGCTTGGCATGTAGGAGGATGGACAACGGCCGCATCCTAAAGACTAACTGTATGGCGAATTAGCAGAAGGCACCCACAGTAGGGAGACCAGCTTGGCTTTAAAGATGTCTGTAGAGAAGCATGAAGACATGTCACATTAACTAAAATGGGAGGCTTGTGGCGAAGACCTGGCGACTACTCGTCATTAAAAAAAAAAAGAAAGGAGTGAAAAGAGATGGAAAGAAGCCGCACGGAAGAGAGTGCAAAGGAAGGAGAGACAACGCAATCCAGCAAGTATCACTGTTTTGTTTGCCAGTCACAGCTCTAGAGACTGCATTTAAAAATTGGTCTGTTCAGCACTTACGCAGTTTGCAGATAAAAATGAAAAGAAAAAATGTAGACCTACACCATCGTGCTTTAGTGACGGAGGATGCACCTAACTATATATATATATATATATATATATATATATATATCTAGAAGTTACCGCTAAATGAACATATATGCTAAAATTTCTCTGATGTTCTATTCTAAGAAACTTTGTTTTATAAAATTTTGATAATTTAAAATCTAAACAATTCAGGCAATTATTTTAAAAAGTAATTTTATACAAAATTAAAACTTGTAAAATTATTTAAAACCTTTGGTTTCTATTGACTGGAGTTTTTCAAGATGCTTAAAAATACATTTTAGTTATTGATATTTTTGAAAAAGTTTCTTTCATTTTCAAGATGATCTGTGGATATTTAAATATACATTTTTTTTCAAAAATTAATTTATGAAGTTTTAAGCAGGGGTTCATTTGAAATGTACATTCTGATAAAAGCGACCCTAAATTCATAATGTCAGACTTTAGTACTATATAATATAATACTAGTACTCTATAGATGCTATGCTATCATCTTACAACACTACACTCTGGTAAATCCTCCAAGTGAAATGCAAATGTAAAGTCCTGATTATCTGATATTGCGTATGCACCAAATTCTTATATTCTTATTAGCAATGTCCCTCATAAATAATGGACCATTCGGTTTTTAAAATGAAGAAAGGGAAGAAGGACATGCTATATAGTAAATATTTATAAGAAAGTAAGTAGAAGGAAAAGATGAGAGGGGTTGAGCACATGGAAGCAATAATGCTATTGTTTCAATTGAAATAATGTAAATATGAAAGAAGAAAGTAAAAAAGACCTGAGAGAGAGTTAATAAGATTATTATACTTCTTAGATAATTGAACATTTAGCAATAGCTCTTAAAGTAAAATAGCAATGTTGTAATATAAATTATTATACTGTGATATATACACAGGTGTGCTATGTTCTTTTAAATACTGCCACTTCTTCCTATAATATGACTTTAAAATTGTTTTGTATGTTAATTTTTATTTTGAGTTTTGCATAGACAATGTAAGGGGAATATGAGAAAAGCTATTTTTTGAAGGGGGAATGATGACCTTTGTTTCAGGCATATACCTTTTATTTAGTCATTTTAATGCTGATGCAAGAACATTTGATATCCAGTTGCTACTGTACTGCCTGTTGTTCATGGTCACCATTTAAATCTCATTGCTGTTAACTTTGTGATCTTAAGGAACTCAAAGTGAATGCTTAAGTCTGACACCAGAATCAATTCAGTGTCTGCTTCTATATGAAATAGATTTTTTAATTCTCACTCCAAATAAAACATAATAAAGTATTTTAAAAACTTCTTTTTGTTAATCCTTAACCTTTTCCATACCCAAAAATTTGGGAGGGAATGCTTATTCTGAATTCTACTCTTTTTAATTATTTAAATCCCAAACAACTTAAATGCATTTGAACATGTTGAAAAGAAAAATTCTGTACTTCTTTAAAAAATCCTGCTTTTCCTTTGTTAAGAAACTTCATTTAAAAAATATCAAGAAAAAAAAAAACAAAAAACAACTTAAATTTAGATCAATAAACACCACAATTCCTGAAATGTTGCAACTAAATCTTTGGAGAAAATTCTCCTAATATACGAATTTTCTCTTGTAATTCAGAAGGTAAAAAAAAAAAAAAAAAAATGACAGACAAGAAGAAAAGTGTTTTTTCCTTGACTTTCAAAGTGGTATTTATTTTTTTTTTAATTCTTTAAAACTTATTTGAATTGATAACAGAAATTAATTTGAAAGAAAAAGAAATTACTGTGATTCTTAAATAAAGTTTTATTTTATTTTGATTTAACTAAATATTTTAAAGTCTATTTTTATTATTTGTTACAATGAACTTTCAGATTAGAAAAAATTTAAATTGAAAAAAAAAAAAAAAAAAAAAAAAAAAGTTAATGTGACTCATTGAAATAATTAAAAACCAACTTTACAAATTTCTAAGAAAGAAAATTCTACACAAATTTTTCTTCTAGAAATTTTAGTTAAATGTGGTTTTTAATTATTTCAATGTAGTCACATTAACTTTTTTTTTTTTTTTTTTTTTTTTTTCAATTAAATTTTTTTCTAATCTGAAGTTATTGTAACAAAGTAAATAAAATAGGACTTAAAATATTTAGTAAATAAAATATAATAAAGACTTTATTTAGAATCACTTATTTTACTTTTTTTCTTTTCAATTAATTTCTGTTTCAATCAATAAGTTTTTAAAGAATTAAAAAAATAAGGATACAACTTTGAAAGTCTAGGAAAAAACCTTCTTCTGGTCTGTGCATTTTTTTCTTTTTTTTTTTTTTTTACGCTTCTGAATTACAAGATGAAAATTTCAGTGATTTAGGAGTTATTTTTCTCCAATGTATTTAGTTCACATTTCAGGAGTTGTGGGTGGTTTATTGCATCTTAATTTAAGTTGTTTTTTTGGTTTTTTTTTCTTGATATCTTTTTAATGGAAGTTCTTAACAAATGAAAGCAGATTTTTTAAAGAAAATGTACAGAATTTTCTTTTACAGTTCAATGATTTAAGTGTTTGGGATTTTAATAATTTAAAGAAGAGTAGAATTTCAGAAATAAGCATTTTCCCTCCAAATTTTTGGGTATGGAAAGGTAAGATTAACAAAAAGACGTTTTTGAAAAGTACTTTATTATGTTTTATTTGGGAGTGGATGAATTAAATCTATTTCATATAAAGACAGACACTGAATTTGATTCTGGTGTCAGACTTAAGTTCATTTGAGGTTCCTGTAAGATACCAAAGTTAAGGCAGCATGAGATTTAAATGGGTGACCATTTAAGCAACGCAGTACAGTAAGCAACTGGATATGCAAAATGTCTTGATCAGCATTAAATGACTCAAAAAAGGTTTTATATGCCTTTTGAAACAAAGGTCAGCATTCCCCTTCAAAAAAAATAAAAATAGGTAGGGGCTTTTCTCATATTCCCTTACATTTGTCTTGCAAACTCAAAATAAGAAAATTAAATTACAAACAATTTTAAAGTCATATTTTGGAAGAAGTGGCAGTATTTAACAGAACTAGCATCAACCTGTTTATATATGCACAGTATAATAATTTGATTATTACAATTTGCTTGTTTACTTAGAGCTATTGCTAATAGTTAATAATGTAAAAGATTAATAATCTGATTTAACTCTCTTCATTCTTTTTTTACTTCTTTCTTTCATATTTTCATTATGTTCATTGAAACAGTATTAGCATTATTGGCTTCATGTGCCTCAACGCCTCTCTAATGTTTCCTTCTTACTTACTTTTATAATATATTTCTAATATGCATGTCTTTTTCTTCCCTTTCTTTCATTGTTAAATCCGAATGGTCCATTATTTAGGGCTGAGGTGACATTGCTAATAAGAATAGATTTGGTGGCATACGAATATCGATAATCAGGACTTTAACATTTTGCTTTCATCTTGGAGGATTTTTTACGAGAGTGTTTTGTTGTAGATGATAGCATTGCATTTTTTTAAGAGTAAGCTAGTATTTATTATTATATAGTACTAAAGTCTGACAATATGAATTTTAGGGTCCTGTTTTATCAGGAATGTACTTTCAATTGAACCCCTGCTTAAAAACTTCATAAATTATTTTTTTGAAAAAATATGTATGATTTAAATTCACAGATCATTGTTTGATAAAATGAAAGAAACTTTTTCAAAAATATCAATAATAAAAATTGATTTTTTTAGATTCTGAAACTCAGTCATGAATACCAAAGGTTTGAAATAATTTTACAGTTGAATTTTGTAAAAATTTTTACTTTTTTAAAATAATTTTCCTGAATTTTTTAGATTTTAATTATTCAAATTTTATAAAACCAAGTTTCTTTAAGAATAGACATCAGAGAAATTAGCTATATGTTGTCCTTTTTATGGGTAACTTTCTAGTATATATATATATTATTATTATATATATATATATTTAGTTGGCTCCTTCGTCTACTAAAGACGTGGTGTAGTGTCCATTTTTTTCTTTCTTTTTTCTGCAACATGCGTAAGTGGCTGAACAGACAATTTTAGAATGGTCGTCTCTAGAGCTGTGACTGCAACAAACAGTGATGCTGTGCTGGAGTTCTGTTGTTCTCTTCCTTTTGACTCTCTTTTCGTGCGGCTTCTTTCCTACTCTTTTCACTCTTTTCTGAGCGAGTAGTCGCAGGTCTTCTGCAACAAGCGCTCCATGTGTTAGTGTTTAATGTGAATGTCCTCATGGTTTCTCTGCAGACATTTTAAAGGCAAGCGTGGGTCTCCTACTGGTTGGGTGCCTTTCTGCTAATTCGCCATACAGTAGGTCTTTGGGATGCGGATTTGTCCACATCTCCTCTAGACATGGCAAGCAATGCAGGCTCTCTCACAGATGATGGCAGGCTATGTTGTTTCATGTTTGCTCTATTCCAGCACTTCTGTGTTTGGCACTTAGTCTGCCAAAGTTGGCATATGATGGCGGCGTAGGTATTGAGGTGGGATTTTTTCAGTTTCTCTGTGGCATGAGTACGTGATGCAGTCTTCGCTAACTGTAGAGGAGATGGCTGATAATGCATGCTTGTAGACGCACAGTTTGGTTTCTTAGTAAGGCTGGCATTGTCCAGACTCTCTGGCTCAGTTTGGCCATAATTTGCGGCAGTCTGGCGATTGTGTTTGTTGAGCTTCAATGTCAAGTGAGACCTGAGTTGGCAAATGGTGGACTCAAGATCTTGAATCTCTCACTATTCCAGCTGCCCCATTGACGAGCATGTTTGGCAGGGTGTCTGCACTTTGTGTCATGCTCTTGTCTTTAATTTGGACTCATGGTTAGTCGCCAATTCCTTGCAAGCATGCATGACAAGCTGTTGCAGGCATGTGCTCAATGTGTGATATATATATTATATTTATATATATATATATATATTATATATATAAATGTATATATATAATATTTATCTATAAGCCAGCGCATTTTTCTTTATTGGCATATGGTGTTGAACAAGATGAACATTTTTTTTTGAAGGAGTTTCTTTTTAGTTTTCTTGCCAGTTTCTTAACTATGAGTCTGTCGATTAGTTCACAAAGTTTTCCATTCTAATACTTCAGCACTCTGATGTGCCATCTGCAGGGGTAGGTGTAGTTGTAGCTAATAGTCACTCTATCCAATGTTAAGAAATTGCCAGAAATTTGAAAGGTTAAAAGCACTTGTCAACATGAAATGTCTATCTTGCTAACGATTGCATATTATATATATATATATATATATTATAAATATATATATAATGTAGCATATCATAGCAATGCACTTGGTAATTGACAGTTTATTGGCAATTAACGCCTGACTGTTGAAAATTCTGTTCCCTTAAAAAGCCTTTTTTCATCCTAAAGAAATTATTAATATAATAATTTAACACCCTCTATGCAATGATATTGAGCACTCTTTTATTTATAATATAGTAAACTATTATATTATATATATATTTATATATCTATCCACTCATATATTTATCACATTTTTGTATTTTAAAAAAAATGTGTAGGTGTCTTCTGAATCTGAGTAATCTCTATGTGAGTAAGGATTTTTGTGGGGTCATAAAAGGTGCCAAGCTTTGCAACTTTCATTTGTGTTAAGATTTAAAGAAAAAACAATCTGTTTGTACTGATGTGCCAAAGTCACATAAGAAAAATGTCCTTCCTTTTGGTAAATCCGCTTTTTTATGGACAAGAGGAGTTTAAAATCTGCATATGTCAAAGTTTATTTTGCAGGATTTACTTGAGTACAAAATAATTTTTGATGATTCTAGATATGGCTGTGTTTCCACTAATGGTCAATCTGGTCATGTCAACTGCACGTTGCCTTTGCCCCATGAGGTAGGCTCAACTTCACACGATAATGAAGGGAGATTGGTGACGCACTTCAATGAGTAACTTCTACAAGGAGGGGGGGGGAGTATGGTCTTCTATCTGGCACTCTTATCTGCACCTGTGCCCATGTATTTCCATTGTCTCACATCATCATCATGTCTGACTCTGTGTGTACTGTTTCCTTCTCGTTCTGCACAGTGAATGCCCAACCCTCTTTTAAAAAGCCACAGTTCCACAAATAATCTCAGATGACATACCTACACTTTCCTTGTATTCTTCCAGGGCAGTTGATCTGTATGTCAAGATCTTTCATATTCATGGTATACCTTAAATAGTCAGTTTGTGGGCTGATGTCTTGTCCTTTTGGCTGAATTCTGGTGTATATAGGCTGTTCAGGGCTTTAACCTCCGCTGAATGGTCTCAACCTGATAACGATTTTCTACAACTCTGGAGTGACAGTGTACATCTATCTTTTCCACATTGCTCATATGTGTTAGATAAGCGTTTAGCTGGTGAGTCTATGGCATTGGCACCGCAGACTTTAGGTTTCACATTGTCCAGTACACGCTCTTGAATATAGAGGCATTAATTTGGCTTCGATTTCTTTAAAACTTTTGCAGTGACACTGTTTCCAATTAAATTATCTATGAAATATTTCTGGAACTACTCCTCATATGCAGCCTGATCATATAGAACTCCATATTCTGGATCACTTTCTTGGTGTTTCATTCTGGCGCCTTCCACCACAGTCAGGTTCTTTCTTTATGGTCAAAATTTTTTTCAGGTAGCTCAGAAGTCAGGTTCCCCTTAATAAAGAGTGAGTGAGTGAGTGAGTAGAGCTAAACATGATTCTTTTCCTCTACAAGCACTGCGGATCTCAACACTTAGTGCTTGTATTATATCAATTCCAATTTGTAGGTTATAGACAAGAGGCTTTTCATGCATTACCAGAACAATACATTCTGCAAAGTCACTTTTTTCTGTGTGGATTGTAACAACATGACCCCACAACATAACTAGAATGTGTCATTGATTGTCATATGTTATGCGTTGTTTCCTTCGTGCCAGGCAGCAGTTTCATATATCGATTGGGAACATCCTGTGTTGCGGTACTTGAAACACTGCAACCATCCTACCTTTGAACCAATTGAGGTATATGCATGGCATTCACTATCAGGTTGGGCAACAGTACTTGTCCCTTATCCATAATGACATACTTTGAATTGAATTTTGGCAACATTGATCTATTATACAGCTATTTTCTTTGTCTAATAACTGATGCACTTAACAGAATCCCCTATATATATATATATCTATATATATGATATAATATATATTATATATATATATATATATATGTCCAATTGCTGCTTTCACTTTTGCTATGGCAGTGTGGCATTAGTAATTTTATCGCAGAGTGTTCAAATATTTAGAATAGGTAATAGTGGAAAAGAGTTTATGGATTACATAATTTAGATCTATAGATATAATCGGACCTACATATATTTGACTAAGTTGATGCATTTCTTAGTTAAACTGAATATATATATATATATATAATATATAATATATATGATTATTATATTATTATATATCAAACACCCACAACACACACCACTACGATATACACCTACATTTGTTTTTTGTATTTTATAATCCAATGATACTGGAAAATAATATTTGATTCTGCTTTCATTTTCTTTGTAATGATATGAAATCAGTTTTCCAAGATTCTTGTTGACTTTTATAAAAACATATGTAGGAATGTTTGTTTTTTTGTTTACTAGTTTTACAGTCAAATTTTCTCCAATTCTTCTATGTGTGATTCATTGTGATAAACTTTTTTTTCTTCAGAGAATTAATATCCTTTTTATAAACAGAGATCATCAGTAGATCATGAGCTAATTTGTGAAAAGACTTTCAAAAAGGAATAAGATATATTCTTTTCATTCTCAACGAAATTGCTGACTGAAAATAATTTTTTTCGCTTTTTCTTTTTTTCCATATAAATCAAAAACATTCTCACAAGAAAAATAATTTGAATGGAAATCTAAGAAAAAAGACAATTCAAATATGAGATAAAAGAAAAAAGTCAAGTTTTCTCAAGTTCTTTTTTTATTTTTTTAAATTCTCTTATAATCGAAGGAAATAATATTCTGGTTCTCAAATGTTTAACCGGGCAGCATTTGGGTCATCTTAAGTCATCTTGTCTGGTGTAATGGTTTGGCAAGCTATCTCATAATCCTGTTAGCTACTGGGAAAAGCTGAGTTCATTCATGGATGGCCTCTTTGTAGGACTTGTCAAATCCTACTTTCTTTTTTATAGTTCATCTTAAGGGCATTTTTATTTTTGGTTTATGTCTTAAATCTTTAAATTTTTAGGGAAACTTTTTTATTCATTCAGATTGAGTTTTTTGATTTTAAATCTCTGGAAAGAATCAAACATATTTGGCTTCTAATATTTGAATTCACCAAATTTAGAGGTGTGATTTTCCTTAGTTTTAGAGCTTTTTTTTTGAGTGGAATTTATTTATATTGTCCTAGAAAATTGACCAAAGTATATATATTGTAGCAAGATGCAGTTTTCTGTAGTTTTGGTTTTGGGATATTCATGGATATTTTTAGATTCAGAATTTAAAAAAAATTTTTTTAAGCAGTTGAAGAACATCTTTTGTGTATGATGTTGAAAATGAATCTCAAGTTCAGACAATTGATGTTTGTTCTGAGAGAAATTCATAGTTGGTTTTTTTTTCTTTAGCAAACAATGTGGTAAAAAATTTAAAATGAACATTTAAAAAATGTTTTTTTCCGTTTTAACATGACATCATAAAAAAGTGAGCAAAGTTTTATATTTTTAAAAGTGAAAAAATTTTCAGCTTTAATGATCTAATTTTTCTTTAATGTGTTTTTGCTGAGTAAAAAAAAACAAACCAAAAAAAACATGGCTTCAAAATGGATTTGCTTTTTAAGTATAAACTGGAACTTATTTAAAAAAAAAAAAATTTTTTTATCATGTGGAAATTTAAACTTCTTTTGAAAAGCAGTCAATTACATTTTGAAATATGAGTCTGGCCAAAAATTTTAGTCTGTAAATCTGCTTTATTTGATTGGTTGGTTTAAAAAAGATTGTATATTCACATTTTTTTTTGTCCATAAAAGTTATCAACTCAATAATTGTCAAAAATGTTCATGCTGTTTTTTTATTATCCAGGGCAGGGAAGTTTAGCGCAAAATAACTATTTTTTATGTTCATAAAATATACTTGGAAAAGGGTATCGATCTGTTGATTCCACTGTTTGAATTATGGATAGAAAGTTGATCCATGAATTTTCAGCGGTTATAACTTAGTTTTGTTTGCGATGAATTATGATCAGGAAATTAAAAAGTGTCAAGTGCACTAGTAAAACTTGTGATGTTCATACATTAACATATAAAGTCTTATATATGGCTGAATAGTTTTGTGTGAACTGTTAAATGATTAATCTATGTGATGCCTGAGAACATGTCCAATATATTTTACTTTCACATTCAGCTCAATATAAGAAATGAAATGACTTTTGACAAGATTATAAAAAGTTTTAAAGTTTGGTTTCTTGTTTGGCACTTGTACAACAACATGTCTATTATTCCATTTTTTATGAAGAATGTTGTTAAAAGGCAATGATTGGAAGTTTTGAGCAAATTTAGGATAAAGATTGGGTTAAATGCAAGAGTTTAAAGTCTTGTTGTTAGGTTTTAAAACCTAGAATTAGTTTAAAATGGTCAGTTTATGTGTAAGAAAAAAATGAATGCGATCAAATGTTGATTCTTAAGATATTTTGTCATAGACTGTATCGACTGAAATTTTTCACTCAAGTCAAAATTTGGAGTACTTTTAGACTTCCAACACCAAGAATCTAATTTTTACATTTTCTGGTTCGTATATAGAGAAGAGATCAAAGTAAGCTATCTATATTTGATTGAAGTTTCCTGACTCTTTAAAGTATCTGTCTGGGGGCAACTCCCACACTGGTGTCACTGAAAGTTCTTGAACAAATCAGATGTTGGACTGCAAATAAAATGAGGTTCAATATTCTTTGAGGTGAGCGTAACTCTACAAAATTTGGTCCAGAGGGATCATTTGACTGTGTGCAGATAGGGTTATCTCACTTCCACAACAGGGCACTGCTGGTAGCATGGCAAGTGTGGGTCTTTGGAATGGTCAGATTTTTCTTTTATTTGTTTCGACTACGTTGTTTTCATTCTTCCACCAAATAGGAGTTTGCCACTGTTACTTTGTCGTTCTTGGCGCCGTTGGCCCTCTTGAGACGATTGGCAATTCAAGTAATTTTTCTACTGTGGATTTTTATAAAGAGAAACCATTTGCGAAGTAAGGAAGTTCTTGTTCATGATAAAGTCAGTCTGCAGTCTTTGGTTTGGATTGTAATTCTGTAAAGTTGAAAAACATGAATGAGTATAAAATTGCTTATTAAACTTCCACTCTATTTGTGAAATAGCAACAGATGGGCTCCGGGCATCCAGTATTTAAGTTTTAATGTAAGAAATATATTAGAAGGTTAACAAAATTAATAAGAAACTGAAGATGACTCGTATTTTTTAATTATTTTATTTTGGTCTCTCTCACTACTAAATCATACATAGGGATTGATTTTATGTTTTGGAATATAAACAATATTGAGATTCACTAACAAAGTAATTTTTATTAAACGGGTTTTGTTAAAACAGTAATGGCAAATTAACCACACATACTATTTGTCATTTTATTTCTTTGTGATATATAAGAACATTGCAGGATTTTAAATGCACTAATACATGGGCTTTTTGAGGCAAATCTAACTAGATTTTTATAGAGACAGCGTTATAAAGAAGATTTATTCTATGTATTAATGATTTTTATATATTGCCATGAATCGCCAATAATTGTTCTATTAATTCTGATCCGTTTGAGAATTCATTCTCTATTTTATTCTTTAATTCCTTAAAGCACATTTATGAGAAATTGGCCTTATAAAATAAAAAGGAATTCAAATTAAAAAGAAGAAAAACAAAAAGGGAAAAAAAACAACATTTTAATACACAATTGTATGAGTATATCGTATGATTTTTGGCATTAAAAGCTTACTTACTTTCCTGTTTAATTCTTTAGCTTTTATTGGCTACATTTTTTAGGGGTAAAAGGAAATTAAAAGAATACTTTTTACCAACTTTAACTCACTAGCAATTACGAATGAATTTAATTTTTTGTCTATGTCACTCCACCCATAAAAAGAGGTGAATTTGAGTTTGTTTTTTTTTGTTTTTTTTTTTGCAGTTTTTTTTTCTGAAAGATTACTTACTTTTGTTTTTTTTCTATAAGTGAAAAACCATTCACGCAAATTCTTTGCACTTTCTCCAAATTGAAGTTTATTACATATTTCCAATTTTGGAATGTTTTGAATCGACAGACTGAAAGAAAAAAAGAATATTGTCTGAATTATTATTTTGGTCGATTAACAAGGTAGTGTGTGTGTGTGTGTGTGTGTGTGTGTGTGTGTGTGTCTGCATGTGAGGATCAGTGATGCTTGATAGCTTTTTCAATTTAGTGGGCTCCTGGGGTGCACATATTTGCTTTGAATCAATCCTCAAAGAAACTTTCTTATAGATTGTAGGGGTTTTTATTATGATCTGGAGAAAACTAAGGCGGCTAATCCTACTGGTCCTATCGCTGGTGCAATTCCTTTCTAGAAGCCTATTAAATCTATTTAGCGCTTGAAATGGTGAGGGAAG
>CM042142.1:1423087-1464564 GCA_023376005.1 Doryteuthis pealeii | reverse complement strand
CTACCACAATAAACCATTACACACTAGCACATCATGCAAGAGGAAAACATTCATTCTAATGATCTGTGAAATCATAATTCCAATACTTTTCATGATCACTAGACTACTTCCTTTCTTTTTCACCAAAAATCTCATGCATCTTGTGCCATACCAACACACACCACACAGACTTTATTACTATATAATATACACACGCATGAGACATTAACTTATTTGAGTTACTGTATCCTTTATTTTATGTGTGTATGTAGTTTTATTATATTTTCTGATATATCTTGATATATCTATTTAATACTGCTTATATAATAGGTACAAATAGATGTTACATGTTATAAGCAGTGGATTTAAAAAGAAATGTTTGGAAAATGTACATCTTTCTAGATAAATTAGTTTATCTAAAGGTGATTAAGTTTTCAAAAATAAATCCTCATGGGAAAAGAAAAAAAAATCTGATTTACATCATTACAATTAGTTAAATTTCAAGTACATAGTTTGCTATTTGTAAATTTTATCTGAGAAATAAATTCTTTTATCAGTATTTATAAAGATTTATATATATCAAGTATACACCCATAGTTGTTTATCAGAGAAATTGTGTTTCTGTTAATGTAGATGCAGCTTTCATAATTAACTTTGCTTTGTTTGTGTTCATATATATATATATATATAATATATATATATATATATATATATATTGTAAGGTTTCTGCATATGCTCATGTATTGATGTCAAGGTTATTAAAAAATAAATGTATTGGTTTTTTTTAAGCATGTTGAGTGTTTGCAATTAATAATTCGAATGATTAATACTAAGAAATACAGTTGACTTTACTGATTTTGTCTGGATGTTTTGTGTGATTAATTAAGAAATTTAAGTTATTCTTGTCAGTCACTGCGCTTCCAGTTCAGAAAGTTTTGGTAACTAACTATTAAAGTTTTTTTGAAGTTAATGGATTTTTGAATAGAATCTAATTTGGGAAATTTACTTAAAGCAAAACTAATTAAGTTGATGATTAAATATAGGAATGAATCGACAATATATTATAAAATGGAAAAACAAAGTGTTCCAAAAAAGATGATTATTATGATGTTTTATGTTCAATGCTTAAACATTTCGGTTACTCCATAAATATTTCCAACTGAAGTCATTTAAAAAAAATATCCATCAGCTTCTGAACAACAAAAAAACCCTTTTCTTTTCTAATTATATTGTTCTGAGGAGTTTCACATAAACTGAAACATTAAGCATCAACCTAAATATCAATTTATAAAATTATCTTTATTGGAACACTTTGTTTTTCTAATTTTCACTCATTTTCTCTCTTTCTTTTCTCATATATATAATACACGCAGTTCTATGGAATACTGTTACAAACTACCTATGAGTGTAATATTTTTTACATTCAAAAAGCATTGATATTAATTCCAAAAAATCCAAATACATATGTTAATAGGCTAATGTTCCTCATGGCAAAACACAGATTTGTTTTACAGAGAAAACCACAAGAAATTATCTTGTTTCAATTTACTAAATGCAAATGATAACCACATCTCTCTCAAATCTCTCTTCGTGAAATGGTAAATATATATGCAAACTTATACACACACACACACACCACACACACATAAGTAAAATTTAAAATAGGATGACTTGCAACCCCAAAAACATGCTTGTGGGTAATCAGTAAGTTTTTTTTGTTTGTTTTTTTTTTTTATATATTTCCTGCTTTTATTTTTTCAGCAATATAACCTTTTATAAAGAAGTTTTCTATAAATTAGATTTTGAAATTAGTTAGTGACAAGCTATTCCATCATAAAAAAAAAAGAACCCTTGGGTTTGGACCTAAAATACCTGTACCTCCTTAGCCTCTTCTATCCTCATTTTCTAAATGTTATCTCTTTAATGTTTTGCTTTTACCATAATTTGTAATTTTATCAAATGTTTCTCTAATACTTTTTGTCTCTTTGATCCTGTTTTACATATAAGTATGCATACATTAAATTAGCAGAAAAACTTCTGAAGCCATGATCAACAACATCACCTACATTTTTTTATTTATTTTTTTACATGGAAATTAATTACATTATTGACAAACATACATTTTAGTGATGCTTCATTTATCTATAAGATTATTTTATAATAAAGAATTATATACACTAGCAGGGATCTGTGGAATACCACAGTATTGATAATTTAAATTATTACAATGTTTTGATATGTTTTACTTAAAGACGTTATATGAAAAATAGTTC
Organism: Doryteuthis pealeii; assembly: GCA_023376005.1. Classification (NCBI taxonomy): domain Eukaryota; kingdom Metazoa; phylum Mollusca; class Cephalopoda; order Myopsida; family Loliginidae; genus Doryteuthis; species Doryteuthis pealeii. The sequence goes on along the minus strand of CM042142.1, from coordinate 1,462,312 downwards.
AATATGTAAAAAGTTGTAATAACCTTGATCTAACTCTCTCCACGGGCTTTTTTCTTTCCTTTTTTTTTTCATTATATTCGGTTTGAAACAGATTTGCATTATTGGTGTCTGCATGCTCATTCCCCTCCTCTTTATTTCCCCTACTCGCTTTCTCTCCCTTTTCTTATTTTATTTTCTGGTGTATGTGTCTTTTTTTCTTCACTTTCTTCTTATAATAAAATGGAATGGTCCATTATCTAGCTTGAGGTTGGACAACACTCATAAGAATAAGAATTTGGCAGATAAGCGGACAGCAGATAATCAGGATTTACATTTTTACATATTTTCATCTTGGATGATTTGTGCAGTCTTTCTTTTAACCGCGAGTGTTGCAAGATGATAACAATTGTAACAATTAAGGAAACACGAGTATTATTATATATATGATGCGATGGGTAAATTGTCATCTAAATTATACAAAAATGAATACTGATATTCTTCCACTTTTATGTTGATATAATTACCAAAATTACAGAAAATATCTTGAAATACTAAGATTAAATTTTATTCAAAGAATCGCCATTGGTTTCAACTTATGGCCTCCAGATGACTTTTGGAATCTTCTGCAAGTCTTTCCGATGGTCTCTTGTAAGTCTTTTCCGACGCGTTTCCTCCTGATATAAATTGTAAATTGCTGCCATTATGTTTTCTTTTGGTTCATTTTTGGTATTGCACAGAATTATTTGTTTGTCTCTCGCTTAAACCGTGTCATAATAATCAATCTGGATTGAAATCTGGGGAGTTAGGTGCCGAATGTTATGGTGGTGATGTTGGTCACAGAAATTTTCTTATAGGACAATACTGGCTCTCCTACTTGGTGTAGTATGGTAGTCCTGTTGCAGATTGTAGAATCTCTAGACAGCCATCTCTTGATCCAGAGCAGCTTTACCTACAACCAAAGCACTTAATATACACCTCCATATTGAGTCTGAGGGCCATGTGGGAAATGAATAAGGGCGTATAACATCATCATCTAGTAACCACCCCAATATCATTAATGTGGACTGGGTGGTTTTTGTTTTTATCACTATCATACCAATCTTTGTGGGGATAGGGCAAGCCAATAGTTGTCTTTTAGAGTTCACTATTCTGATCCTGGCTGAAATTTTTCTAATTCTAAGAAAAAGCAAAAGCATGTTTGCTTGGCACGGGGGATTCTTTGTTTGAAAAGCTTTGCAATGTGGTCCTTTCCACTTCTCCTTCATGGACTGTGATTAAAAATTGATGACTTTATGGCACTACATGCCTGATAAGAAATGTCCCTGGCTTAATTGGACCTAATTCACTTGCTTGGGGTTGTTATTATCATGGCCTGGATCTTCCGCCAATAAATTGAAAGTCCTTTCTTAACAGAATGATTTCTAGAGTGAGACTTCTGGTGCTGCTGTTACCTCATAATCACCATTGGACTCATTCAACTATTTTTTGAATCCTCTGCACTGTTTTCAGATTATACCAATTGTGTTTCTAAATTTCTGGAGGAGTGAATTGATTATGGCTGTTTTCCTCCCAGGACACTGTATAACTGACTCTAGTTTTCGCACTGTAGACAAAACCTGAAGCAAACAAAAGCATGTGCCGCAAAATTAATAATTAAAAAATGTAAGATTTACATTTGCTAACCTGATATAGTTTAACAGAATTGTTTTTATACGATGGTTATTTTCTGTTTTTTAGTGGGTTCAAGATGAATTCCTGCATGCAGGAGCATGGTCAACTGAAATCCTTTTAAAACTCAAAATTGAGTTAAACATAAAGCATGGGAAGAAGAAATGAAGAGAGAATTTCTCAAGAAAGATAGATGACCAAGAGAAAGGAAAAGATTGAAAAATATGTGAGAGAACCCCCCCCCCAAATTAAGTTAAGTTTAGTCTATCCATTATTATGAGTTGAAAAATCAGATATGTTTGAATTTCGGTATATACTTTCTTAAAGAAACAATAGGTAAATACTATTTTATCATAATGACATAAGTTATCAATGAGTATTCAATTTATAGTCAAAATTCATTAATACATTAGAATAAATCTTTGTTCATTAATTGATGTCTCTATGTTAAATCTAACTTTAGATTTGCCTAAAACAACCCATATGATTAGTGTGTAAAATTTCTGCACTGTTCATATAATCACTAAGAAATAAATGGTTTTACATAGTATATGGCAGGATTAATTTTGCATACTGGTTTTAACAAATAATTACATTGAATTATCATAAGAAAAATATAATTTTGGCAATCTCTTTTTCCTTATTATTATGTTTATCTTTTAAAATAACAATTACAATTTGTAAGATTGATGTAATCTTAATTGACAACAAAGATTCTAAAATAGACATTTTGTAAATACTGTTAGCTCTCTCCTCTGTAATCAAAAGCCTTGACATCTTACATGGCATAAAGGAATACTTTGAATAGGTTGTATAAACTAGCAAACCATGTGAATCTCCAAGGTGTAAGAAATTGAGCTTTTAATGTAATTGAAATTATATGAATTAGAAAGACTAACAAAATTAAATAGGAACACATATAAAAGATTACATTTTTAATTTATATTTTAATTTGGTTTCTATATAAAATCATTCATAGCGTTTGATTTTAATATGTGGAAGATAAAATAATATTACAGATGAATAACACCAAGTAATTATTGTTTAAAAACCAGTATGCAAATTAATCCTCGCCATGTATTAACTATGTAAACCTTTATTTCTTAGTGATATATATGACACAGTTGCAGAATTTTAAACACACTAATCATATGGGTTGTTTTAGGGCAAATCTAAGGTTAGATTTAAACATAGAGACATCATTAATGAACAAGATTTATTCTATGTATTAATTGATTGTTTGACTATTAATTGGAATACTCATGATAAACTTATGTTTCATTATGAATAAAATTAGTATTTACCTATTGTTTTTCTTTAAGAAAGTATATACCGAAATTCCAATATATCTGATTTTTTCACTTCATAATAATGGATAGACTAAAACTACTTAATTGGGGGGGGGGTTCTCTTCACAATGAATTTCAATCTTTCCTTTCTCTGTGTCTCTATCTTTCTTGAGATTCTCTCTTCACTTTCTTCTTCACATGCTTTATGTTTACTCAATTGAGTTTTAAAAGGATTTTCAGTTGACCATGCTCCTGCATGCAGGCATTCATCTTGAACCCACTAAAAACAGAAATAACCATCTGGTATAAAAAACAATCTGTAAACTATTATCAGGTTACCAATATGTAAATCTTTACATTTTTTAATTATTAATTTTGCTGCACATCTGGCTCACACAGCAGAAACTAGAGTCATGTTAACAGCAAAACAGGCAACAAACAATCCTCTCTCCAGAAAAGTAAACAACAGGTATCATCTGAAACAGGTGCAGAGGATTCAAAAAAAGTTGAATGAGTCCCATGGTGATTATTGAAGGTACAGCAGCACAGATAGTCTCACTCTGATCATTCTGTTAAGAAAAGGACTTTCAAATTTATTGCGGAGATCCAGGCCATGATTAATAAAACCCCAGCAAGTGAATTAGGTCCATAGCCAGGGACATTTCTTATCAGGCATGTAGTGCATAAAGTCATCAATTTTTATCACAGTCCATGAAGGAGAAGTGGAAAGACCACATTGCAAAGCTTTTCAACAAAGCATCCCCTCCAAGCAAACATGCTTTGCTTTTTCTTAGAATTAGAAAAATTTCAGCCAGGATCAATAGTGAACTCAAAAGAACAACTATTGGCTTGCCCTATCCCCACAGATTGGTATGATATAGTGATAAAAAACAAACACCCCAGTCCACATTATGATATTTGGGGTGGTTATAGCAATGATGATGTTTATGACCCTTATTCATTTTCCCACATGGCCTCAGACTCAATATTGGAGGTGTATATTAAGTGGCTTGGTGTAGGTAAAGCTGCTCTGGATCAAGAGATGGCTGCTAGAAGATTCTACATCTGGCAACAGGACACCATACTACACAAGTAGGAGAAGCCAGTATTGTCTATAAGAAAATTTCTGTGACCACATCACCACCTAACATCTGGGCCACCTAACTCCCCAGATTTCAATCCAATTGATTATTATGACACGGTTAAGCGAGAGACAAACAAAAATTCTGTGCAATACCAAAAATGAACCAAAAGAAAACATAATGGCAGCATTTACCAATTTAATCAAGAGGAAACCGTCGGAAAGACTTACAAGAGACCATCGGAAAGACTTGCAGGAGATTCCAAAGTCATCTGGAGGCCATAGTTGAACCAATGGCGATTTCTTTGAATAAATTTAATCTATAGTATTTCAAGATATTTCATGTAATTTTGGTAATTATATTACATAAAGTGAGATATCAGTATTATTTTTGTATATTTTTAGATGACAATTTACCCATCGCATCATATATATAATAATACTCGTGTTTCCTTAATTGTACAATTGTTATCATCTTGCAACACTCGCTGGTTAAAAATGAGACTGCCCAAATCATCCAAGATGAAATGTAAAAATGTAAATCCTGATTATCTGCTGTCGCTTATCTGCCAAATTCTTATTCTTATGAGTGTTGTCACCTCAGCTAGATAATGGACCATTCCATTTTTATTATAAAGAAAGAAAGTGAAGAAAAAAGACACACTACACAGAAAGAATAAAATAAGAAAGGGAGAGAAAAAGCGAGTAGGGGAAATAAAGAGAGAGGGGATGAGCATGCAGACACAATAATGCAAATCTGTTTCAACCGAATATAATGAAAAAAAAAAGGAAAGAAAAAAAAAGCGTGAGAGAGAGTTAGATCAAGGTTATTACACTTTTTACATATTGAACTATTTTTCAATAACTCTTAAGTAAACATATCAAACATTGTAATAATTAAATTATCATACTGTGGTATATCCACAGATCCTGCTAGTGTATATAATTCCTTTATTATAAAATAATCTTAAGATAAATGAAAGCATCACTAAATGTATGTTTGTCAATAATGTAATTAATTTCCATGTAAAAAAATAAATAAAAAAATGTAGGTGATGTTGTTGATCATCTTCAGAAGTTTTTCTGCTAATTTATGTAATGCATACTTATATGTAAAACAGGATCAAAGAGAACAAAAGTATTAGAGAAACATTTGATAAAATTACAAATTATGGGTAAAGCAAACATTAAAGAGATAAACATTTAGAAAATGAGGATAGAAGAGGCTAAGGGTACAGGTATTTTAGGTCCAAACCCAAGGTTCTTTTTTATGATGGATAGCTTGTCACTAACTAATTTCAAAATCTAATTTATAGAAACATTCTTTATAAAGGTTATATTGCTGAAAAAAATAAAGCAGGAAATATATATAAAAAAAAAAAAACAACAAAAAAACTACTGATTACCCACAAGCATGTTTTTTGGGGTTGCAGTCATCCTATTTTATTTACTTATGTGTGTGGTGTTGTGTTGTGTGTGTGTGTGTATAAGTTTGCATATATATTTACCATTTCACGAAGAGAGATTTTGAGAGAGATGTGGTTTATCATTTGCATTTTTGTAAATTGAAACAAGATAATTTCTTGTGGTTTTCTTTCTCTTAAAACAAATCTGTGTTTTGCCATGAGGGAACATTAGCCTATTAACATATGTATTTGGATTTATGGAATTAATATCATGCTTTTTGATGTAAAAATATTACCTACATAGGTAGTTGTAACAGTATTCATAGAACTGCGTGTATTATATATATGAGAGAAAGAAAAGAGAGAAAATGAGTGAAATTAGAAAAACAAAGTGTTCCAAAAAGATAAATATAATGATATTTAGGTTGATGCTTAATGTTTCAGTTATGTGAAACCTTCCTCAGAACAATATAATAGAAAAGAAAGGGTTTTTTTGTTGTTCAAACCTTGATGGATATTTTTTAAATGACTTCAGTTGGAAATATTTATGGAGTAACCGAAATGTTTAAGCATTGACATAAACATCATAATAAAATCATCTTTTTTGGAACACTTTGTTTTTCCAATTTATATATATATTGTCGGATTCATTCCTATATTTTAATCATCACTTATTAGTTTTGCTTTAGTAAATTTTCCAAATTAGATTCTATTCAAAATCCATTAACTTCAAAAAACTTTAATATTAGTTACCAAACTTTCTGAACTGGAAGCCAGTGACTGACAAGATACTTAATCTTAAATTAACACACAAAACATCCAGACAAAATCAGTAAGTCAACTGTATTTCTTTAGTATTAATCCATTCGAATTATTAATTGCAACACTCAATCATGCTTAAAAAAAACCAATACATTTATTTTTTATAACCTTGACATCAAATACATGAAGCATATGCAGAAACCTTACAATATATATATATATATATATTATATATATATATATATATATATAGACACAAACATAAGCAAAGTTAATTATGAAAGCTCATCTAACATTAACAAGAAACACATCTCTGATAAACACTTGGTGTATACTTGATATATATAAATCTTTATAAATACTGATAAAAGATTTATTTCTTCAGATAAAAATTTACAAATAGCAAACTAAATGTACTTGAAATTTAAACTAATTGAATGATGTAAATCAGATTTTTTTTTCTTTTCCCAATGAGGATTTATTTTTGAACTTATCACCTTTAGATAAACTAATTTATCTAGAAAGATGTACATTTTCCAAACATTTCTTTTTATCCAACTGCTTATAACATGTACATCTATTTGTACCTATTATATAAGCAGTATTAAATAGATATATCAAGATATATCAGTAAATATATAAAACTACATACACACATAAATAAAGGATACAGGTAACTCAAAATAAGTATGTCTCCATGCGTGTGTATATATATATATATAAAGTCTGTGTGTGTGTGTGTATGCACAGATGCATGGAGATATTTTGGTGAAAAAGAAGGAAGTAGTCTAGTGATCATAAAGTATTGAATTATGATTTCACAGATCAATTAGAATGATGTTTTCCTCTTGCATGATGTGCTAGTGGTGTAATGGTTATTGTGGTAAGAAATGGACACAGCAACCAGAGTTGTAATCACAAATTAAATAATCTATTATCTTTGAATTTGTTATTGATCAATACAAGTTAGCAAGCAGGATCTGTTGATATAACACAGTATAATTTAATTATTACATTTGATTTGTTTACTTAGGAGCTATTGCTAAATAGTTCAATATGTAAAAAGTATAATAATCTTGATTTAAGTCTCTCTCATGCGTTTTTTTCTTCTTTTCATTATGTTCGATTGAAACAAATTAACATGCTCACTTCCTATCAATCTTTCCCCATCTCTCCTTTCTTTTTAAATATATTTCTTATTATATTTTTTCTGTGTAGCATATCCTTTTTCTTACCTTGCTTTCTAAAATGGAATGATCCATTATTTACTGAGGTGATCACACTCATAAAAAATAAGAATTTGGCGGATAAGCAACACCGACACCAGATAATCAGGATTTACATTTTTGTATTTCATTTTGGAAGATTTGGATGGTCTCATTTTTAACCAGAGCATATTGCAAGGTAATAACGGCTGTACAATTAAGGAACAGGAGTATTAATATATAGATAATAACAACTGGCATAAGGATACTGGTCCAAGTATGCTAGTGATTTTTTTAAAATCATTTTTCTTTTGTTGTTTGTATGTTTTTTTTTTATATGCAGTAGCTTCTAATCACATCAAAATAATATGAAAGCAACACTTGCTTTAGAATTGTCAGCAGCATTATAGATAGATCGAGCTCAGTCAGTAGAGCACCCACCTAGGAATCGCAAGGTTTCAGGTTCGATACAGGTCCCTGCCAACTCAGTGCATGAGTAACACAGACTAGATAATCTGATCTATGTAGTTAAGTGGGGAGCTCATGGTAGGTGTGGCACTCCATCTCAGCAAAAACAACTCCCTGGTCAAGCACTAGCAAAAAGGGGATTGAATCCCTTGCTGTCTGGCTAATACCAACAATAGTCTACTCCACCAACAACATCTATAGATATACAGAGGTGCTGTTAGGCACATGTACTGCGTCCTTGACACACAAAAATCTAAAAGGACATAGTAAAATCATATTCATGCATCCCAGTGTTTTTCTTTTTTCTTCCCTCACCATAAAATAAAATAAAAACCCTACAATCTATTAAGAAACTTTAGTTGGGACCCATACATTTTCCCCAGTGACTCATTCAAAGCAAATATGTGCATCCCAGGATGCACTATTAATAGTATTAATGATAATACAATTCCATTGTATTATCATTAATACTATTCCCACTCGACCTTTTATTTCAGATGCTATGATAGAAAATATAATTATTGAGATTTGGCCAATTTTGAGGCATTATTTTAGCCTAGGGCTCAAAACTGCTGACGTTGCTCACAAACTTCAAAAAGATTTGGTTGGTTGGGTTTTTATGGCATGTCAACCCCTGTTGGGTTATTTAATGCCAAAAATATTTTGTTTTATTCATTCTTGATGGTTATTCAATATTTTTAAACATTTTTTTTCTATTTAACACATAGATGAGACCCTAATTGATACAAAGAGGACCCGGGGAGTAATGGTGATGAAAGAGTATTCTACCATCAGATAGAGTTTAAATGTCATACCCAGGACAATAGGACCCTCAGCCACTTCGTTCTTGCACATGATAAAAAGGGTTGGGACAATCATGTAGGTGCTAGGGTTTGATATGAACAGCCAATTGATCAAAGGGGGCCTCTCTGACCGCCCATCTAGCCTAAGTAAGGATCAAAGTGGAGTGTTGCATGTCATGGACTACTCTGCCAACAGGATTCCATCCTGAATATTCACAAGTTGCCACCCACAGCCAAAAGGTGGCCCTCTGTGGGAGAGGGGGTCTTACCCCTCTGCAGAGGTGCAGTCAGTGTATTCTAAAACCCAGCGGACAAATCACCAGTTCAAAGGCTGGATAGCTACATTGTTGTACTGGGTACTGATAGTTTGATAACAGAAAGAGTAGACAGATAAGACAGGACTGTAAACAAAGGGAAGAAAATGAAACAAAACTAAAGAAAATTAGAAAATTACACATTTTATGGGTGGTAACGTTTTGCCTGAAATAAAATTCATCAGTTGTTGATTATGATGAATTAAAATGCAAAGTTGACAACATTTGCATTTAAACATTTTTAAAAGAGAATTAGCAAAATATGTAGAGCATTACATAAGCTTTAAAATAAATAAATAAAATTTAAGATCCTATGAGAGATTTCATATGAACTATATGTTGATTTTTAGAAAAATTAAAATACTTTGGTTATATCTCACTACATTCATGTACGAGGGTGGGCTGAAAAGTTCATATAATTTTGATGACTTTTTTTTTCACTGATGGGATCCTAGCACTGCAACATCAATAAAAGTGTGTACACGTCAAAATAAATGTTGAAAAATAAATGTCATTTGGTCACATTCCATGATAGTATCCTGGTCAGTCTATGAACTTTTTGGCTGACCCTCATACTAATGAAATTAAAAATACCTTCAAAGTACAACTATTTTTGGATTTATAAATATAAATATGTATTCCAAATGGAAAATATTTATAAAAAATTTTAAAAAGTGTAAATGAAATGGTTTATTTATGAATAATTTCATAGATTAAAACTTCTTTAGATAAACTTTGCCTTCAAGATATTTTAAAAACTGTATTTTGGTGTCAGCAACATTTTTATATTATATCGCTTGCATGTATATGCACACATACATGATTATATAAAATGATGTGTCTGTACATTTTTTCATATTAATACATATGTATTTATGAGATATGTAAAAGATTGTATGTATACTTTTATACATCATGAATGTATGTGTGTGTGTGTGTGTATATATATATATATATATATATAATATATATATATATATATTATATTAGTTTTTTTTTTAGTAATAGAGGCTTGAAAATAAAGTGCTCAATTATGGGTGTAAGAGCTGTATTTATTTATTTATTATAGAGTACAATACATTTATGGTATGATTGTTACCATTGATTTCAAACCAGCTTGTTAGCCACTTATCATCAAGACAACCCACCTATAAAAGAAAAATTTGTTGCATATTCTTTCATAGGTGTGTTGTCTTGAAAATAAGAGGCTAACATGCTGCTTTGAAACCAATGGTAACAATCACACATTGAATGTATTGTACTCTATAATAAATAAATAAATAAATAAATAAATATATATATATATATATATATATATATATATATATATATATATATAAATGCACACATTATATATATCAGAGAAAGAGATGAATGTCTGTAAAATTACCAATTGCAAAAAGTTGAAATAATTGCAGTGTGTTTCCCAAAAGAAAAAAAAAAGATTTTTAAACTTAATGCTTTTTCTATCTGTTCTATTTTTTTGAAGTCCAACCTGCAGTTTGAACCTGTGAACTCTATTTTTACAATCATTAAGATTGTTCAGTGACCAGGGTCAGATTATTAGTCTGTGAAACTTGCCAATCAACTTGTGTTGTCTCTACTTACTTGTTTTTACTTTATTTCATTTTCATCATTTTTTTTTCTTCTTTTGAGCAAAAGAGATTTTTATAAAAATGATTGTTTAATTGTTTTCTTAAATCACTCAGGTGAAAATATTAGAGAATATTTTTTAAAGTCATCACTTCTTAACTATCTACATTGATATAAAAGTAGTCTTTATTTGCAGAGATCATATATATATATATATATATATATATATATATATATATATATATAAATTCAAACTGGAAGCATTGTTGTTCCAAAAACGTGCAAGCTATGCGATCGCTTCGTCATTTGCATGTCCGCTGCGCATTTCTCCGCCAATGTCATGATTGTATATCTTTGAAACAGTTTTTGAAAAAAAAAGACATATTTCAAATTCAAAAATAGAAAAATTCTCTTTTTCAAAAAAGAAGAGTTTAACCCGTTAGTAATGGATTTTTTTTCAGAAAAGAAATGTTTATCTAATTATTTAAAAAATTACTTTTTCTATTTTTGGATTTGAAATATGTCTTTTTCTTTCAAAAACTGTTACAAAGATATACAATCATGACGTTGGTGGAGAAACACGCAGCGGACGTGCAAATGATGAAGCGATCGCATAGCTTGCACGTTTTTGGACCAACATTGTTTCCGTTTTGAATTTAAATTATTTTCTGCTTCTCTCTCGATATATATATATGTATATTGGCATCCTTCCATCTGCTAAAGTGGATGATGTAATGTCCAAGATTTTTTTTTTTTGGAAGTATGTAGCCTGGGTGGGTTAATATGGAAGGTTTGCTGTTGACCCCTCTCCAAACTGCCACTGTGGTTCAATTCCAACAAAAAAATAAAATATATATATATATATATATAGATATATATCTCACACACACAAACATGGATACTTGCGTGCACATTTACCCATGCCCATAGATATACATACATCTGGCTGCTTATTTGCATCATCTGCAAAAAAAGTTGAAATCAATAATAGCCGATCAACATACTATTTTAGTTTATCTAATCATCCTTCAGAGATGCAGATAGGTACACATCTTGCATCCCTGACAAAAATCTAAAAGGACGCAGTGAAATCGTATCCATGCATCCCAGTGTTTTTCTTTTTTTCTTCCCTCACCATTTCAAGCGGTAAATAGATTTTAATAGCTTCTTAGAAAGGAATTGCACAGGATAGGTTACCAGGTAGGAGTTAGCCGGCCTTAGTTGTTTCTCCAGATCATAAATAAAAACCCTACAATCTATTAAGAAAGTTTCTTTGAGGGATTGATTCAAAGCAAATATGTGCACCCCAGGATGCACTAAATGAAAAAGCTATCAGCATCACTGATCCTCACTGCAGACACACACACACACACACACACACACACACACACACACTACCTTGTTTTAATTCGACCAAAATAATAATTTCAACAATATTCTTTTTTTCTTTTCAGTCTGTCATTTCCAACATTGCCAATTGGAAATATGTAAATAAACTCAGTTTGGAGAAGTGCAAAGAATTGGTGAATGGTTTTGTCACTATAGAGAAAAAACAAAAGTAAGTAATCTTTCAGAAAAAAAAAACTGAAAAAAAAAAACAAAAAAAACAAACCTCAATTCACCTCTTTTTTTATGGGTGGGAGGTGTACATTTGACAAAAAATTAAATTCAGTTCGTAATTGCTAGCTGAGTTAAAGTGGTTAAAAATGTATTCTTTTATTTTCCTTTTACCCCTAAAAATGTAGCCAATAAAAAGCTAAATAATTAAACAGGTAAAGTAAGTAAGCTTTAATGCAAAAATCATACGTATACTCATACAATTGTGTATTAAAATGTTGTTTTTTTTTCCTTTTTGTTTTTTCTTCTTTTTTTAATTTGAATTCCTTTTTATTTTATAAGGCAATTTCTCATAAATGTTGGCTTTAAGGAATTTAAAGAAAAAATAGAGATATGATTCTCAAACGGATCAGAATTAATAGTAACAATTTTATTGGGTAAGTTTCATGGCAATATATAAATAATCATTAATACATAGAATAAATCTTCTTTATTAACGCTGTCTCTATAAAAATCTGAGTTAGATTTGCCTCAAAACAGCCCATGTTATTAGTGCATTTAAAATCCTGCAATGTGTCTTATATATCACTAAGAAATAAAGGATGACATAATATATGGTGTGGTTAATTTGCATACTGGTTTTAACAAAACCGGGTTTAATAAATAATTACTTGGTGTTAGTGATCTCTAATATTGTTTTATTCCAAAACATTAAAATCAATCCTATGTATGATTTTATATAGAAACCAAATAAATATAATTAAAATACGAGTCATCTTTTCATGTGTTCTTATTTAATTTTGTTAATCCTTCTAATATATTTCATTACATTAAAACTTAAATACTTATGCCCGGGGAGCCCATATTGTTGCTATTCCAAATAGAGTTGGAAGTTTATAAGCAATTTTTATACTAATTTCATGTTTTTCTTTTACAGAATTTACCAATCCAACCAAAGACTGCAGACTGACTTTTCATCATGAACAAGAACTTCCTTTACTTCGCAAATGGTTTCGTCTTTATAAAAATCCATCAGTAGAAAAATTACTTGAATTTGCCAATCGTCTCAATGAGGGCCAAGTGCGCCAAGAACGACCAAAGGTAACAGTGGGCAAACTCCGTATTTGGTGGAAGAATGAAAAACAACGTAGTCGAAAACAAATAAAAGAAAAATCTGACCATTCCAAAGACCCACACCTTGCTGCTACCAGCAGTGCCCTTTGTGGAAGTGATATAACCCTATCTGCACACAGTTCAAATGATCCCTCTGGACCAAATTTTGTAGAGTTACGCTCACCCTCAAAGAATATTGAACCTCATTTTATTTGCAGTCCAACATCTGATTTGTGTCAAGAACTTTCAGTTGACACCAGTCCCCAGACAGATACTTTAAAGAGTCAGGAAACTTCATCAAATATAGATAGCTTACTTTGATCTCTTCTCTATATACGGAACCAGAAATGGTAAAATTAGATTCTTGTTTGGAATCTAAAAGTACTCCAAATTTGACTTGAGTGAAAAATTGTCAGTCGATACCAGTCTATTGACAAATATCTTAAAGAATCAACATTTTGATCTCATTCATTTTTTTTACTACATATAACTGACATTTTCATAACTAATTCTAGGTTTTAAACCTAACAACAAGACTTTAACTCTTGCATTTAACCCAATCTTCTAAATTTGGCTCAAAACTTCCAATCATTGCCTTTTAACAACAGTTCTTCATAAAAAATGAATAATAGACATTTTGTTGTACAAGTTCAAACAAGAAAGCCAAACTTAAACTTTTTATGAATCTTTGTCATAAAGTCATTTCATTTCTTCTATTTGAGCTGAATGTGAAAGTAAAATATATTGACATGTTCTCAGGGATTCACATTGAGATTTACAGTCATTTAACAGTTCAACACAAACTATCAGGCATATATAAGATTTATATGTTAATGTATGAACATCACAAGTTTTTACTAGTGCACTTGGACACTTTTTAGATTTCTGATCATAATTCATCCAAACAAACTAAGTTATAACCGCTTGAAAATTCATGGATCAACTTTCTATCCATAATGTCAAAACAGTGGAAATCTATATCAGATCCGGATACCCTTTTCCAAAGTATATTTTATGAACATAAAAAATATTATTTTGGGTAAACTTCCCTGCCTTGGATAATAAAAGAAACACTGAACATTTTTTGACAATTTTGATTTTGAGTTGATAACTTTTATGGGACAAAAAAAATGTGAATATACAATTCTTTTTTTTAAACCAACCAATCAAATAAAGCAGATTTACAGACTGATTTTTTGGCCAGACTCATATTCAAAATGTATATTTGACTGCTTTTCAAAGAAGTTTAAATTTCCAATGATAAAAAAATTTTTTTTTTTTAAATAAGTTCCAGTTTATACTTAAAAGTCAAATCCATTTTGGAAGCCATGTTTTTTTTGTTTTGTTTTTTTTTACTCAGCAAAAACACATTAAAGAAAAATTAGAATCATTAAAGTGAAAATTTTTTGTCACTTTTAAAAATATAAAACTTGCTCACTTTTTTTTGATTTCATGTTAATGGGAAAAAAAACATTTTTTTTAAATGTTTCATTTTAGAATTTTTTCACACATTGGTTTGCTAAGAAAAATAAACAACTGATAATTTCTTCTCAGAACAAACATCAATTTGTCTGAACTGAGATCATTTTCACATCATACACAAAATATGTTCTCAACTGCTTAAAAAAATTTTTTTTAAATTCTGGAATCAAAAATATCCATGGAATATCCCAAACCTAAAACTTACAGAAAATCTGGCATCTTGCTTACCAATATATATACTTTTGGGTCAATTTTCTCAGAGACAATATAAATATAATTCCACTCAAAAAAAAAGGCTCTAAACTAAGGGTGAAATTCCACCTTCTTTTAAATTTTGGTGAATTCAAATATTAGAAGCCAAATTATGTTTGATTCTTTTTCAGAGATTTAAAATCATAAAAACTCAAATCTGAATGAATAAAAAAGTTTTCCTAAAATTTAAAGATTTAAGACATGTAAACCAAAAATAAAAAGTGCCCTTAAGATGAACTATAAAAAAAGAAAGGTAGGATTTGACAAGGTCACAAGTATGGGGCATCCAGTGAGGATTGAACTCACTTTTCAGTAGTAACAGATTTATGAGACTAGCTTGCAAACCATTACACCATGACAAGATGACTTAAGATGACCCAAATGCTGCCGGGTTTTAAACATTTGATGAACCAGAATATTATTTTCTTTCTGATTAAAGAGAATTTTAAAAAATAAAAAAAGAACTTGAGAAAACATTGTACTTTTTTTCTTTTATCTCATATTTGAATTGTCTTTTTCTTGAGATTTCCATTCAAATTATTTTTTTTCTTGTGAGAATGTTTTTGATTTATATGGAAAAAAAGAAAAAGGAAAAAAATTATTTTCAGTCAGCATTTTCTTTGAGAATGGAAAAAATATATTCTTTCCTTTTTGAAAGTCTTTTCACAAATTAGCTCATGATCTACTGATGATCTCTGTTTATATAAAAGGATATTAATTTCTCTGAAGAAAAAAAAGTTTATCACAATGAATCACTCATAGAAGAATTTTGGAGAAAATTTGACTAGTAAACTAGTAAACAAAAAAAAACAAACATTCCTACATATGTTTTTATAAAGTCAACAAAATCTTGGAAACTGATTTTCATATCATTACAAAGAAAATGAAAGCAGACAAATATTATTTTCCAGTATCATTTGGATTATAAAATATAACAAAAACAAATGTAGGTGTATATCTGTGTGTGTGTGTGTGTGTGTGTGTGTGTGTATATATTATATATATATATATAATATATATAATATATTATATATATATATATATTCAGTTTAACTAAGAATGGCATCAACTTAGTCAAATATATGGTAGGGTCCTGATTATATCGTATAGATCGAAATTATGGTAGATCCATAACTCTTTTCCACTATTACCTATGTTTCTAATATATTGAACACTCTTGGAAAATTACTAATGCCACTGCCATAGAAAAGTTAAAGCAGCAATTGACATATATATATATATATATATATATATATATATATATATATATATATATATATATAGGGATTCTGTTTAATCATCAGTTATTAGGACTAGCTGTATAATAGCATCAATGTTGCAAAATCCAATTCAAAGGTATGTCATTATGGATAAGGGGACAAGGTACTGTTGCCAACCTTGATAGTGAATGCAGCATTACCTGCAATTGGTGTCCAGGTAGATGGTGTGCAGTGTTCAGTACTCGTCAACACAGGATGTTCCCAATCGATAGTATGAACTGCTGCCTGGCACGAAGGAAACAACGCATGAACATTATGACAATCAATGACACATTCTAGTTATGTTGTGGGGTCAGTGTTGTTACAATCCACACAGAAAGAAGTGACTTTGCAGATGTTGATGTTCTGGTAATGCATGAAAAGCCTCTTGTCTATAACCTACAAATTGGAATTGATATAATACAAGCACTAAGTGTTGAGATCCTGTCAGTTGCTTGGTAGAGGAAAAGAATCATGTTTAGCTCTCTCACTCACTCACTCACTCTTTATTAAGGGACCTGACTTCTGAGCTACTTTTGACCATAAAGAAAGAACCTGGACTGTGGGGTGGAAGGGGGCCATGAATGAAACACCAGAAAGTGATTCCAGAATATATGGAGTCTAATATGATCAGGGCTGCATATGAGGAGTAGTTCCAGAAATCATTTCATAGGATAATGTTATATTGGAACAGTGTCACTGCAAAGTTTTAAAGAATCGAAGCCAGAATTTAATGCTCTATTCAAGAGGCTGTGTACTGGTACAATGTGAAACCTAAGTCTGGTGCAATGCCATAGACTTCACCAGCTAACGGTATCTAACACTATGAGCAATGTGTGAAAGGGATAGATGTGACACTGTCACCTCCCAGAGTTGTAGAAAATCTGTATCAAGTTTGAGACCATATCAGGGGAGGTTAAAGCTCTGAACAGCCTATATACCACCAGATTCAGCAAAGGACAAGGACAGTCAGCCCACAAACTGTACTATTTAAGGGTATACCATGCAATATGAAAGATCTTGACATTACAGATCAACTGCCCTGGAAGAATACAATGGAAGTGGTAGGTATGTCATCTGAGGATTATTTGTGGAACCTGTTGCTTTTTAAAAGAGGGTTGGGCAGTTCACGTGCAGAACTAGAAGAAACAGTAACAGAGTCAGACATGATGATGATGTTGAGAACAATGGAAATACATGGGCACAGGTGCAATAAGAGTGCAGATAGAAGTACCATCTCCCCCCCCCTCCTTGTAGAAGTACTCATTGAAGTGGTCACCATCTCCCTTCCACTTATCAGGGTGAGAGTAGCCTACCTCATGGGGCAAAGTGGGAACGTGCATGTGTGACATGACAGATGACCAATAGTGGAAACACAGCCATTCCAGAATCATCAAAAAGTTATTTTGTACTCAAAGTAAATCCTGCAAAATAAACTTGTGACATATGCAGATTTTAACTCCTCTTGTCCATAAAAAGCGGATTACCAAAAGGAAGGACAGTTTTTCTTATGTGACTTTGGCACATCAGTACAAACAGATTGTTTTTTCTTTTAAATCTTAACACAAATGAATGTTGCAAATGCTTGGCAGCCTTTTATGACCCCACAAAATCCTTACTCACATAGAGGATTACTCAGATTCAGAAAGGACACCTACACATTTTTTTAAAATACAAAAATGTGATAAATATATGAGTGGATATATATAATATATATTATATATATATATAATAGTTTACTATATTATAAATAAAGAGTGCTCAATATCATTGATAGAGTGTATATATATATATATCTTAGGATAGCGTAGACAGATTCAACAGTGAGGGTTAATTGCAATAAACTGTCAATTACCAAGTGCTATTGACTATGTATATGCTACATTATATATATATATATATATATATATATATATATATATAATGCATATGCTGTTGAGCAAGATAGACATTTCATGTTTGACAAGTTGCTTTTTAACCTTTTCAAATTTTCTGGCCAATTTCTTAACATTGGAGTAGAGTCTGCTGATTAGCTACAACTACACCTACCCCTGATGATGGCACATCAGAGTGCTGAAAGTATTAGAGATGAAAACTTTGGTGAACTAATCGACAGACTGATATTAAGAAACTGGCAAGAAAACTAGAAAAGAAACTCCTCAAAAATAAAATGTCCATCTTGTTCAACACCATATGCAATAAAGAAAAAATGCTGCTATATATATATATATATATATATATATATATATATATATATATATATATATATATATATATATATATATATTTATATATATCACACATTGAGCATGGCCTGCAACAGCTTGTCATGCATGCTTGCAAGGAATTGGGACTAACCATGAGTCCAAATAAGACAAGAGTCATGACACAAAGTGCAGACACCCTGCCAAACATTGTCGTCAATGGGTGCAGCCTGGAAGTAGTGGAGAGATTCAAGTATCTTGAGTCCACCATTGCCAACTCAGTCTTCACTGACATTGAAGTCAACAACACAATCGCCAGAACTGCGGCAATTATGGCCAAACTGAGCCAGAGAGTCTGGGACAATGCCAGCCTTACTAAGAGAACCAAACTGTGCGTCTACAAAGCATGCATTATCAGCCATCTCCTCTACAGTAGCGAAGACTGGATCACGTACTCATGCCACAAGAGGAAACTGGAAAATTCCCACCTCAGATACCTACGCCGCATCATATGCATACTTTGGCAGGACTAAGTGCCAAACACAGAAGTGCTGGAATGAGCAAACATGAACAACATGCCTGCCATCATCTGTGAGAGATGCCTGCATTGGCTTGGCCATGTCAGGAGGATGGACAAAGGCCGCATCCCCAAAGACCTACTGTATGGCGAATTAGCAGAAGGCACCCAACCAGTAGGGAGACCACGCTTGCGCTTTAAAGATGTCTGTAAGAGAAACATGAAGACATGTCACATTAACACTAACACATGGGAGGCTTGTGCAGAAGACCTGGCGACTACTCGTCAGAAAAGGAGTGAAAAAGAGAGGAAAGAAGCCGCCACGGAAAAGAGAGTCAAAAGGAAGGAGAGACAACAGCAACTCCAGCAAGCATCACTGTTTGTTTGCAGTCACAGCTCTAGAGACTGCCATTCTAAAATTGGTCTGTTCAGCCACTTACGCAGTTGCAGATAAAAATGAAAAGAAAAAAAATGGACACTACACCATCGTCTTTAGTAGACGGAAGGATGCCAACTAACTATATATATATATATATATATATATATATATATATACTAGAAAGTTACCCATAAAAATGACAACATATAGCTAATTTCTCTGATGTCTATTCTTAAAGAAACTTTGTTTTATAAAATTTGAATAATTTAAAATCTAAAACAATTCAGGAAATTATTTTAAAAAGTAAAATTTTATACAAAATTCAACTTGTAAAATTATTTCAAAACCTTTGGTATTCTATTGACTGAGTTTCAGAATCTTAAAAAATCAATTTTTAGTTATTGATATTTTTGAAAAAGTTTCTTTCATTTATCAAACAATGATCTGTGGATATTTAAATCATACATATTTTTTTTTTCAAAAAATTAATTTATGAAGTTTTAAGCAGGGGTTCAATTTGAAATGTACATTCCTGATAAAACAGACCCTAAATTCATATGTCAGACTTTAGTATCTATATAATAATAATACTAGTACTCTTAAAAAATGCATATGCTATCATCTTACAACACACTCTGGTAAAAAATCCTCCAAGATGAAATGCAAAATGTAAGTCCTGATTATCTGATATTGCGTATGCACCAAATTCTTATTTCTTATTAGCAATGTCACCTCAGCTAAATAATGGACCATTCGGATTTTAACAATGAAAGAAAGGGAAGAAAAAGGACATGCTATATAGAAATATATTATAAGAAAGTAAGTAAGAAGGAAAGATAGAGAGGGGTTGAGCACATGGAAGCAATAATGCTAATCTGTTTCAATTGAACATAATGAAAATATGAAAAGAAAGAAAGTAAAAAAAGAATGAGAGAGAGTTAAATCAAGATTATTATACTTCTTACATATTGAACTATTTTAGCAATAGCTCTTAAGTAAACATAGCAAATGTTGTAATAATCAAATTATTATACTGTGATATATAAACAGGTTGTGCTAGTTCCTTTTAAATACTGCCACTTCTTCCATAAATATGACTTTAAAATTGTTTTGTAATGTTAATTTCTTATTTTGAGTTTGCATAGACAATGTAAGGGGAATATGAGAAAAGCTATTTTTTGAAGGGGGAATGACTGACCTTTGTTTCAAGGCATATAAACCTTTTTTGAGTCATTTAATGCTGAATCAAGACATTTTGATATCCAGTTGCTTACTGTACCTGCTGTTGCTTAAATGGTCACCCATTTAAATCTCATTGCTGCTTAACTTTGGTGATCTTACAGGAACCTCAAAGTGAATGCTTAAGTCTGACACCAGAATCAAATTCAGTGTCTGTCTTTATATGAAAATAGATTTTTAATTCATCCACTCCCAAATAAAACATAATAAAGTAACTTTTCAAAACTTCTTTTTGTTAATCTTAACCTTTCCATACCCAAAAATTTGGAGGGAAATGCTTATTCTGAAATTCTACTCTTTTTTAAATTATTTAAATCCCAAACAACTTAAATCATTGAACATGTTGAAAAAGAAAAATTCTGTACATTTCTTTAAAAAATCTGCTTTCATTTGTTAAGAAACTTCATTTAAAAAAATATCAAAAAAAAAAACAAAAAACAACTTAAATTTAAGATGCAATAAACACCCACAACTTCCTGAAATGTTGAAACTAAATACTTTGGAGAAAAATTAACTCCTAATATCACTGAAATTTTCATCTTGTAATTCAGAAGCGTAAAAAAAAAAAAAAAAAAAAAATGCACAGACCAAGAAGAAAGTGTTTTTTTCCTTAGACTTTCAAAGTGTATCCTTATTTTTTTTAATTCTTTAAAAACTTATTTGATTGAAACAGAAATTAATTTGAAAAGAAAAAGAAAATTAATGTGATTCTTAAATAAAGTTTATTTATATTTTGATTTTACTAAATATTTTAAGTCCTATTTTTATTACTTTGTTACAATGAACTTTCAGATTAGAAAAAAATTTAATTGAAAAAAAAAAAAAAAAAAAAAAAAAAAAGTTAATGTGACTCATTGAAATAATTAAAAACCAACATTTAACTAAAATTTCTAGAAAGAAAATTTTGTAGGAATTATAATCTATTTTGCATAAATGCTTCTAAGCCATGAGGATGTGGCGCTAGCTTTGTAGCCCATCTGTGTGGTTTCAAATCACACTCATTCTAATTAATTAATTTTATATAAAATAGTTCATTTCAGTGTGACACATTCAAATGAATAAACAAATTTAGGGATAATGGCTTTTATATACAGCATTCTTTTTTTACAATATCTATTTATCAACTGTTTTGTCCTTATCAATGCATTTAATTAACTGGTGAACACTAATTACTAAACATGATAGCACAAAAATTTCAGATCAAAATTTGGCAATGTCAGGGGTTAAGATCTTATTGATCTATCTGAATGTAACCACCACCACCATTCTCTGCCAGAATGAAATTCCACTCAACAAAACTGACTTATTTGTGTTTATGCTATCTCAGAAGATGGTTGTCACTTATTAAGTTTAGTTTAGTTAAGCATAAAACCAGATGTATGTGACACCCAGTGAGAATCTAACTCACTAATAATAATAGTGAATTATGAAAAAAAAAAAAATGAATCAGGTAATCAATTACCCAACTGCAAAAGTCTGCCAACAAAGTCTTTCAGTTCTATTATTTACCAATAGTCTATATGAATATTATCAACCATGTTCTATAAGTCTCTTGCCTGTGAAGAATCTGAATGGTCTGTCCAAACTTTTGCTGTGTACCACATTAATAAAGCAAGCGGTTACATTCCATCCAGATGCTTCAATTCACAGATTCCATCATCCTGGCCCTTCATGCTATGACAAAACCAACCGCTGTCCTCACAAAATCCTAATACCGAGCTTGCATCCAAGACATAACTGTCAGACACACCAAGCAATGTTAACGCTTCAAATTGGGTGAATGTCTATCATTACAAATAGCTCACTAGCCTAGATAATCATTATACCATGTAAGGTATTGAGTTAATTAGTCAAAATAATGTGACTATTTAAGTCACAAACTATCAAGTTGCTTATTAGCATACATACAAAAATTAAAAATGTATGTCTATAAAAAATAAATTAATGAATAAAAAAAATTATTTTCAAATGCTGACCAATTAACCTTTTTAGCATAGAGGTCAGTGTTAACTTTGTTCCAGGCTTTTGTCCAGTGATTTTGGCCATTGGACTAGTAAGATATTAATATCAGCTTGATCACAGGAGACCATCACCCCAGGCAGTATCAGGTTTATTACCCAGTGCCAGAGGTACATCAAAATAGTAATGCCAACAGGAGTCATACAATTTTTAAAGCTCTGCCTGAGGAGCTTTGGTTTGTGCATGGTTTCCCACTATAATGATCTTTATATTTGACTGACATGGTAGGATGTCAGTAAATACTTAATTCTTTAAAAGATTGTCTTTTCAGAAAGATTGAATATCTCCTCTTCTCATACTTTGGAGGATGGGCCAACTGCATTTCTTTGCAATCAAGCCACAACAGTCAGAGCTGAGGGTTCTTTTCAGCTTCCAATCAACAACTAAATTTGCGACTGGATTATCTTTGTTTCAGGAAAAATCTTCAAAAGCCAGAACTAAATTTGAATAGTAATTACTTTCTCTATAAACTTATCCCTTTTTCCTGCTACTCTAAACTCCATTGGTGAAAAGCTCAACACCCCCTCCCCCCCACACACTTGACATTGGATTATACTTATCCATCTATACTTATCCTTCACTTCATTATTCACTGCCTTCGATTATAAGGCAAACAGTTTAAATTAGATTCATCTGTCCAAAGAATTTTTTCTCCTCTGGTCATGATCCATTTTCTGACAAATTTAAGTCATTTGATTTGTGTCTTTAAGAAGATAATCCAGACTTTATTAGTATTTAGAAATAGTTGACCTGAAATTGTATTTTGTCTGGTTGCATTGAGTCATTTCTTTGATAAGCTCACCAAGTACATTTCTCCTAATCTATAGGCTAAGTAGTTTGCGGATACTTCCAATCTGATGGATTCAAGTTTAGACGTCATCCTGCTCTTGATTCATTTTCATATTTGCCTGTGTGATTTTAGTCAATCCTGGTATATTTTGGTTGTCTTAGAAGCATATATAGTGTGTGTCTTAGAAGCATATATTGTGTATATATATATATATATATATTATATATATATAATTACCCCCAGTTGTCAGTTTAAATTTTTTTTATTTATTTTGAAAACTGAGTTATTGGGGTTTTTTTCTCGCACTGGTTGAGTTTAGAAAATATGAAATAAAAAATTAAATAACTCTAGTTAAGACCATTGAGCCATATAAAGTTCTAGGTGTTATGAACAAACGAACGTACCCTACTATTATATATATATATATATATATATATACACACACACACACACACACATACATACATACATACACAGGCACAATTAATGTCCTTCTTTCATTTCAAATATAATGCATTTATCCTACTTCTTTTTGCCCATTGGCTAATTGTTTTGTTTTATGCATATAAAACCCTTTTCAAGTTATTTAATGCTGAAATCAAGTCATTTTGATATATGGTCACTTACAGTACCTGTTATTGCTTAAATGGTCACTCATCTAAAAATTGAACAGGCTCATCACTGCTAAAATTCGTGTTCTAGTTGGAAACAGAGTGCTTTCAAGTGATTTGACCATAAAACAAAAACAATTAGCCAAGGGCAAAAAGAAAGTAGGATTAATGCATTATATTTGAAAATGAACTAGAGGACATTAATTGTGCCTCGTTGGTTTTTATGGTATTTGTATGTATGTGGGTGTGTGTGTGTTGTATATATATATATATAATATATATAATAGTAGGGTACGTCGTTTTTTCCATAACACCTAGAACTTATATGCTCAAGTGGTCTTAACTAGAGTTATTTAATTTTTTATTTCATATTTCTAAACTCAACCAGGCGAGAAAAAAAACCCCAATAACTCAGTTTCCAAAATAAATAAAAAAATTTAACTGACCACTGGGGAATATATATATATTATATATATATATTATTATATATATACACAATATATGCTTCTAAGACAACACACCTATATATGCTTTCTAAGTACAACCAAAAAATATACCCAGGATTGACTTAAAATCAACAGCAAATATGAAAATGAATCGAAGAGCAGGATGACGTCCTAAACTTGAATCCATCAGATTGGAAAGTAATCCGCAAACTACTTAGCCTATAATTAGGAGAAAAATGTACTTGGTGAGCTTATCAAAGAAATGAACTCATGCAACCAGAACAAAAAACAATTCAGCGCAACTATTGTCTAAAAATACTAATAAAGTCTGGCATTATCTTCTTAAAGACACAAAATCATATGACTTTAAATTGGCAGGAAATGCGATCACTGACCAGAGGAGAAAAAATTCTTTGACAGATGAATCTAAAATTTAAACTGTTTGCTTATAATCGAGCAGTGAATAATGAGTTAGTGAAGGATAAGTATAGATGGATAAGTATAATCCAATGTCGAAGTGTGTGGGGGGGAGGGGGTGTGAGCTTTTCACCAATGGAGCTTTAGAGTAGCAGGAAAAAGGGATAAGTTTATAGAGAAAGTAATATTACTATTCAAATTTAGTTCTGCTTTTGAAGATTTTTCCTGAAACAAAGATAATCCATCGCCAAATTTAGTTGTGGATTGCGAAGCCTGTGAAAAGAACCCTCAGGCTCTGACTGTTGTGGCTTGATTGCAAAAGAAATGCAGTTGGCCCATCCATCCAAAGTATGAGAAAGAGAGATATTCAATCTTTCTGAAAAGACAAATCTTTTAAAGAATTTAAGTATTACTGACATCCTAACCATGTCAGTCAAATATGAAGATCATTATAGTGGAACCATGCACTAACCAAAGCTCCTTCAGCAGAGCTTTAAAATTGTATGACTCCTTGTTGGCATTACTATTTTGAGGTACCTCTGGCACTGGGTAATAAACCTGATACTGCCTGGGTGATGGCTCCTGTGCATCAAGCTGATATTTAATATCTTACTAGTCCAATGGCCAAAATCACTGGACACAAGAGCCTGGAACCAAAGTTAACACTGAACCTCATGCTAAAAAGTTAATTGGTCAGCATTGAAATAATTTTTTTATTCATTAATTTATTTTTTATAAGACATACATTTTTAATTTTGTATGTATGCTAATAAGCAACTTGATAGTTTGTGACTTAAATAGTCACATTATTTTGACTAATTAAACCAATACCTTACATGGTATAATGATTATCTAGGCTAGTGAGCTATTTGTAATGATAGACATTCACCCAATTTGAAGCGTTAACATTGCTGTGTTGCTGACAGTTATGGCTGGGATGCTAAGCTCGGTATTTAGATTTTGTGAGGACAGCGGTTAGTTTGTCATAGCATGAAGGGCCAGGATGATGGAATCTGTGAATTGAAGCATCTGGATGGAATGAACCGCTTGCTTTATTAATGTGCTACACAGCAAAAGTTGACAGACCACTTCAGATTCTTCACAGGCAGAGGACTTATAGAACATGGTTGATAAAGTTCATATAGACTATTGTAAATAAATAGAACTGAAAGACTTGTTTGGCAGACTTTTGCAGTTGGGTAATTGATTACCTGATTCATTTTTTTTTTTCATAATTCACTATTATTATTAGTGAGTTAGATTCTCACTGGTGTCACATTACATCTGGTTTATGACTTAACTAAACTAAACTTAATAAGTGACAACCATCTTTGAATAGCATAAACACAAATAAGTCATTTGTTGAGTGGAATTTCATTCTGGCAGAGAATGGTGCGTGTGTTACATTCAGATAGATCAATAAGATCTTAACCCCTGACATTGCCAAATTTTGATCTGAAATTTTTGTGCTATCATGTTTATAATTAGTGTTCACCAGTTAAATTAAATGCATTGATAAGGACAAACAGTTGATAAATAGATATTGTAAAAAAAAGAATGCGTATATAAAGCCATTATCCCTAAATTTGTTATTCATTGAATGTTCACACTGAAAATGCAACTATTTTATATAAAATTAATTAATTAGAATTGAGTGTGATTTGAAACACACAGATGGCCCTACAAAGCAGCGCCACCATCCTCAGGCTGAAGCATTATGCAAAAATAAGATTATAATTCTACAAAATTTTCTTTCTAGAAATTTTAGTTAAATGTTGCGTTTTTTATTATTTCAATGAGTCACATTAACTTTTTTTTTTTTTTTTTTTTTTTTTTCAATTAAATTTTTTCTAATCTGAAAGTTCATTGTAACAAAGTAATAAAATAGGACTAAAATATTTAGTAAAATCAAAATATAAATAAAACTTTATTAAGAATCACATTAATTTTCTTTTTTCTTTCAAATTAATTTCTGTTTCAATCAAATAAGTTTTAAAGAATTAAAAAAAATAAGGATACACTTTTGAAAGTCTAAGGAAAAAAACACTTTCTTCTTGGTCTGTGCATTTTTATTTTTTTTTTTTTTTTACGCTTCTGAATTACAAGATGAAAATTTCAGTGATATTAGGAGTTTAATTTTTCCAAAGTATTAAGTTCAACATTTCAGGAAGTTGTGGGTTGTTTATTGCATCTTAAATTTAAGTTGTTTTTTGTTTTTTTCTTTGATATTTTAAAATGAAGTTTCTAACAAATGAAAGCAGATTTTTTAAAGAAATGTACAGAATTTTTCTTTTCAACATGTTCAATATTTAAGTTTTTGGGATTTTAAATAATTTAAAAAAGAGTAGAATTCAAATAACATTTCCCTCCAGAATTTTTGGGTATGGAAAGGTTAAGATTAACAAAAAAAGAAGTTTTTGAAAATTACTTATTTATGTTTTATTTGGAGTGATGAATTAAAAATCTATTTCATATAAAGGACAGACATGAATTTGATTCTGGTGTCAGACTTAAGCATTCACTTTGAGGTTCCTGTAAGATCACCAAAGTTAAGCAGCAATGAGAAATTAAATGGTGAACCATATTAAGCAACAGCAGGTACAGTAAAGCCAACTGGATATCAAAATGTCTTGTTCAGCATTAAATGACTCAAAAAGGTTTATATGCCTTGAAAACAAAGGTCAGTCATTCCCCCTGTCAAAAAATAGCTTTTCTCATATTCCCCTTACATTGTCTATGCAAACTTCAAAATAAGAAATTAACATACAAAACAATTTTAAAGTCATATTTATGGAAGAAGTGCAGTATTTAAAAGGAACTAGCACAACCTGTTTATATATACAGTATAATTAAATTTTGATAATTACAACATTTGCTATGTTACTTAAGAGCTATTGCTAAAATAGTTCAATATGTAAGAAGTATAATAATCTTGATTTAACTCTCTCTCATGCTTTTTTTACTTTCTTCTTTTTCATATTTCATTAGTTCAATTGAAACAGATTAGCATTATTGCTTCCATGTGCTCAACCCCTCTCTATCTTTCCTTCTTACTTACTTTCTTAGAATATATTTCTATTATAGCATGTCCCTTTTCTCCCTTCTTTCATTGTTAAAATCCGAATGGTCCATTATTTAGCTGAGGTGACATTGCTAATAAGAAATAAGAATTTGGTGCATACGCAATATCAGATAATCAGGACTTACATTTGCATTTCATCTTGGAGATTTTTACCGAGTGTTTGTAAATGATAGCATAGGCATTTTTAAGAGTACTAGTATTATTATTATATAGATACAAAGTCTGACATATGAATTAGGGTCTTTATCAGGAATGTACATTTCAATTGAACCCCTGCTTAAAACTCATAAATTAATTTTTGAAAAAAAAAATATGTATGATTTAAATATCCACAGATCATTTGTTTGATAAATGAAAGAAACTTTTCAAAAATATCAATAACTAAAAAAGATTTTTTAAGATTCTGAAACTCAGTCAATAGATTACAAAGGTTTTGAAATAATTTTACAAGTTGAATTTGTATAAAATTTTACTTTTTAAAATAATTTCCTGAATTGTTTTAGATTTTTAAATTATTCAAATTTTATAAAACAAGTTTCTTAAGAATAGACATCAGAGAAATTAGCTATATGTTGTCATTTTTATGGGTAACTTTCTAAGTATATATATATATATATATATATATATATATATATAGTTAGTTGAGCATCCTTCCGTCTACTAAGACGATGGTGTAGTGTCATTTTTTTCTTTTCATTTTTATTCTGCAACTGCGTAAGTGGCTGAACAGACCAATTTTTAGAATGGCAGTCTCTAGAGCTGTGACTGCAAACAAACAGTGATGCTGCGAGTTGCTGTTGTCTCCCTTTCCTTTTGACTCTCTTTTCCGGGGCGGCTTCTTTCCTCTCTTTTTCACTCCTTTTCTGACGAAGTAGTCGCAGGTCTTCTGCACAACCTCCATGTGTAGTTAATGTGACATGTCTTCATGTTTCTCTTACAGACATCTTTTAAAGCGCAAGCGTGGTCTCCCACTGGTGGTGCTCTCTGCTAATTCGCCATACAGCTAGTCGGTTTGGGGATGCGGCCTTTGCCCACCTCCTGACATGGCCAAGCCAATGCAGGCATCTCTCACAGATGATGGCAGCATGTTGTTTCATGTTGCTCATTCCAGCACTTCTGTGTTTGCACTTATCCTGCCAAAGTATGATATATCGGCCCGAAGGTATCTGAGGGGAATTTTCCAGTTTCTCTTGTGCATGAGTACGTGATCCAGTCTTCGCTACTGTAAGGAGATGGCTGATAATGCATGCTTTGTAGACGCACAGTTTTTTCTCTTAGTAAGGCTGCATTGTCCCAGACTCTCTGGCTCAGTTTAAATTGCCGCAGTTTTCTGGCGATTGTGTTGTTGACTTCAATGTCAGTGAAGACTGATTTGGCAAGTGGCACATCAAGATACTTGATTGGAATCTCTCCACTAACTTCCAGGCTCCACCATTGACGACAATGTTTGGCAGGTGTCTTGCACTTTGTGTCATGACTCTTGTCTATTTGGACTCATGTTAGTCCCAATCCTTGCAAGCATGCATGACAAGCTGTTGCAGGCCCCATGCTCAATGGTGTGAAATATAAATATATATATAATATATATATATATATATATATAATATATAAATATATATATATATATATAATATATATAAGCAGCATTTTTTTCTTATTGCATATGGTGTTGAACAAGATGGACATTTATTTTTGAGGGAGTTTCTTCTAGTTTTCTCCAGTGTCTTAATATCAGTTCTGTTCGATTAGTTCACCAAAGTTTTCATCTCTAATACTTTCAGCACTCTGATGTTGCCATCATCAGGGGAGGTGTATGTAGCTAATCAGCAGACTCTACTCCAATGTTAAGAATTGGCCAGAAAAAATTTGAAAGGTGTTAAAAAACAACTTGTCAAACATGAAATGTCTATCTTGGCCCTCAACGGCATATGCATATATATATATTATATATATAATATATATATATATATATATTAATCTAGCATATACATAGTCAATAGCACTTGTAATTGACAGTTTATTGCCAATTAACCTCACTTGAATCTGTCTACGCTATCCTAAGATATATATATATACACTCTATCAATGATATTGAGCACTCTTTATTTATAATATAGTAAATATTATATATATATAAGATATATATATATATATCCACTCATATATTTATCACATTTTTGTATTTTAAAAAAAATGTTAGTTCCTTTCTGAATCTGAGTAACCTCTATGTGAGTAAGGATTTTGTGGGTCATAAAAGGCTCCAAGCATTGCAACATTCATTTTGTGTTAGATTAAAGAAAAAACAATCTGTTTTTACGATGTGCCAAAGTCACATAAGAAAAAACTGTCCTTCCTTTTGTAATCCGCCTTTTTATGGACAAAGGATGTTAAAATCTGCATATGTCACAAGTTTATTTTGCAGGATTTACTTTGAGTACAAAATAACTTTTTGATTGATTCTGAATGCTGTGTTTCCACTATTTCATCTGTCATGTCACACATGCACGTTCCCACTTTGCCCCAGAGGTAGGCTACTCTCACCCCTGATAAGTGGAAGGAGATGTGACCACCCTTCAAGAGTACTTCTACAAGGAGGGGGGGGAGATGGTACTTCTATCTGGCACTGCTTATTGCACCTGTGCCCATGTATTTCCATTGTTCTCAACATCATTCATCATGTCTGACTCTGTTACTGTTCTTCTAGTTCTGCACGTGAACTGCCCAACCTCTTTTTAAAAAGCAACAGGTTCCACAAAAATCCTCAGATAGACAATACTACCACTTCCATTGATATCTTCCAGGGCAGTTTGATCTGTAATGTCAAGATCTTTCATATTGCATGTATTACCCTTAAATTAGTACAGTTTGTGGGCTGACTGTCCTTGTCCTTTGCTGAATCTGGTGGTATGATAGCTGTTCAGAGCTTAACTCCCCCTGATATGGTCTCAAACTTGATACAGATTTTCTACAACTCTGGGAGGTGACAGTGTCACATCTATCCCTTCACACATTGCTCATAGTGTTAGATACCGTTTAGCTGGTGAAGTCTATGGCATTGCACCAGACTTAGGTTTCACATTGTTACCAGTACACAAGCCTTTGAATAGAGCATTAAATTCTGGCTTCGATTCTTTAAAACTTTGCAGTGAACACTGTTCCGAATATAACATTATCCTATGAAGATGATTCTGGAACTACTCCTCATATGCAGCCCTGATCATATTAGAACTCCATATATTCTGGAATCACTTTCTGGGTTCATCATGGCCCCCGTCCACCCACAGTCCAGGTTCTTTCTTATGCGTCAAAATAGCTCAGAAGTCAGCCCCTTAATAAAGAGTGTGAGTGAGTGAAGAGCTAAACATTGATTTCTTTTCCTCTACCAAGCAACTGACGGATCTCAACACTTAGTGCTTGTATTATATCAATTCCAAATTGTGTAGGTATAGACAAGAGGCTTTTCATGCATACCAGAACATCAACATCTGCAAGTCACTTTCTTTCTGTGGATTGTAACAACACTGACCCCACAACATAACTAGAATTGTCATGATTTTCATAATGTTCATGCGTTTGTTTCCTTCGTGCCAGGCAGCAGTTCATACTATCGATTGGAACATCCTGTGTTGCGAGTAACTGAACACTGCACACCATCTACCTGGACACCAATTGCCAGGTAATGCTGCATTCACTATCAAGGTTGGCAACCAGTACCTAGTCCCCTTATCCATAAGACATACCTTTTGAATTGGATTTTCAAACATTATCTATTATACACAGTCCTAATACTGATGATTAACAGAATCCCCTATATATATATATAATATATATATATATATAATATATATATATAATATATATATATATGTCCAATTGCTGCTTACTTTCTATGGCAGTGGCATTAGTAATTTATCCAAGAGTGTTCAATATATTAGAAACATAGGGTTAATAGTGGAAAAGAGTTATGATCTACCATAATTCGATCTATACGATATAATCAAGACCCTACCATATATTGACTAAGTTGATGCCATTCTTAGTCTTGAATATATAATATATATAATATATATATATATATATATATATATATATATATATACACCACACACACACACACACACACACACACACACAATTATACACTACATTTGTTTTGTTATATTTATAATCCAAATTATACTGGGGAAAATAATATTTGTCTGCTTTCATTTTCTTGTAATGATATGAAAATCAGTTTCCAAGATTTTGATTGGACTTTATAAAAACATATGTAGAATGTTTGTTTTTTTTGCTTACTAGTTACTATCTATATTCTCTCTAATCTTCTATGAGTATTCATTGTCTGATAAACTTTTTTTTCTTCAGAGAAATTAATATCCTTTTATATAAACAGAGATTCATCAGTAGATCATGAGCTAATTTGTGAAAAGACTTTCAAAAAGGAAAGAATATATTTTTTCCATTCTCAAAGAAAAATGCCTGACTGGAAAATAATTTTTTTTCCTTTTTCTTTTTTTCCATATAAATCAAAAACATTCTCACAAGAAAAAAAATAATTTGAATGGAAATCTCAAGAAAAAGACAATTCAAATATGAGATAAAAGAAAAAAAGTACAATGTTTTCTCAATTCTTTTTTTATTTTTAAAATTCTCTTTAATCAGAAAGAAAATATATTCTGGTTCATCAAATGTTTTAAAACCCGGCAGCATTTGCGTCATCTTAAGTCATTCTTGTCATGGTGTAATGGTTTGCAAGCTATCTCAATAAATTCTGTTACTACTGAAAAGTAGTTCAATCCTCACTGATGCCCATACTGTGACCTTGTCAAATCCTACCTTTCTTTTTTATAGTTCATCTTAAGGCACTTTTATTTTGTTTACATGTCTTAATCTTTAAATTTAGCAAAAACTTTTTTATTCATTTCAGATTTGAGTTTTATGATTTTAAATCTCTGAAAAAGAATCAAACATAATTTGCTTCTAAATTTTTTGAATTCACCAAAATTTAAAAGAAGTGCGAATTTCACCCTTTTAGTTAGAGCCTTTTTTTTTGAGTGGGAATTATATTTATATTTGTCTCCTGAGAAAATTGACCCAAAGATATATATTGGTAAAGCAGATGCCAATTTTCTGTAAGTTTTAGGTTTGGGATATTCCATGATATTTTTGATTCCAGAATTTAAAAAAAATTTTTTAAGCAGTTGAGAACATATTTTGGTATGAATGTTGAAAATCATCTCAGTTCAGACAAATTGATGTTTTGTTCTGAGAAGAAATTATCAGTTGTTTATTTTCTTAGCAAACCAATGTGTGAAAAAATTCTTAAAATGAAACATAAAAAAATGTTTTTTTTCCCATAACATGAAATCAAAAAAAAGTGAGCAAGTTTTATATTTTTAAAAGTACAAAAAATTTCACTTAATGATTCTAATTTTCTTTAATGTGTTTTGCTGAGTAAAAAAAACAAAAACAAAAAAACATGGCTTCCAAAATGGATTTGACTTTTAAGTATAAACTGGAACTATTTAAAAAAAAAAATTTTTTATCATTGGAAATTTAAACTTCAAAAAGTCAAATATACATTTTGAATATGAGTCTGGCCAAAAATCAGTCTGTAAATCTGCTTTATTGATTGGTTGGTTTAAAAAAAAGAAATTGTATATTTCACATTTTTTTTTGTCCCATAAAAGTTATCAACTCAAAATCAAAAAATTGTCAAAAAATGTTCAGTGTTTCTTTTATTATCCAAGGCAGGAAGTTACCCAAAATAATATTTTTATGTTCATAAAATTGTATACTTTGGAAAGGTATCCGGATCTGATATAGATTTCACTGTTTTGACTTATGGATAGAAAGTTATCCATGAATTTCAAGCGGTTATAACTTAGTTGTTTGATGAATTATGTATCAGAAATCTAAAAAGTGTCCAAGTGCACTAGTAAAAAACTTTGATGTTCATACATTAACATATAAATCTTATATTGCCTGATAGTTGTGGGAACTGTTAAAGACTGTAAATCTCAATGTGAATCCCTGAGAACATGTCAATATATTTTACTTTCACATCAGCTCAAATAGAAGAAATGAAATGACTTATGACAAAGATTCATAAAAAGTTTAAGTTTGGCTTTTCTTGTTTGAACTTGTACAAACAAATGTCTATTATTCATTTTTATGAAGAACTGTTGTTAAAAGGCAATGATTGGAAGTTTGAGCCAAATTTAGAAGATTGGGTTAAATGCAAGAGTTAAAGTCTTGTTGTTAGTTTAAAACTAGAATTAGTTATTGAAAATGTCAGTTATATGTAGTAAAAAAAAATGAATGAGATCAAAATGTTGATCTTTAGATATTTGTCAATAGACTGGTAGATCGACTGACAATTTTTTCACTCAAGTCAAAAATTTGAGTACTTTTAGATTCCAACCAAGAATCAATTTTACCATTTTCTGGTCCGTATATAGAGAAGAGATCAAAGTAAGCTATCTATATTTGAGAAGTTTCCTGACTCTTTAAAGTATCGTCTGGGACTGGTGTCAACTGAAAGTTTCTTGACACAAATCAGATTGTTGGACTGCAAATAAAATGAGGTTCAATTCTTTGAGGGTGAGCGTAACTCTACAAAAGTTGGTCCAGAGGATCATTTGAACTGTGTGCAGATAGGTTATATCACTTCCACAAAGGGCACTGCTGTAGCAGCAAGGTGTGGTCTTTGGAATTGTCAGATTTTTCTTTTATTTGTTTTCGACTACGTTGTTTTTCATTCTTCCACCAAATACGAGTTTGCCCACTGTTACCTTTGCGTCGTTCTTGGCGCACTTGGCCCTCATTGAGACGATTGGCAAAATTCAAGTAATTTTTCTACTGATGGATTTTATAAAGACGAAACCATTTGCGAAGTAAAGGAAGTTCTTGTTCATGATGAAAAGTCAGTCTGCAGTCTTTGTTGGATTGGTAAATTCTGTAAAAGAAAAACATGAAATTAGTATAAAAATTGCTTATAACTTCCAACTCTATTTGGAATAGCAACAATATGGCTCCCCGGCATAAGTATTTAAGTTTTAATGTAATGAAAATATATTAGAAGGATTAACAAAATTAAATAAGAACACATGAAAAGATGACTCGTATTTTAATTATATTTATTTGTTTCTATATAAAATCACAGGATTGATTTTAATTTTTGGAATAAAACAATATTAGAGATCACTAACAACAAGTAATTATTTATTAAACCCGGTTTTGTTAAAACCAGTATGCAAATTAACCACCCCAGTTATATTATGTTCATCCTTTATTTCTTAGTGAGATAATAAGACACATGCAGATTTAAATGCACTAATAACATGGCTGTTTTAGGCAAATCTAATCAGATTTTTATAGAGACAGCGTTAATAAAGAAGATTTATTCTATTATTAATGATTATTTATATATTGCCATGAAACTTACCCAATAAAATTGTTACTATTAATTCTGATCCGTTTGAGAATCATATCTCTATTTTTTCTTTAAATCCTTAAAAGCCAACATTTATGAGAAATTGCCTTAAAAATAAAAAGGAATTCAAATTAAAAAAAGAAGAAAAAACAAAAAGGAAAAAAAAAACAACATTTTAATACACAATTGTATGAGTATACGTATGATTTTTGCATTAAAGCTACTTACTTTACCTGTTTAATTATTTAGCTTTAATTGGCCTACATTTTTAGGGTAAAAGAAAATAAAAGAATACATTTTTAACCACTTTAACTCAGCTAGCAATTACGAACTGAATTTAATTTTTTGTCAAATGTACACCTCCCACCCATAAAAAAAGAGGTGAATTGAGGTTTGTTTTTTTGTTTTTTTTTTTCAGTTTTTTTTCTGAAAGATTACTTACTTTTGTTTTTTTCTCTATAGTGACAAAACCATCACCAAATTCTTTGCCACTTCTCCAAACTGAGTTTATTTACATATTTCAATGGCAATGTTGGAAATGACAGACTGAAAAGAAAAAAAGAATATTGTTGAAATTATATTTTGGTCGAATTAAAACAAGGTAGTGTTGTGTGTGGTGTGTGTGTGTTGTGTGTGTGTGTCTGCATGAGGATCAGTGATGCTGATACTTTTTCATTTTAGTGCATCCTGGGTGCACATATTTGCTTTGATCAATCCCTCAAAGAAACTTTCTTAAAGATGTAGGGTTTTTATTTATGATCTGGAGAAACAAACTAAGGCCGGCTAACTCCTACCTGTAACCTATCCTGTGCAATTCCTTTCTAAGAAGCTATTAAAACTATTTACCGCTTGAAATGGTGAGGGAAAGAAAAAAGAAAAACACTGGGATGCAGGATACGATTTCACTGCGTCCTTTAGATTTTTCAGGGATGCAAGATGTGTACCTATCTGCATCTCTGAAAGATGATTAGATAAACTAAAATAGTATTTGATCGGCTATTATTGATTTCAAACTTTTTTTGCAGATGATGCAAATAAGCAGCCAGATGTATGTATATCTATGGGCATGGTGTAAATGTGCACGCAAGTAGTCCATGTTTGTGCTGTGTGAGATATATATCTATATATATATATATATATATTTTATTTTGTTGGAAATTTGAACCACAGTGGCAGATTTGGAGAGGGTCAACAGCAAACCTTCCATATTAAAACCACCCAGGCTACATACTTCCAAAAAAAAAAAATCTTGGACATTACATCATCCACTTTAGCAGATGGAAGGATGCCAATATACATATATAATATCGAGAGAGAAGCAGAAAATAATTTAAATTCAAAACCGGAAACAATGTTGGTCCAAAAAACGTGCAAGCTATGCTATCGCTTCATCATTTGCACGTCCGCTGCGTGTTTCTCCACCAACGTCATGATTGTAAATCTTTGTAAACAGTTTTGAAAGAAAAAGACATATTTCAAATCCAAAAATAGAAAAAAGTAATTTTTTAAATAATTAGATAAACAATTTCTCTTTCTGCAAAAAAAAATCCATACTAACGGTGTTAAACTCTTCTTTTTGAAAAAGAGAATTTTTCTATTTTGAATTTGAATATGTCTTTTTTTTCAAAAACTGTTTCAAAAGATATACAATCATGGGACATTGCCGCGGCAGAAAATGCGCAGCGGGACATGCAAATACGAAAGCATCGCATAGCTTGCACGTTTTTGGAACAACAATGCTTCCAGTTTGAATTTATATATATATATATTATATATATATATATATATTATATATATATCATCTCTGCAAATTAAAGGACTACTTTTATATCAATGTAGATAGTTAAGAAGTGATGACTTTAAAAAATATTCTCTAAATATTTTCACCTGAGTGATATTTAAGGAAAACAATTTAAACAATCATTATAAAAATCCTTTTGCTCAAAAGAAGGAAAAAAAATGATGAAAATGAAAATAAAGTAAAAACCAAGTACAGTAGAGACAACACAAGTGATTGGCAGTTTCACAGGACTAATAATCTGACCCTTGTCACTGAACAATCTTATGATGCTAAAAAATGAGTTCACAGGTTTTTCAAACGCAGGTTGGACTTCAAAAAAATAGAACAGATAGAAAAAGCATTAAAAGTTTAAAAATCTTTTTTTTTTCTTTTGGAAAACACACTGCAAATTATTTCAACTCTTTTTGCAATTGGTAATTTTACAGACATTCATCTCCTTTCTCTGCATATATATAATGTGCTGCATTTATATAATATATATATATATATATATATAATATATATATATATTAATATTTTATTTATTTATTTATTTATTTATTATAGATACATACATTTAAATGTGCTGATGTTTACCATTTGTTTCAAACAGCATGTTTAGCCTCTATTTTCAGACACACACCTATGAAAGAATATGCAACAAATTTTTCCTTTTATATGGTTGTCTTGATGATAAGTGGCTAACAAGCTGGGTTGAAACTCAATGGTAACAATCATACCATAAATTATTGTACTCTATAATAATAAATAATACAGCTCTTACACCCATTAATTGAGCACTTTATTTTCAACCTCTATTACTAAAAAAAAAACTAATATATATATATATATAGATATATATATATATATTAATATATAATACACACACACACACACATACATTCATGATGTATAAAAGGTATACATACACATCTTTTACCATATCTCATAAATACATATAGTATTAATATGAAAAAAATGTACAGACACATCGATTTATATAATCATGTATGTGTGCATTACATGCAAAGCCGATATAATATAAAAATGTTGCTGACACCAAAATACAGTTTTTAAAATATCTTGAAGGCAAAGTTTATCAAAGAAGTTTTAATCTATGAAATTATTCATAAATAAACCATTTCATTTACACTTTTTAAAATTTTTATAAATATTTTCCATTTGGAATACATATTTATATTTATAAATCCAAAAAATAGTTGTACTTTGAAGGTATTTTTAATTTCATTAGTATGAGGGTCAGCCAAAAAGTTCATAGACCTGACCAGGATACTATCATGGAATTGAACCAAATGACATTTATTTTTCAACATTTATTTTGACGTGTACACACTTTTTTTTATGTTGCATTGCTAGGATCCCATCAGTGAAAAAAAAAAAGTCATCAAAATTATTAACTTTTCAGCCCACCCTCGTACATGAATGTAGTGAGATATAACCAAAGTATTTTAATTTTTCTAAAAATCAACATATAGTTCATATGAAATCTCTGCATAGCATCTTAAATTTCTATTTATTATTTAAAGCTTATGCTATATGCCCTACTATATTTTGCTAGATTCTCTTTAAAAATGTTTAAATGCAAATGTTGTCCAACCTTTGCATTTTAATCATCATAATCAACAAACTATGAATTTTATTCCAGCAAAACGTTACCACATAAAATGTTAATTTTCTTAATTTTCTTTAGTTTTGTTTCATTTCTCTTCCCTTGTGTACCAGTCCTTGTCTTATCTGTCTACTCTTTCTTTATCAAACTATCATACCCAGTACAACAATGTACTATCCAGCCTTTGAACTGGTGGATTTGCCGCTGCGTTTTAGAATACACTGACTGCACCTCGCAGAGGTAAGGACCCCCTCTCCCACAGAGGCACCTTTTGGGCTGTGGTGCAACTTGAATATTCAGGATTGGAATCCTGTGCAGATTAGTCCATGACATGCAACAACTCCACTTTGACCTTACTTAGAGCTATGGCGGTCAGAAGCCCCCTATATATCAATGGCTGTTCATATCAAACCCTAGCACCTACATGCATTATCTCTCTCTTTTT
>CM042142.1:1350577-1422987 GCA_023376005.1 Doryteuthis pealeii | reverse complement strand
GAATCTGTCTACGCTATCCTAAGAATATAATATTACACTCTATCAATGATATTGCACCTCTTATTTATAATATAGTTAAACTATTATATAATATATATATATATATATATATATATCCACCATATATTTATCACATTTTTGCTATTTAAAAAAAAATGCTGTAGGTGTCCTTCTGAATCTGGAGTAAATCCTCTATGTGAGTAAGGATGTTTGGGTCATTAA
The DNA here is from genome assembly GCA_023376005.1 of Doryteuthis pealeii. Lineage (NCBI taxonomy): Eukaryota > Metazoa > Mollusca > Cephalopoda > Myopsida > Loliginidae > Doryteuthis > Doryteuthis pealeii. The sequence goes on along the minus strand of CM042142.1, from coordinate 1,422,765 downwards.
AAAGGCTGCCAAGCATTTGCAAATTCATGTTGTAAGATTTTAAAAGAAAAAAACAATCTTGTTTTATGAAATGTGCCAAAAGTCACATAAGAAAAAACTGTCCTTCCTTTGTATCCGCTTTATGGACAAGAGGAGTTTAAAATCTGCAATGTCACCAAGTGTATTTTTGAGGAATTTACTTTTGAGTACAAAAAATAACTTTTTATAATTCTGGGAATGGCTGTGTTTCCACTATGGTCATCATGTCATGTACAACATCACGTTCCACTTTGCCCATGAGGTGGGCTACTCTCCCCCTGAATAAGTGGAAGGGAGGATGGTGACCACCTTCAATGAAGTACTTTCTTCAAGGGGGGGGGGGAGATGGTACTTCTATCTGGCCTTTATTGCATCTGTGCCATGATTTCCATGGTTCTCAACATTATCATGTCTGACTTCTGTTACTGTTTCTTCTAGTTCTGCACGTGAACTGCCCAACCCTCTTTAAAAAGCAACAGGTTCCACAAATAATCCTCAGTATACTATATATCAACTCCTGTATCTTCCAGGGCAGTTATCTGTAATTTAGATCTCTATAATGCATGGATACATAATAACGTCTGATTGGCGACTTGGTCCTTGTACCATTGAACTTGGTAATAGGCCATAGCTAACTCCCCCTGATATGTCTCAAACTTGATACCAGATTTCTACAATGGGAGGTGGACAAGTGTCAATCTACCCTTTCACACATTGCTATAGTGTTAGATTAACGCGTTAGCTGGGGAAGTTCTATGGCATTTGCACCAGACTTAGGTTTCACATTGTACCAGTAGCACAGCCTCTTGAATTAGAGCACTTAATTTCTGGGCTTCAGAATTCTTTAAAACTTTGCAGTGGACACTGTTCCACTATAACAATTATCCTCATGAAATGATTTCTGGACTACTCCGTCATATGCAGCCCTTGATTTCATTATTTAGACTCCATATATTCTGAAACACTTTTCTGGTGTTTCATTCATGGCCCCCTTTCACCCCACAGTCCAGGTCCTTTTCTTTATGGCCAAAAGTAGCTCAGAAGTCAGGTCCTTAATAAAAGAGTTGAGTGACGAGAGACGAGAGCTAAAACATGATTCTTTTCCTCTACCAAAAAGCAACTGACAGGATCTCAACACCTAGTGCTTGTATTATATCAATTCCAATTGTAGTTATAGACAAGAGCTTTTCATGCATTACCAGAGCATCAACACCGCTGCCAAAGCACTTCTTTCTGTGTGATACTGTAACAAACACCTGAACCCACAAACATAATTAACGAATGTGTTCAGTGATTTGTCAAATGTTCATGCGTTGTTTCCTTCGTGCCCAGGCAGCAGTTTCATAACTACTCGTTAGGTGAACATCCTGTTGTTGAAACGAGTTACTGAACACATGCACAGCCATCTACCAAGACACCAATTCGCAGGTTTATGCTGCTTCACTATCAAGGTTAGGAACAATGTTAACCTAGTCCTCTTATCCATATTATGAACATACCTTTGAATTAGAATTTATACAACATATGATGCTATATACAGCTAGTCCATAATGATTGTACTTACTTAAAACAAGATCCCTAAAAATATATATCAATATTATTATAATACTATAATATATATACTATATATATATTTTCCAATTGCTGCTTTAACTATTTTATGCGTGGCATTGAATTTATCCAAGGGGAGTGATTCAAATATAATTAGACACATAAGATAGTGTGAAAAAAGTTATGGATCTACCATAATTTCGAGTCTTACGGATATAAATCAGGACCAACTACCATATATTTGACTAAGTTTGATGCCATTCTAAGTTAAAAAACTGAATAATTATATTTGTCTTCTTTCATTTTCTTTGTAATGATATGAAAAATAAGCAAGTTTCCAAGATTTCTGTGACTTTATAAAAAACATATGTAGGAATGTTGTTTGTTGTTTTTTTTTTTGTTTACTAGATTACTAGATCAAATTTTCTCCAAAAATTATTCTGATGAGTGATTCAATTTGTGATAAACTTTATTTTTCCTTCAGAGAAATTAACATCCTTTTTTATAAACAGAGATCATCAGTTAGACTCATGAGCCTAATTGTTGAAAAGAACTTCAAAAATGGGAAAGAATAAATATTATTTTACCATTCCAAAGAAAAATGCTCACTGAAATAATTTATTTTTCCTTTTCTTTTTATTTCCTATATAAAATCAAAAACATTCTCACAAGAAACAAAAAATAATTTTGAATGGAATTCTCAAGAAAAAGGACCATTCCAAAACTATGAGATAAAAGAAAAAAAGTACAGATTGTTTTCTTAAAGTTCTTTTCTTAATTTTTAAATTCTCCTTTAATCAGAAAAGAAAAATATATTCTGGTTCTCATCAAATGTTTAAAACCCGGCAGCATATTGGGTCATCTTTAAGTCATCTCTGTCATTGTGTAATGGTTGCAAGCTAGTCCTCATAACTGATTATACTACTTGAAAAAGTGAGTTCAATCCTACTTGGACTTGCCCCAACATTTACTTGTGACCTTGTCACAATCCTTACACTCTCTTTTTTTATAGTTCATCATTAAGGACACTTTTTTATTTTGTTTACATGTCTAAATTTTTAAATTTATAGAGAAAACTTTTTTTATTCATTCAGATTTGAGTTTTATTGATTTAAATCTCTGAAAAGAATCAAATCATAATTTGGCTTCTAAGTGAATTACACCAATATTTAATAAGAAGGTGAAATTCACCCTTTGTTTAGAGTCTTTTTTTTTTAGTGGAATTATATTTATATTGTCTCTGGAGAAAAATTGAGCCCAAAAGTATATATATTTGGTAAGCAAGATGGCCAGTTTTCTTTTACCAGATTTTAGGTATTGGGATATTCCATGGATATTTTTGATTTCCAGAAATTTTTTTTTTTTCTTAAGCAGTTGAGAACATGATTTTCGTGATATGATAGTGAACATATCTCAGTTCAGACGAAATTCTGATGTTTGTTCTGAGAAGAAATTTATCAGGTTGTTTATTATTCTTAGCAAACCCGTGTGTGAAAAAAAATTCTAAAATTGAAACCATTTTTAAAAATTGTTTATTTTTTTCCCCAATTAAACAGAAATTCAAAAAAAAAAAGTGAGCAAGTTTTATAAATTTTTTTAAAAGTGACAAAAAATTTTCACTTTTAATGATTTCTAAATTTTTCTTAATGTGTTTTTGCTGAGTAAAAAAAAAAAAACATGGCTTCCAATAATGGAATTGACTTTTAGGTATAAAAACTGGAACTATTTAAAAAAAAAAAAAACAATTCTGTATCATTGGGAAATTTAAACTTCTTGAAAAGCAGTCAATAATCTACATTTTGAATTGATGAGCCTGCGCCAAAAAATCAGCTCGTGTCAATCTGACTTTTATTTGATTTGGTTGGTTTAAAAAAAGAATTGATAAATATTCACATTTTTTTGTTCCCATAAAAGTTTATAACTCATAAATCAAAATTGTCAAAAAATGTTTCCAAGTGTTTCTACATTTATATATCCAAGGCAGGGAAATTTTACCCAAAATAATATTTTTGTTCAGTAAAATACTTTTGGAAAAGGGTATCCGGATCTGATATCTAGATACCACCGTGTTTTTTGAGACATTATGGATAGAAGAGTTGATTCGCTAGAATTTCAAGCGGTTAAACTTAAGTTTGTTTTGGATGAATTATGAATCAGAAATCTAAAAGTGTCCAAGTCCACTAGTTAAACAAAACTTTGTAGGATGGTCAATAACTATAAGAACATATAAAAATTCCTTAATTAATGGCCTTGAGTAGTTTGTGTTGGGGAACTGTTAAAATGACTGATAAAATTCTCAATGTGAATCCCTGAAGAACATGTTCAATATATCTTTACTTTCACATTCAGCTCAAAATTAGAAGAAAATGAAATGACATTTATGACAAAGATTCATAAAAAGTTAAAAGTTGGCCTTTCTGTTGAACTTGTACAACAAAATCGTCTAATTATCTCATTTTTTATGAAGAACTGTTAAAAGGCAATGATTGGAAGTTTTGAGCCAAATTTAGAAGATTGGGGTAAATGCAAGAGTTAAAGTCTTGTTGTTAGGTTTTAAACCTAGAATTAGTTATGAAAATGTCAGTTATATGAGTAAAAAAAAGATGAATGAGAAAATCAAAATGTTGATTTAATTTAAGATTATTTGTCAATAGACTGGTATTGACGGACAATTTTTTCACTCAAGTCAAAATTTTGGAAGTACTTTTAGATTCCAAACCAAGAATCTAAATTTTACCATTTTCTGGTTCCGCATTATAGAGAAGAGATCAAAGTAAGCTATCATATTATTTGATGAAGTTTCCTGACTCTTTAAAGTATCTGTTCTGGGGACTGGTGTCAACTGAAAAGTTCTTGACACAAATCAGAGTTGGACTGCAAATAAAATGAGGTTCCAATATTCTTTGAGGGTGAGCGTAAACTTTACAAAATTTGGTCCCGAGGGATCATTTGAACTGTGTGCAAGATAGGGTTATATCACTTCCACAAAGGGCACTGCTGGTAGCAGCAAGGTGTGGGTCTTTGGAATGGTCAGATTTTTTTTTGTTCTTTTATTTGTTTTCGACTACGTTGTTTTTCATTCTTCCCCACCCAAATGCGGAGTTTGCCCACTGTTACCTTTGGTCGTTTTCTTGGCGCACTTGGCCCTCATTGAGACGATTTGGCAAATTCAAGTAATTTTTCAACTGTGGATTTTTATAAGACGAAACCATTGCGAAGTAAAGGAAGTTCTTGTTCATGATGAAAAGTCAGTCTGCAGTCTTTGTTGGATTGGTAAATACTGTAAAAGAAAAACATGAAATTAGTATAAAAAATTGCTTATAAACTTCCCAACTCTATTTGGAATAGCAACAATATGGGCTCCCCGGCAATAAGTATTTGTTTTAATTGTAATGAAATATATTGAGGATTAAACAAAATATAAATAAGAACACACGATAAGATGACTCGTATTTTAATTATATTTATTTGGTTTCTAATAAATATACATTAGGATTGATTTAATGTTTTGGAATTAAAACAATAATATTAGAGATCACTAACACCAAGTATTATTATTAAACCCGGTTTTTTTAAAAACCAGTATGAAATTAACCATACCATATATTATGTCATCCTTTATTTCTTAGTGATATATAAGACACCATTGCAGGAATTTTAAATGCACTAATAACATGGGCTGTTTTGAGGCAAATCTAACTCAGATTTTTATAGAGATATTGTTAAGAAGATTATTCTATGTATAATGATTATTTATATATTGCCATGAAACTTACCCAATAAAATTGTTACTATTAATTCTGATCAGTTTGAGAATTATATCTCTATTTTTTCTTTAAATTCCTTAAAGCCAATATTTATTGAGAAATTGCTTATAAAATAAAAAGGAATCAAATTAAAAAAAAGAAGAAAAAAACAAAAAGGAAAAAAAAATAAACCATCTTAATACACAATTGTATTGAGTATACGTATGATATTTTGCATTAAAGCTTACTTACTTTACCTGTTTAATTATTTAGCTCTTTTATTGGCTACATTTTAGGGTAAAAGGAAAATAAAGAATACATTTTTAAACCACTTTAACTCAGCTAGCAATTACGAACTGAATTTAATTTTTTGTCAAATGTATGGCGCATCATTGACAAAAAAAAGGGTTGAATTGATTTTTTTTTTTTTTTTTTTTTTTTTTTCTGAAAGATTACTTACTTTTGTTTTTTCTCTATAGTGACAAAACCATTCACCAAATTCTTTGCACTTCTCCAAACTGAGTTTATTTACATATTTCCAATTGGCAATGTTGGAAATGACAGACTGAAAAGAAAAAAGAATAATGTTGATATTATTTATTTTTGTCGAATTAAACAAGGTAGTGTGTGTGTATGGTGTGTGTTGTGTCTGTATCTGCAGTGAGGATCAGTGATGCTGATAGCTTTTTCATTTAGTGCATCCTGGGGGCACATATTTACTTTGAATCAATCCCTCAAAGAAATTTATGGTCCCAATAAACTTTCTTAATACATTGTAGGGTTTTTATTATGATCTGGGAAACAACTAAGGCCGGCTAACTCCTACCTTGTAACCTATCCTGTGCAATTCCTTTTCTAAGAAGCTATTAAAATCTATTTACCATTTTGAAATGGTGAGGAAGAAAAAAGGAAAAACACCGGGATGCATGGATATGATTTCACTGCATCCTTTTAGATTTTGTCAGGGATGCAAGATGTGTACCTATCTGCATCTCTGAAGGATATTAGCTAAACTAAAATATATGTTGATCGGCTATTATTGATTTCAACTTTTTTTGCAGATGATGCAAATAAGCAGCCAGATGTATGTATATCTATGGGCATGGGTAAATGTGCACGCAAGTATCCATGTGTGTATATTTGTGTGTGTGAGATATTATATATTATATATATATATATATTTTTTTTTTTTGTTGGAATTGGACCACAGTGGCAGTTTGGAGAGGGCGTCAACAGCCAAATCCTCCATATTAACCCACCCAGGCTACATACTTTCAAAAAAAAAAAAAAAAAAATCCTGGACATACATCATCCACTTAGGCAGATGGAAGGATGCCAATATATTATATATATATATATCGAGAGAGAAGCAGAAAAATAATTTAAATTCACCCCGGAAACATGTTGTTCCAAAAACGTGCAAGCTATGCGATCGCTTCGCCATTTGCACGTCCCTGCACGTTTCTCTGCCAACGTCATGATTGTATATCTTTGTAACAGTTTTTGAAAAGAAAAGGACATATTTCAAATAGAAAAAGTAATTTTTTAAATAATTAAATAAACATTTCTTTTCTGAAAAAAAAATCATTACTAATGGGTTAAACTTTACTTTTTCTTACAAAAAACTGTTACAAAGATATACAATCATGATGTGGTGGAGAAACGCCCAGCGACGTTGCAAATGACGAGCAATGCTTAGCTTGCACGTTTTTGGAACAACAATGCTTCCAGTTTGAATTTATATATATATAATATATATATATATATGATCTCTGCAAATAAAGACTATACTTTTATATCAATGTAGATAGTTAAGAAGTGATGACTTTAAAAAATGTTCTCTAATATTTTCACCTGAGTGATTTAAAAAACAATTAAAACAATCATTTTTATAAAAATCTCTTTTGCTCAAAAGAAGAAAAAAAAATGATGAAAATGAAATAAAGTAAAAACAAGTAAGTAGAGACAACACAGTTGATTGGCAAGTTTCACAGACTAATAATCTGACCCTGGTCACTGAACAATCTTAATGATTGTAAAAATAGAGTCACAGGTTCAAACTGCAGGTTGGACTTCAAAAAAAATAGAACAGATAGAAAAAGCATTAAGTTAAAAATCTTTTTTTTCTTTTGGGAAAACACACTGCAATATTTCACAACTTTTGCAATTGGTAATTTTACAGACATTCATCTCTTTCTCTGATGTATATAATGTGTGCATTATATATATATATTTATTTATTTATATATTTATTTATTTACTTATATATTTATATATAGAGTACAATACATTAATGTTTGATTTTACCAATTGGTTCAAAGCAGCATGTTAGCCTCTTATTGTCAATACAACACACCTATGAAAGAATATGCAACAAATTTTTCTTTTAGGTGGGTTGTCTTGGTGATAAGTGGCCTAACATGCTGCTTTGAAATCAATGGTAACAATCATACCTTTTAAATTGTATTGTACTCTATAATAAATAAATACAGCTCTTACACCGTAATTGAGCACTTTTATTTTCAAGCTCTATTACTTAAAAAAAAAACCAAAAACTAATATATATATATAATATCCATATATATACACACACACAACACACACACACCACACACAATTCATGATGTATAAAAAACATATAATCTTTTACATTATCTCATAAATACATATGTATTAATATGAAAAATGTACAGACACATCATTTTAATAATCATGTATGTGTGCCATATACATGCAAACGATGTAAATATAAAAATGTTGCTGACACCAAAAATACAGTTTTAATATCTTGAAGGCAAAGTTATCTAAGAATTTTAATCTATGAATTATCATAAAATAAACCCATTCATTTACAAACTTTTTAAAATTTTTTATATAAATTAATTTTCATTTGGAATACATATTTATATTTAAAAACCAAAAATAGTTTTACTTTGAAGGTATTTTTTAATTTCATTAGTATGAGGGTCAGCCAAAAAGTTCATAGACTGACCAGGATACTCTCATGGATGTGACCAAAATGACATTTATTTTTCAACATTTAATTTGACGTGTACACACTTTATTGATGTTGCAGTGCTAGGATCCCATCAGTGAAAAAAAAAAGTCATCAAAATTATATGAACTTTTCAAGCCCACCCTCGTACATGAATGTAGTGAGATATAACCAAAGTATTTTAATTTTTCTAAAAAATCAACATATAGTTCATATGAAATCTCTCTTAGGATCTTAAATTTTATTATTTATTTAAAGCTTATGTAATGCTCTACAATTTTGCTAATTCTCTTTTAAAAATGTTTAAATGCAAATGTTGTCAACTTTGCATTTTAATTCATTCAAATCAACAACTGATGAATTTTATTTCAGGCAAAACGTTACCACCCATAAAATGTGTAATTTTCTAATTTTCTTTAGTTTTGTTTCATTTTCTTCCCTTTGTTTACAGTCCTGTCTTATCTGTCTACTCTTTCTGTTATTCAAACTATCAGTACCCAGGACAACAATGTAGCTATCCAGCCTTTGAACTGGGGATTTGTCGCTGGGTTTTAGAATACACTGACTGCACCTCTGCAGAGGGTAAGACCCCCTCTCCCACAGAGGGCCACCTTTGGCTGTGGGTGGCAACTTGTGAATATTCAGATGGAATCCTGTTTGGCAGAGTAGTCTGACATGCAACACTCCACTTTGATCCTTACTTTAGGCTAGATGGGCGGTCAGAGAGGCCCCCTCTGATCAATTGGCTGTTCATATCAACCCTAGCACCTACCATGATTGTCCCAACCCTTTTTATCATGTGCAAGAATGAAGTGATGGAGGGTCCTATTGTCCTGGGTATGACATTTGAACTCTATCTGATGGTAGATTACTCTTTCATCACCATTACTCCCCGGGTCCTCTTTGTATTAATTAGGTTTCTCATCTATTGTTAAATAGAAAAAAAATGTTTAAAAAATATTGAATAACCATCAAGAATGAATAAAACAAAAATATTTTTGGCATTAAATAAACCAACGGGGGATTGACATGCCATAAAAACCCAAACCAACAAAACCAAATCTTTTGAGTTTGGAGCAACGTCAGCAGTTTTGAGCCCTAGGCTAAAATAATGCCTCAACATTGGCCAAATCTCAATAATTATATTTCTATCATAGCATCTGAAATAAAAGGTCGAGTGGGAATTAGTATTAATGATAATACAATTGGAATTGTATTATCATTAATACTATTAATAGTGCGTCCTGGGATGCACGTATTTGCTTTGAATGAGTCACTGGGGGAAAATGTATGGGTCCCAACTAAAGTTTTAATAGATTGTAGGGTTTTTATTTTATTTTATGGTGAGGAAGAAAAAAGAAAAACACTGGGATGCATGAATATGATTTTACTATGTCCTTTTAGATTTTTGTGTGTCAAGGACGCAGTACATGTGCCTAACAGCACCTCTGTATATCTAAGATGTTGTTGGTAGGTAGCCCTATTGTTGGTATAGCAGACAGCAAGGATTCAATCCCCTTTTTGCTAGTGCTTGACCAGGGAGTTGTTTTGCTGAGATGGAGTGCCACACCCTACCATGAGCTCCCCACTTTACTACATAGATCAGATTATTAGTCTGTGTTACTCATGCACTGAGTTGGCAGGGACCTGTATCGAAGCTGAACCTTGCGATTCCTAGGTGGGTGCTCTACTGACTGGAGCTCGATCTACTATAATACTGATTAAAAAAATCACTGGCAACTTGGACAGTATCCTCATGCCAGTTGTTATTATCTATATATTAATACTCCTGTTCCTTAATTGTACAGCCGTTATTACCTTGCAATATGCTCTGGTTAAAAATGAGACCATCCAAATCTTCCAAAATGAAATACAAAAATGTAAATCCTGATATCTGGTGTCGGTGTTGCTTATCCGCCAAATTCTTTTTTTTATGAGTGTGATCACCTCAGTAAATAATGGATCATTCCATTTAGAAAGCAAGGTAAGAAAAGGATTATGCTACACAGAAAAATATAAAGAAGAAATATATTTAAAAAGAAAGGAGAGTAAGGGAAAGATGATAGGGAAGTGAGCATGCTAATTTGTTTCAATCGAACATAATAAAGAAGAAAAAAAACGCATGAGAGAGACTTAAATCAAGATTATTATCTTTTTACATATTGAACTATTTAGCAATAGCTCTTGAGTAAACAAATCAATTGTAATAATTAAATATACTGTGTTATTCAACAGGTCCTGCTTGCTAACTTGTATTGATCAATAACAAATTCAAAGATAATAGATTATTTAATTTGTGATTACAACTCTGGTTGCTGGTGTCCATTTCTTACCACAATAACCATTACACCACTAGCACATCATGCAAGAGGAAAACATATTCTAATTGATCTGTGAAGTCATAATCAATACTTTTATGATCACTAGATTAATTCCTTCTTATTCACCAAAATATCTCCATGCATCTGTGCATTACACACACACACACAGACTTTTATATATATATATATATATATATATATATATATATATATATACACACGCATGGAGACATACTTATTTTGAGTTACCTGGTCCTCTTTATTTAGTGTGTATGTACATATTATAAGCAGTTGGATAAAAGAAATGTTTGAAAATGTACATCTTTCTAGATAAATTAGTTTATCTAAAGGTGATAAGTTCAAAAAATAAATCTTCATTGGGAAAAGAAAAAAAAATCTGATTTACATCATTCAATTAGTTTAAATTTCAAGTACATTTAGTTTGCTATTTGTAAATTTTATCTGAAGAAATAAATCTTTTATCAGTATTTATAAAGATTTATATATATATCAAGTATACACAAGTGTTTATCAGAGATGTGTTTCTTGTTAATGTTAGATGAGCTTTCATAATTAACTTTGCTTATGTTTGTGTCTTATATATATATATTATAATATATATAATATATATATATTTATTTTAAATTGTAAGGTTTCGCATATGCTTCATGTATTTTCGATGTCAAGGTTATAAAAAATAAATGTATTGGTTTTTTTTTTAAGCATGATTTGATTGTTGCAATTAATAATTCTCGAATGGTAATACTAAAGAAATTTACAGTTGATTACTGATTTTGTCTGGATGTTTTGTGTTTTAATTTAAGATTTATATAGTTCTTGTCAGTCAACTGGCTTCCAGTTCAGAAAGTTTGGTAACTAACATTAAAGTTTTTGAAGTTAATGGATTTTGAATAGAATCTAATTTGGAAATTTACTTAAGCAAAACTAATAAGTGGTTTTATATTATGATTAAAATATTAGGAATGAATCCGACATATATATATATATAAATTTATATATATTAAATTGGAAAAACAAAGTGTTCCAAAAAAATGATTTTTATTATGATGTTTATGTCGATGCTAAAATTTCGGTACTCCATAAATATTCCAACTGAAGTCATTTAAAAATATCCATCAAGGTTTGAACAACAAAAAAAAACCCTTTTCTTTTTCTATTATATTGTTCTGAGGAAGGTTTACATAACTGAAACATTAAGCATCAACCTAAATATCATAATAAATTTATCTTTTTTTTGGAACCACTTTGTTTTTCTAATTTCACTCATTTTTCTCTTCTCTCTTCTCATATATATAATACACGCAGTTCTATGAATACTGTACAGCTACCTATGTAGGTAATATTTTTACATCAAAAAGCATGATATTTAATTCCATAAAATCCAAATACATATGTTAATAGGCTAATGTTCCCTCATGGCAAAACACAGATTTTGTTTTACAGAAGAAACCACAAGAAATTATCTGTTTCAATTTACTTAAATGCAAATGATAAACCACATCTCTCTCAAAATCTCTCTTCGTGAAATGGTAAATATATATGCAAACTTTATACACACACACATGCCACCAACACACACACACACACACACACACACATAAGTAATAAAATAGGATGACTGCAACCCCCCATAAAACATGCTGTGGGTAATCAGTAGTTTTTTGTTTTTTTTTATATATTTCCTGCTTTTATTTTTCAGCAATAAACCTTTATAAAGAATGTTTCTATAAATTAGATTTTGAAATTAGTTAGTGACAAGCTATCCTCATAAAAAAAAAAGAACCCTGGGTTTGGACCTAAAATACCTGTACCCTTAGCCCTTCTATCCTCATTTTCTAAATGTTTATCTCTTTAATGTTTGTTACCCATAATTTGTAATTTTTTATCAAATGTTTTCTAATACTTTGCTCTTTGATCCTGTTTTAATATAAGTATGCATTACATAAATTAGCAGAAAATCTTCCTGAAGATGAACAACAACATCACCTACATTTTTTTTTTTTTTACCATGGGAATTAAATATTGTTTAGTGACAAACATATATTTTAGTTGGGTTTTGCCTTTTTGTTTATCTTAAAAAGATTATTTATAAAATTTTAAAAGGAATTATATACACTAGCAGGATCTGTGGATTATACCAACAGTATGATAATTTAATTATTACAATTTTGATATTGTTTACTTAAGAGTTATTGAAAAATAGTTCAATATGTAAAAAAGGTAATAACCTTGATCTAACTTTTCTCACGGCTTTTTTTTCTTTCCTTTTTTTTCATTATGTTCGGATGAAATGTAAAATGTAATCCTTTGATTATCGCTGTCGCTTATTCTGCCAAATTCTATTCTTATTGAGTGCTGTCACCTCAAGCTAAGATAATTGACCATTCCATTTTTATCATAAAGAAAGAAAGTGAAGAAAAAAGACACACTACACAGAAAGAATTAAAATAAGAAAGGGAGAAAGGAAAGGCGAGTAGGGGAAATAAAGAGAGAGGAGATGAGCATGCAGACACAATAATTACAAATCGTTTCAAAAACCGAACATAAGAAAAAAAAAGGAAAGAAAAAAAAAGCGTGAGAAAGAGTTAGATCAAGGTTATTACCAATTTTTTACATATTGAACTATTTTTCCAATAACTCTTAATAACATATCAACATTGTAATAATTAAATTTATCATACTGTGTATATCCACAGATCCGCTAGGTATATAATCCTTTATTTTATAAAATAACTTAAGATAAACAAAGGCACCCACTAAAATATGTTTGTCACTAAACAATATTTAATTCCCCATGTAAAAAAAAAAAAAATGTAGGTATGTTGTTGTTCATCTCAGAAGATTTCTGCTAATTTATGTAAAATGCATACTTATATTGTAAAAACAGGGATCAAAGAGAACAAAGTATTAGAAAAACATTTTGATAAAATTACAAAATTATGGTAAAGCAAACATTTAAAGAGATAAACATTTAGAAAATGAGGATAGAAGAGGCTTAAAGGTACAAAGGTATTTTAGGTCCAAACCCAAGGGTTCTTTTTTTTATGATGGATAGCTTGTCACTAACTAATTTTCAAAAATCTAATTTAATAGAAAACATTCTTTTATAAAGGTTATAATTGCTGAAAAATAAAAGCAGGAAATATATAAAAAAAAACAAAAAATACTGATTACCCACAAGCATGTTTATGGGGTTCAGTCATCCTATTTTATTTACTTAGTGTGTGTGTGTGTGTGTGTGTGTGTGTGCATGTGTGTTGTATAAGTTTGCATATTATTACCATTTCACGAAGAGAGATTTTGAGAGAGATGTGGGTTTATTCATTTGCATTTAGTAAATTGAAACAAGATAATTTTCTTGTGGTTTTCTTTCTGTAACAAATCTGTGTTTTTGCCATGAAGGAACATTAGCCTATTAACATATTGTATTTGGATTTTATGGATTAATATCATGCTTTTTGATGTAAAAATATTACCTACATAGGTAGCTGTAACAGTATTCATAGAACTTCGTGTATTATATATATGAGAGAGGAAAGAGAGAAAATGAGTGAAATTTAGAAAAACAAGTGTTCCAAAAAAAAGATTAAATTTTATTATGATATTTAGGGTTGATGGCTTAATGTTTCAGTTTATGTAAAACCTTCCTCAGAACAATATAATAGAAAAGAAAAGGGTTTTTTTGTTGTTTCAAACCTTGATGGATATTTTTAAATGACTTCAGTTTGGAAATATTTAGGAGAGTAACCGAAATGTTTAAGCACTCGACATAAACATCATAATAAAATCATCTTTTTGGAACACTTTGTTTTTCCAATTTATATATTATAATTTATATATATAATTGTCGGATTCATTCCTTATATTTTATATCCATATATTAAAACCAACTTATTAGTTTTTAGACTTGATAAATTTCTTCCAACATTAATTTCTATTCAAAATCCATTAACTTCAAAAAAACTTTAATGTTAGTTACCCCACAAACTTTCTCTGAACTTGAAGCCAAGCTGAGGAACATACATGTCTCTCTATAGATGGACTAATGATGATTATATAAATCTTACAATACACCAAAACATCCAGACAAAACATTCAAGTAAGTCAACTGTATTTCTTAAGTATTAATCCATTCGAATTATTAATTGCAAACACTCAAATCATGCATTAAAAAAACACCAATACATTTATTTATTTATAACCTTGACATCAAATACCATGAACGCATATGAGCAGAAACCTAGATACACCTTTAAATTTAAATACTAAACATAAAGGTATATTTATATATATATACTATATATATTATAATATTTAAGACAAACAGAACAATAAGCAAAGTTAGATTATGAGCTCCATCTAACATACAACTAAACACATACTCTGATAAACACTTGGTGTATACTTGAAACTATAGAAAACATAATAATATATAAATCTAATAAATACTGATAAAAGATTTATTTCTTCAGATAAAAAGTTTACAAATAGCAAACTAAATGTACTTGAAATTAAACTAACCTTGAATGATGTAAAATCAGATTTTTTTTTATTTTCCCAATGAAGATTTATATTTTTGAACTTATCACCTTTAGATAAACTAAATTTATCTAGAAAGATGTACATTTTTTCAAACATTTCTTTTTATCCAACTGCTTATAATATGACATTTACACACATAAATAAAGGATACAGGTAACTCAAATAAGATGTCTCCATGCGTGTGTATATATATATATATAATATATATATATTATATATATATAAAGTCTGTGTGTGTGTGTGTATTTGCACAAAGATGCATGGAGATATTTGGTGAATAAGAAGGAATTAATCTAGGATCATAAAGTATTGAATTATGACTTCCACAGATCAATTAGGAATGATGTTTTTCCTCTTGCATGATGTGCTAGTGGTGTAATGTTATTGTGGTAAGAAATGGACACAGCAACCAGGTTGTAATCCACAAATTAAATAATCTATTATCTTTGAATTTGTTATTGATCAATACAAGTTAGCAAGCAGGACCTGTTGATATAACACAGTTTATATTTAATTATTTCAATTGATTTGTTTACTCAAGAGCTATTGCTAAAAGTTCAATATGTAAAAAAGTATAATAATCTTGATTTAAGTCTCTCTCATGCGTTTTTTTTTCTTTTTCATTATGTTTCGATTGAAAAAAATTAGCATGCTCACTCCTATCAATCTTCCCTTACTCTCCTTTCTTTTAAAATATATTTCTTCTTATATTTTTTCTGTGTAGCATATCCTTTTTCTTACCCTTGCTTTCTAAAATGGAATGATCCCCATATTACGAGGTGATCACACTCATAAAAAAATAAGAATTGGCGGATAAAGCAACACCGACACCAATAATCAGGGATTTACATTTTTGATTTCATTTTGGAAGATTTGGATGGTCTCATTTTTACCAGAGCATATTGCAAGGGTAATAACGGCTGTACAATTAAGGAACAGGAGTATTAATATATAGATAATAACAACTGGCATGAGGATACTGGTCCAGTATGCCAGTGATTTTTTAATCAGTATTATAGATAGATCGAGCTCAGTCAGTTAGAGCACCCACCCTAGGAATCGCAGGTTTCAGCTTCGATACAGGTCCCTGCCAACTCAGTGCATGAGTAACACAGACTAGATAATCTGATCTATGTAGTAAAGTGGGGAGCTCATGGTAGGGTGCACTCCATCTCAGCAAAACAACTCCCCTGGTCAAGCACTAGCAAAAAAGGGCATTGAATTCCCTTGCTGTTCTGGCTAATACCACAAATAGGCTACTCTACCAACAACATCTATAGATATTACAGAGGTGCTGTTAGGCACATGTACTGCGTCCTTGACACACAAAAATCTAAAGGACATAGTAAAATCATATTCATGCATCCCAGTGTTTTTCTTTTTTCTTCCTTCACCATAAAATAAAATAAAAAACCCTACAATCTATAAGAAACTTTAGTTGGGACCATACATTTTTCCCCAAGTGACTCATTCAAAGGCAAATACGTGCATCCCAGGACGCACTATTAATAGTATTAATGATAATACAATTCCATTGTATTTTATCATTAATTACTATTCCCACTCGACCTTTTATTTCAGATGCTATGATAGAAAATTATAATTATTGAGATTTGGCCAATGTTGAGGCATTATTTAGCCTAGGGCTCAAAACTGCTGACGTTGCTCACCAAACACTTTCAAAAAGAATTTGGTTTGTGGTGTTTTTTTTATGGCATGTCAAACCCCCGTTGGGTTATTTAATGCCAAAATATTGTTTTATTCATTCTTGATGGTTATTTCAACTATTTTTAAACATTTTTTTTCTATTTAACACATAGATGAGAACCTAATTAATACAAGAGGACCCGGGGAGTTAATGGTGATGAAAGAGTAATCTCCATCAGATAGAGTTCAAATGTCATACCCAGGGACAATAGACCCTCAGTCACTTCATTCTTGCACATGATAAAAGGGTTGGGACAATCATGAGTGCTAGGTTTGATATGAACAGCCAATTGATCAGAGGGGGCCTCTCTGACCGCCCATCTAGCCTAAGTAAGGATCAAAGTGGAGTGTTGCATGTCATGGACTACTCTGCCAACAGGATTCCATCCTGAATATTCACAAGTTGCCACCCACAGCCAAAGGTGGCCCTCTGTGGGAGAGGGGGTCTTACCCTCCTGCAGAGTGCAGTCAGTGTATTCTAAAACCCAGCGGACAAATCCCCAGTTCAAAGGCTGGATAGCTACATTGTTGTCCTGGGTACTGATAGTTTGATAACAGAAAGAGTAGACAGATAAGACAGGACTGTAAAACAAGGGAAGAAAATGAAACAAAACTAAAGAAAATTTAGAAAATTACACATTTTATGGGTGGTAACGTTTTGCCTGAAAAAATTCATCAGTTGTTGATTATGATGAATTAAAATGCAAAGTTGACAACATTTGCATTTAAAACATTTTTAAAAGAGAATTAGCAAAATATGTAGAGCATTACATAAGCTTTAAAATAAATAAATAAAATTTAAGATTCCTATGAGAGATTTCATGAACTATATGTTGATTTTTAGAAAAATTAAAATACTTTGGTTATATCTCACTACATTCATGTACGAGGTGGGCTGAAAAGTTCATATAATTTTGATGACTTTTTTTTCACTGATGGGGATCCTAGCACTGCAAACATTCAATAAAAGTGTGTACACGTCAAATAAATGTTGAAAAATAAATGTCATTTGGTCACATTCCATGAGAGTATCCTGGTCAGTCTATGAACTTTTTGGCTGACCCTCATCTAATTGAAATTAAAAATACCTTCAAAGTACAACTATTTTGGATTTATAAAAATATAAATATGTATTCCAAATGGAAAATATTTATAAAATTTTAAAAAGTGTAAATGAATGGTTTATTTATGAATAATTTCATAGATTTAAAACTTCTTTAGATAAACTTTGCCTTCAAGATATTTTAAAAACTGTATTTTTGGTGTCAGCAACATTTTTATATTACATCGTTTGCATGTATATGCACACATACATGATATATAAAATGATGTGTCTGTACATTTTTTCATATTAATACATATGTATTTATGAGATATGTAAAGATTATATGTATGTTTTATACATCATGAATGTGTGTGTGTGTGTGTGTGTGTGTGTGGTGTATATATTATATATATATATATATTAGTTTTTTGTTTTTTTTTAGTAAAATAGAGGCTTGAAAAAAAAGTGCTCAATTACGGGTGTAGAGCTGTATTATTTATTATAGAGTACAATACATTTAAAGTATGATTGTTACCATTGATTTCAAAGCAGCATGTTAGCCACTTATCACCAAGACAACCCACCTATAAAAGAAAAATTTGTTGCATATTCTTTCATAGGTGTGTTGTATTGACAATAAGAGGCTAACATGCTGCTTTGAAACCAATGGTAACAATCAAACATTAAATGTATTGTACTCTATAATAAATATATAAGTAAATAAATAAATATATAAATAAATAAATATATATATATAAATGCACACATTATATACATCAGAGAAGAGATGAATGTCTGTAAAATTACCAATTGCAAAAAGTTGAAATAATTGCAGTGTGTTTCCCAAAAGAAAAAAAAAAGATTTTTAAACTTAATGCTTTTTCTATCTGTTCTATTTTTTTTTGAAGTCCAACCTGCAGTTTGAACCTGTGAACTCTATTTTTACAATCATTAAGATTTGTTCAGTGACCAGGGTCAGATTATTAGTCTGTGAAAACTGCCAATCAACTTGTGTTGTCTCTACTTACTTGTTTTACTTTATTTCATTTTCATCATTTTTTTTTCTTCTTTTGAGCAAAAGAGATTTTTATAAAAATGATTGTTTAATTGTTTTCTTAAATCACTCAGGTGAAAATATTAGAGAACATTTTTTAAAGTCATCACTTCTTAACTATCTACATTGATATAAAAGTAGTCTTTATTTGCAGAGATCATTATATATATATATATATATATATATATAAATTCAAACTGGAAGCATTGTTGTTCCAAAAACGTGCAAGCTAAGCGATTGCTTCGTCATTTGCACGTCCGCTGGGCGTTTCTCCACCAACATCATGATTGTATATCTTTGTAACAGTTTTTGTAAGAAAAAGTAAAGTTTAACCCATTAGTAATGGATTTTTTTTTCAGAAAAGAAATGTTTATTTAATTATTTAAAAAATTACTTTTTCTATTTGAAATATGTCTTTTTCTTTCAAAAACTGTTACAAAGATATACAATCATGACGTTGGCAGAGAAACGTGCAGCGGACGTGCAAATGGCGAAGCGATCGCATAGCTTGCACGTTTTTGGAACAACAATGTTTCCGGGGTGAATTTAAATTATTTTCTGCTTCTCTCTCGATATATATATATATATATGGCATCCTTCCATCTGCTAAAGTGGATGATGTAAGTCCAGGATTTTTTTTTTTTTTTTTTTTGAAGTATGTAGCCTGGGTGGGTTAATATGGAGGATTTGCTGTTGACCCCTCTCCAAACTGCCACTGTGGTCCAATTCCAACAAAAAAAAAAAATATATATATATATATATATTATATATATATCTCACACACACAAATATACACACATGGGATACTTGCGTGCACATTTACCCATGCCCATAGATATACATACATCTGGCTGCTTATTTGCATCATCTGCAAAAAAAGTTGAAATCAATAATAGCCGATCAACATACTATTTTAGTTTAGCTAATCATCCTTCAGAGATGCAGATAGGTACACATCTTGCATCCCTGACAAAAATCTAAAAGGATGCAGTGAAATCATATCCATGCATCCCGGTGTTTTTCTTTTTTTCTTCCCTCACCATTTCAAATGGTAAATAGATTTTAATAGCTTCTTAGAAAGGAATTGCACAGGATAGGTTACCAGGTAGGAGTTAGCCGGCCTTAGTTGTTTCTCCAGATCATAAATAAAAACCCTACAATGTATTAAGAAAGTTTATTGGGACCCATAAATTTCTTTGAGGGATTGATTCAAAGTAAATATGTGCGCCCCAGGATGCACTAAATGAAAAAGCTATCAGCATCACTGATCCTCACTGCAGATACACACACACACACACACATACACACACACTACCTTGTTTGAATTCGACCAAAATAATAATATCAACATTATTCTTTTTTCTTTTCAGTCTGTCATTTCCAACATTGCCAATTGGAAATATGTAAATAAACTCAGTTTGGAGAAGTGCAAAGAATTTGGTGAATGGTTTGTCACTATAGAGAAAAAAACAAAAGTAAGTAATCTTTCAGAAAAAAAAAAAAAAAAAAAAAATCAATTCAACCCTTTTTTTTGTCAAATGTATGCGCCCCATACATTTGACAAAAAATTAAATTCAGTTCGTAATTGCTAGCTGAGTTAAAGTGGTTAAAAATGTATTCTTTTATTTTCCTTTTACCCCTAAAATTGTAGCCAATAAAAAGAAGCTAAATAATTAAACAGGTAAAGTAAGTAAGCTTTAATGCAAAATATCATACGTATACTCAATACAATTGTGTATTAAGATGGTTTATTTTTTTCCTTTTTGTTTTTTCTTCTTTTTTTAATTTGAATTCCTTTTTATTTTATAAGGCAATTTCTCATAAATATTGGCTTTAAGGAATTTAAAGAAAAAATAGAGATATAATTCTCAAACTGATCAGAATTAATAGTAACAATTTTATTGGGTAAGTTTCATGGCAATATATAAATAATCATTAATACATAGAATAAATCTTCTTAACAATATCTCTATAAAAATCTGAGTTAGATTTGCCTCAAAACAGCCCATGTTATTAGTGCATTTAAAATCCTGCAATGTGTCTTATATATCACTAAGAAATAAAGGATGACATAATATATGGTATGGTTAATTTGCATACTGGTTTTAACAAAACCGGGTTTAATAAATAATTACTTGGTGTTAGTGATCTCTAATATTATTGTTTTATTCCAAAACATTAAAATCAATCCTATGTATTATTTTATATAGAAACCAAATAAATATAATTAAAATACGAGTCATCTTATCGTGTGTTCTTATTTAATTTTGTTAATCCTTCTAATATATTTCATTACATTAAAACGTAAATACTTATGCCCGGGGAGCCCATATTGTTGCTATTCCAAATAGAGTTGGAAGTTTATAAGCAATTTTTATACTAATTTCATGTTTTTCTTTTACAGTATTTACCAATCCAACCAAAGACTGCAGACTGACTTTTCATCATGAACAAGAACTTCCTTTACTTCGCAAATGGTTTCGTCTTTATAAAAATCCATCAGTTGAAAAATTACTTGAATTTGCCAATCGTCTCAATGAGGGCCAAGTGCGCCAAGAACGACCAAAGGTAACAGTGGGCAAACTCCGCATTTGGTGGAAGAATGAAAAACAACGTAGTCGAAAACAAATAAAAGAAAAATCTGACCATTCCAAAGACCCACACCTTGCTGCTACCAGCAGTGCCCTTTGTGGAAGTGATATAACCCTATCTGCACACAGTTCAAATGATCCCTCGGGACCAAATTTTGTAGAGTTACGCTCACCCTCAAAGAATATTGAACCTCATTTTATTTGCAGTCCAACATCTGATTTGTGTCAAGAACTTTCAGTTGACACCAGTCCCCAGACAGATACTTTAAAGAGTCAGGAAACTTCATCAAATATAGATAGCTTACTTTGATCTCTTCTCTATATGCGGAACCAGAAAATGGTAAAATTAGATTCTTGGTTTGGAATCTAAAAGTACTCCAAATTTTGACTTGAGTGAAAAAATTGTCCGTCAATACCAGTCTATTGACAAATATCTTAAAGAATCAACATTTTGATCTCATTCATTTTTTTTTACTACATATAACTGACATTTTCATAACTAATTCTAGGTTTTAAACCTAACAACAAGACTTTAACTCTTGCATTTAACCCAATCTTCTAAATTTGGCTCAAAACTTCCAATCATTGCCTTTTAACAACAGTTCTTCATAAAAAATGAATAATAGACATTTTGTTGTACAAGTTCAAACAAGAAAGCCAAACTTTAACTTTTTATGAATCTTTGTCATAAAGTCATTTCATTTCTTCTATTTGAGCTGAATGTGAAAGTAAAATATATTGACATGTTCTCAGGGATTCACATTGAGATTTACAGTCATTTAACAGTTCAACACAAACTATCAGGCATATATAAGATTTATATGTTAATGTATGAACATCACAAGTTTTTACTAGTGCACTTGGACACTTTTTAGATTTCTGATCATAATTCATCCAAACAAACTAAGTTATAACCGCTTGAAAATTCATGGATCAACTTTCTATCCATAATGTCAAAACAGTGGAAATCTATATCAGATCCGGATACCCTTTTCCAAAGTATATTTTATGAACATAAAAATATTATTTTGGGTAAACTTCCCTGCCTTGGATAATAAAAGAAACACTGAACATTTTTTGACAATTTTGATTTTGAGTTGATAACTTTTATGGGACAAAAAAAATGTGAATATACAATTCTTTTTTTTAAACCAACCAATCAAATAAAGCAGATTTACAGACTGATTTTTTGGCCAGACTCATATTCAAAATGTATATTTGACTGCTTTTCAAAGAAGTTTAAATTTCCAATGATAAAATTTTTTTTTTTTTTAAATAAGTTCCAGTTTATACTTAAAAGTCAAATCCATTTTGGAAGCCATGTTTTTTTTTTACTCAGCAAAAACACATTAAAGAAAAATTAGAATCATTAAAGTGAAAATTTTTTGTCACTTTTAAAAATATAAAACTTGCTCACTTTTTTTTGATTTCATGTTAATGGGAAAAAAAAACATTTTTTTAAATGTTTCATTTTAGAATTTTTTCACACACGGGTTTGCTAAGAAAAATAAACAACTGATAATTTCTTCTCAGAACAAACATCAATTTGTCTGAACTGAGATCATTTTCACATCATACACAAAATATGTTCTCAACTGCTTAAAAAAAAAAAAAATTCTGGAATCAAAAATATCCATGGAATATCCCAAACCTAAAACTTACAGAAAATCTGGCATCTTGCTTACCAATATATATACTTTTGGGTCAATTTTCTCAGAGACAATATAAATATAATTCCACTAAAAAAAAAAGACTCTAAACAAAGGGTGAAATTTCACCTTCTTTTAAATTTTGGTGAATTCAAACTTAGAAGCCAAATTATGTTTGATTCTTTTTCAGAGATTTAAAATCATAAAAACTCAAATCTGAATGAATAAAAAAGTTTTCCTAAAATTTAAAGATTTAAGACATGTAAACCAAAAATAAAAAGTGTCCTTAAGATGAACTATAAAAAAAGAAAGGTAGGATTTGACAAGGTCACAAGTATGGGGCATCCAGTGAGGATTGAACTCACTTTTCAGTAGTAACAGATTTATGAGACTAGCTTGCAAACCATTACACCATGACAAGATGACTTAAGATGACCCAAATGCTGCCGGGTTTTAAACATTTGATGAACCAGAATATTATTTTCTTTCTGATTAAAGAGAATTTAAAAAATAAAAAAAGAACTTGAGAAAACATTGTACTTTTTTTCTTTTATCTCATATTTGAATTGTCTTTTTCTTGAGATTTCCATTCAAATTATTTTTTTCTTGTGAGAATGTTTTTGATTTATATAGAAAAAAAGAAAAAGGAAAAAAATTATTTTCAGTGAGCATTTTCTTTGAGAATGGAAAAAATATATTCTTTCCTTTTTGAAAGTCTTTTCACAAATTAGCTCATGATCTACTGATGATCTCTGTTTATATAAAAGGATATTAATTTCTCTGAAGAAAAAAAAGTTTATCACAATGAATCACTCATAGAAGAATTTTGGAGAAAATTTGACTAGTAAACTAGTAAACAAAAAAAAAACAAACAAACAAACATTCCTACATATGTTTTTATAAAGTCAACAAAATCTTGGAAACTGATTTTCATATCATTACAAAGAAAATGAAAGCAGACAAATATATTTATTCAGTTTAACTAAGAATGGCATCAACTTAGTCAAATATATGGTAGGGTCCTGATTATATCGTATAGATCGAAATTATGGTAGATCCATAACTTTTTTCCACTATTACCTATGTTTCTAATATATTGAACACTCTTGGATAAATTACTAATGCCACTGCCATAGAAAAGTTAAAGCAGCAATTGGACAATATATATATATATATATATATATATATATATATATATATATATATATATATAGGGGATTCTGTTTAATAGTACCATCAGTTATTAGGACTAGCTGTATAATAGCATCAATGTTGCAAAATTCAATTCAAAGGTATGTCATTATGGATAAGAGGACTAGGTACTGTTGCCAACCTTGATAGTGAATGCAGCATTACCTGCAATTGGTGTCCAGGTAGATGGTGTGCAGTGTTCAGTACTCGTCAACACAGGATGTTCCCAATCGATAGTATGAACTGCTGCCTGGCACGAAGGAAACAACGCATGAACATTATGACAATCAATGACACATCCTAGTTATGTTGTGGGGTCAGTGTTGTTACAATCCACACAGAAAGAAGTGACTTTGCAGGTGTTGATGCTCTGGTAATGCATGAAAAGCCTCTTGTCTATAACCTACAAATTGGAATTGATATAATACAAGCACTAGGTGTTGAGATCCTGTCAGTTGCTTGGTAGAGGAAAAGAATCATGTTTAGCTCTCTCTCTCTCACTCACTCTTTATTAAGGGACCTGACTTCTGAGCTACTTTTGACCATAAAGAAAGAACCTGGACTGTGGGGTGGAAGGGGGCCATGAATGAAACACCAGAAAGTGATTCCAGAATATATGGAGTCTAATATGATCAGGGCTGCATATGAGGAGTAGTTCCAGAAATCATTTCATAGGATAATGTTATAGTGGAACAGTGTCACTGCAAAGTTTTAAAGAATCGAAGCCAGAATTTAATGCTCTATTCAAGAGGCTGTGTACTGGTACAATGTGAAACCTAAGTCTGGTGCAATGCCATAGACTTCACCAGCTAACGGT
Source organism: Doryteuthis pealeii (assembly GCA_023376005.1). Classification (NCBI taxonomy): domain Eukaryota; kingdom Metazoa; phylum Mollusca; class Cephalopoda; order Myopsida; family Loliginidae; genus Doryteuthis; species Doryteuthis pealeii. The sequence continues at coordinate 1,397,517 of CM042142.1, read as the reverse complement.
ATCTAACACTATGAGCAATGTGTGAAAGGGATAGATGTGACACTGTCACCTCCCAGAGTTGTAGAAAATCTGTATCAAGTTTGAGACCATATCAGGGGAGTTAAAGCTCTGAACAGCCTATATACCACCAGATTCAGCAAAGGACAAGGACAGTCAGCCCATCAGACTGTACTACTTAATGGTATACCATGCATTATGAAAGATCTTGACATTACAGATCAACTGCCCTGGAAGAATACAATGGAAGTGGTAGGTATGTCATCTGAGGATTATTTGTGGAACCTGTTGCTTTTTAAAAGAGGGTTGGGCAGTTCACGTGCAGAACTAGAAGAAACAGTAACAGAGTCAGACATGATGATGTTGAGAACAATGGAAATACATGGGCACAGATGCAATAAGAGTGCAGATAGAAGTACCATCTCCCCCCCCCTCCTTGAAGAAGTACTCATTGAAGGTGGTCACCATCTCCCTTCCACTTATCAGGGGGGGAGAGTAGCCTACCTCATGGGGCAAAGTGGGAACGTGCATGTGTGACATGACAGATGACCAATAGTGGAAACACAGCCATTCCCAGAATTATCAAAAAGTTATTTTGTACTCAAAGTAAATCCTGCAAAATAAACTTGTGACATATGCAGATTTTAACTCCTCTTGTCCATAAAAAGCGGATTACCAAAAGGAAGGACAGTTTTTCTTATGTGACTTTGGCACATCAGTACAAACAGATTGTTTTTTTCTTTTAAATCTTAACACAAATGAATGTTGCAAATGCTTGGCAGCCTTTTATGACCCCACAAAATCCTTACTCACATAGAGGATTACTCAGATTCAGAAAGGACACCTACACATTTTTTTTTAAATACAAAAATGTGATAAATATATGAGTGGATATATATATATATATATATATATATATATATAATAGTTTACTATATTATAAATAAAGAGTGCTCAATATCATTGATAGAGTGTATATATATATATCTTAGGATAGCGTAGACAGATTCAACAGTGAGGGTTAATTGCAATAAACTGTCAATTACCAAGTGCCATTGACTATGTATATGCTACATTATATATATATATATATATATATATATATATATATATATATTATATATATATATATATATATGCATATGCTGTTGAGCAAGATAGACATTTCATGTTTGACAAGTTGCTTTTTAACCTTTTCAAATTTTCTGGCCAATTTCTTAACATTGGAGTAGAGTCTGCTGATTAGCTACAACTACACCTACCCCTGATGATGGCACATCAGAGTGCTGAAAGTATTAGAGATGAAAACTTTGGTGAACTAATCGACAGACTGATATTAAGAAACTGGCAAGAAAACTAGAAAAGAAACTCATCAAACATAAAATGTCCATCTTGTTCAACACCATATGCAATAAAGAAAAAATGCTGCTTATATATATATATATATATTTATATATATATATATATATATTTATATATATCACACATTGAGCATGGCCTGCAACAGCTTGTCATGCATGCTTGCAAGGAATTGGGACTAACCATGAGTCCAAATAAGACAAGAGTCATGGCACAAAGTGCAGACACCCTGCCGAACATTGTTGTCAATGGGTGCAGCCTGGAAGTAGTGGAGAGTCCACAATTGCCAACTCAATCTTCACTGACATTGAAGTCAACAACACAATCGCCAGAACTGCGGCAATTATGGCCAAACTGAGCCAGAGAGTCTGGGACAATGCCAGCCTTACTAAGAGAACCAAACTGTACGTCTACAAAGCATGCATTATCAGCCATCTCCTCTACAGTAGCGAAGACTGGATCACGTACTCATGCCACAAGAGGAAACTGGAAAATTTCCACCTCAGATGCCTACGCCGCATCATATGCATACTTTGGCAGGACTAAGTGCCAAACACAGAAGTGCTGGAATGAGCAAACATGAACAACATGCCTGCCATCATCTGTGAGAGATGCCTGCATTGGCTTGGCCATGTCAGGAGGATGGACAAAGGCCGCATCCCCAAAGACCTATTGTATGGCGAATTAGCAGAAGGCACCCAACCAGTAGGGAGACCACGCTTGCGCTTTAAAGATGTCTGTAAGAGAAACATGAAGACATGTCACATTAACACTAACACATGGGAGGCTTGTGCAGAAGACCTGGCGACTACTCGTCAGAAAAGGAGTGAAAAAGAGAGGAAAGAAGCCGCCACGGAAAAGAGAGTCAAAAGGAAGGAGGGACAACAGCAACTCCAGCAAGCATCACTGTTTGTTTGCAGTCACAGCTCTAGAGACTGCCATTCTAAAATTGGTCTGTTCAGCCACTTACGCAGTTGCAGATAAAAATGGAAAAAAAAAAAAATGGACACTACACCATCGTCTTTAGTAGACGGAAGGATGCCAACTAACTATACACATATATATATATATATATATATATATATATATATATATATATACTAGAAAGTTACCCATAAAAATGACAACATATAGCTAATTTCTCTGATGTCTATTCTTAAAGAAACTTTGTTTTATAAAATTTGAATAATTTAAAATCTAAAACAATTCAGGAAATTATTTTAAAAAGTAAAATTTTATACAAAATTCAACTTGTAAAATTATTTCAAAACCTTTGGTATTCTATTGACTGAGTTTCAGAATCTTAAAAAATCAATTTTTAGTTATTGATATTTTTGAAAAAGTTTCTTTCATTTATCAAACAATGATCTGTGGATATTTAAATCATACATATTTTTTTTTCAAAAAATTAATTTATGAAGTTTTAAGCAGGGGTTCAATTTGAAATGTACATTCCTGATAAAACAGACCCTAAATTCATATGTCAGACTTTAGTATCTATATAATAATAATACTAGTACTCTTAAAAAATGCATATGCTATCATCTTACAACACCCTCTGGTAAAAAATCCTCCAAGATGAAATGCAAAATGTAAGTCCTGATTATCTGATATTGCGTATGCACCGAATTCTTATTTCTTATTAGCAATGTCACCTCAGCTAAATAATGGACCATTCCGTTTTTAACAATGAAAGAAAGGGAAGAAAAAGGACATGCTATATAGAAATATATTATAAGAAAGTAAGTAAGAAGGAAAGATAGAGAGGGGTTGAGCACATGGAAGCAATAATGCTAATCTGTTTCAATTGAACATAATGAAAATATGAAAAGAAAGAAAGTAAAAAAAGAATGAGAGAGAGTTAAATCAAGATTATTATACTTCTTACATATTGAACTATTTTAGCAATAGCTCTTAAGTAAACATAGCAAATGTTGTAATAATCAAATTATTATACTGTGATATATAAACAGGTTGTGCTAGTTCCTTTTAAATACTGCCACTTCTTCCATAAATATGACTTTAAAATGGTTTTGTAATGTTAATTTCTTATTTTGAGTTTACATAGACAATGTAATTGGAATATGAGAAAAGCTATTTTTTGAAGGGGGAATGACTGACCTTTGTTTCAAGGCATATAGACCTTTTTTGAGTCATTTAATGCTGAATCAAGACATTTTGATATCCAGTTGCTTACTGTACCTGCTGTTGCTTAAATGGTCACCCATTTAAATCTCATTTCTGCTTAACTTTGGTGATCTTACAGGAACCTCAAAGTGAATGCTTAAGTCTGACACCAGAATCAAATTCAGTGTCTGTCTTTATATGAAAATAGATTTTTAATTCATCCACTCCCAAATAAAACATAATAAAGTAACTTTTCAAAAACTTCTTTTTGTTAATCTTAACCTTTCCATACCCAAAAATTTGGAGGGAAATGCTTATTCTGAAATTCTACTCTTTTTTAAATTATTTAAAATCCCAAACAACTTAAATCATTGAACATGTTGAAAAGAAAAATTCTGTACATTTCTTTAAAAAATCTGCTTTCATTTGTTAAGAAACTTCATTTAAAAAATATCAAGAAAAAAAAACAAAAAACAACTTAAATTTAAGATGCAATAAACACCCACAACTTCCTGAAATGTTGAAACTAAATACTTTGGAGAAAAATTAACTCCTAATATCACTGAAATTTTCATCTTGTAATTCAGAAGCGTAAAAAAAAAAAAAAAAAAAAAAAGGCACAGACCAAGAAGAAAGTTTTTTTTCCTTAGACTTTCAAAGTGTATCCTTATTTTTTTAAATTCTTTAAAAACTTATTTGATTGAAACAGAAATTAATTTGAAAAGAAAAAGAAAATTAATGTGATTCTTAAATAAAGTTTTATTTATATTTTGATTTTACTAAATATTTTAAGTCCTATTTTTATTACTTTGTTACAATGAACTTTCAGATTAGAAAAAAATTTAATTGAAAAAAAAAAAAAAAAAAAGTTAATGTGACTCATTGAAATAATTAAAAACCAACATTTAACTAAAATTTCTAGAAAGAAAATTTTGTAGGAATTATAATCTATTTTTGCATAAATGCTTCTAAGCCATGAGGATGTGGCGCTAGCTTTGTAGCCCATCTGTGTGGTTTCAAATCACACTCATTCTAATTAATTAATTTTATATAAAATAGTTCATTTCAGTGTGACACATTCAAATGAATAAACAAATTTAGGGATAATGGCTTTTATATACAGCATTCTTTTTTTACAATATCTATTTATCAACTGTTTGTCCTTATCAATGCATTTAATTAACTGGTGAACACTAATTACTAAACATGATAGCACAAAAATTTCAGATCAAAATTTGGCAATGTCAGGGGTTAAGATCTTATTGATCTATCTGAATGTAACACACCACCATTCTCTGCCAGAATGAAATTCCACTCAACAAAACTGACTTATTTGTGTTTATGCTATCTCAGAAGATGGTTGTCACTTATTAAGTTTAGTTTAGTTAAGCATAAAACCAGATGTATGTGACACCCAGTGAGAATCTAACTCACTAATAATAATAGTGAATTATGAAAAAAAAAAAATGAATCAGGTAATCAATTACCCAACTGCAAAAGTCTGCCAACAAAGTCTTTCAGTTCTATTATTTACCAATAGTCTATATGAATATTATCAACCATGTTCTATAAGTCTCTTGCCTGTGAAGAATCTTAATGGTCTGTCCAAACTTTTGCTGTGTACCACATTAATAAAGCAAGCGGTTGCATTCCATCCAGATGCTTCAATTCACAGATTCCATCATCCTGGCCCTTCACGCTATGACAAAACCAACCGCTGTCCTCACAAAATCCTAATAGCGAGCTTGCATCCAAGACATAACTGTCAGACACACCAAGCAATGTTAACGCTTCAAATTGGGTGAATGCCTATCATTACAAATAGCTCACTAGCCTAGATAATCATTATACCATGTAAGGTATTGAGTTAATTAGTCAAAATAATGTGACTATTTAAGTCACAAACTATCAAGTTGCTTATTAGCATACATACAAAAATTAAAAATGTATGTCTATAAAAAATGAATTAATGAATAAAAAAAATTATTTTCAAATGCTGACCAATTAACCTTTTTAGCATAGAGGTCAGTGTTAACTTTGTTCCAGGCTTTGTGTCCAGTGATTTTGGCCATTGGACTAGTAAGATATTAATATCAGCTTGATCACAGGAGACCATCACCCCAGGCAGTATCAGGTTTATTACCCAGTGCCAGAGGTACATCAAAATAGTAATGCCAACAGGAGTCATACAATTTTTAAAGCTCTGCCTGAGGAGCTTTGGTTTGTGCATGGTTTCCCACTATAATGATCTTTGTATTTGACTGATATGTGTAGAATACTGATAATTGTCATTCTGTGTTACTTTCACCCTTAGCCAGGATTGAACCTGCAGTCTGGAAATGACTGTTACAGATTATTAACTATTGGACAGTAGAACAGTCAAACACCCCCTCAGCTTAATGGACTCTTCCTGGCAGCAGTGGCAGGAATTATTTAAGCTGTTATAGTGGGCTCATTAATGAACTAGTAACTTCATGTTAGGCTTGGCCAGTCAAACCAATTGTTGGCTGTCTAACTGACTGACTTCAATATGGCGCTGCGAACAGGATTCGACCTAGCTGGATGGGAAAAGCTGTTTATTGAGGCAGGCATATCTGTTGCCTCTGCCAAAACTTATGCCCAGACATTTTCTAGTGAAGAGATTGCAAGGTCCAGCTTGCATATGCTAGACCGTGCAATGCTTAAGGAACTGGGTATCAAGACTATGGGTGACATGCTCACTATACTAAAGCTAGCCAAGGATCCCCCAGTGACACTCCCATTATCAACAAAATTCACACTTTACGTGGAACCAAGATCTCGAGAACGCGTTCCGCAAATCTAAGGAGGTTATCGTTGGCTTGGTAAAGAAGGGAGTTACAAGCTTTGACATCAATCGCGCAACCTGCCTTGCCCCAGACTGGAGCAAAGAAGGTATGGGTTTTTTATTGCTCCAAAAACACTGCACATGCCCCACAGACAAGGCTCCAGTTTGTTGCACAGAGGGCTGGCGCATCATATTTGCAGGTAGCAGATTCTGCACTGACGCAGAGCGCCGATATGCACCCATTGAGGGCGAAGCAGCTGCAATCGCCTGGTCATTAGACAAATGCCGCATGTTTATCATGGGATGCCCTAATGTAATAGTGGTCACAGACCACCAGCCTTTAACAGGGTATTTGGTGATAGGACCTTAGTAAGATTCACAAACACCTCAACACTAGGGACCTGGCCTCACCCAATGTCACTCCGCCCCCAAACCAAGGCCGACGAAAATACCCCGGGCATTGTCAAGATTGCTCCCCTCTAATCAGCCTGGCCGAAAGGAACTAATTTCTCCTCAAAGGCCAATACGCCTGCGCAATGGGAGGGGGGGGAGGAAGGGGATGTAGAATACTGATAATTGTCATTCTGTGTTACTTTCACCCTTAGCCAGGATTGAACCTGCAGTCTGGAAATGACTGTTACAGATTATTAACTATTGGACAGTAGACAGTCCACCCCTCAGCTTAATGGACTCTTCCTGGCAGCAGTGGCAGGAATTATTTAAGCTGTTATAGTGGGCTCATTAATGAACTAGTAACTTCATGTTAGGCTTGGCCAGTCAAACCAATTGTTGGCTGTCTAACTGACTGACTTCAATAATATGGTAGGATGTCAGTAAATACTTAATTCTTTAAAAGATTGTCTTTTCAGAAAGATTGAATATCTCCTCTTCTCATACTTTGGAGGATGGGCCAACTGCATTTCTTTGCAATCAAGCCACAACAGTCAGAGCTGAGGGTTCTTTTCCGCTTCCAATCAACAACTAAATTTGCGACTGGATTATCTTTGTTTCAGGAAAAATCTTCAAAAGCCAGAACTAAATTTGAATAGTAATTACTTTCTCTATAAACTTATCCCTTTTTCCTGCTACTCTAAACTCCATTGGTGAAAAGCTCAACACCCCCTCCCCCCCACACACTTGACATTGGATTATACTTATCCATCTATACTTATCCTTCACTTCATTATTCACTGCCTTCGATTATAAGCAAACAGTTTAAATTTAGATTCATCTGTCCAAAGAATTTTTTCTCCTCTGGTCAGTGATCCATTTTCTGACAAATTTAAGTCATTTGATTTTGTGTCTTTAAGAAGATAATCCAGACTTTATTAGTATTTTAGAAATAGTTGACCTGAAATTGTATTTTTGTCTGGTTGCATTGAGTTCATTTCTTTGATAAGCTCACCAAGTACATTTTCTCCTAATCTATAGGCTAAGTAGTTGCGGATACTTTCCAATCTGATGGATTTAAGTTTAGGACGTCATCCTGCTCTTGATTCATTTTCATATTTGCCTGTTGATTTTAGTCAATCCTGGGTATATTTTGGTTGTCTTAGAAGCATATATAGTGTGTGTCTTAGAAGCATATATTGTGTGTATATATATATATATATATATATATATATATATATATATATATATTCCCCCAGTTGTCAGTTTAAATTTTTTTATTTATTTTGAAAACTGAGTTATTGGGGTTTTTTTTCTCGCACTGGTTGAGTTTAGAAATATGAAATAAAAAATTAAATAACTCTAGTTAAGACCATTGAGCCATATAAAGTTCTAGGTGTTATGGAACAAACGAACGTACCCTACTATTATATATATATATATATATATATATATATATATATATATATACACACACACACACACATACATACATACATACACAGGCACAATTAATGTCCTCTGTCATTTTCAAATATAATGCATTTATCCTACTTCTTTTTGCCCATTGGCTAATTGTTTTGTTTTATGGCATATAAACCCTTTTCAAGTTATTTAATGCTGAATCAAGTCATTTTGATATATGGTCACTTACAGTACCTGTTATTGCTTAAATGGTCACTCATCTAAAAATTGAACAGGCTCATCACTGCTTAAATTCGGAGTTCTAGTGGGAACAGGTGCTTTCAATGTGATTTGACCATAAGCCATATTTGCCTGTTAATTTTAGTCAATCCTGAGTATATTTTGGTTGTCTTAGAAGCATATATTGTGTGTGAGTATATATATATATATATATATATATATATACACACACACACACACATACACAGGAACAGTTAATGTTCTCTGTCATTTTTCTGTAGGTTCTGATATAATGCATTTATCCAATTTCTTTCTTCTCTAGATAAACATTTGTTTAGCTTTCTGTAGTCTTCAACATTTCAGAAAAAAATAGAAATGAATTGTTAAAATTCTTAGCTTTAAACAAGTAGTTGTAAAACAAAAAAAGATGAAAATAAAAAAAATACAATTTTGCTACCAGCTGGTATCAGTCTTTGGAAAGATACTTAAACAAACTTGATGATAAAAAAAAAAAAATTAATTCTGGTGTTTAGTATTGCCCATAAATAAGTACATCCCTACAAATGTATTTTATTAAAAAGTTAATTTTCTTCTAAAACAAAATATATCAGAATTTTATTATTTCTAGTAGAATATTATCAAAACAGATATTATTAGGTATTAATTATTACCAAACTCTACACCATTGAAACTCTGTAACCTAATAATATTGGTTTTAATTGTATTAAATTCCACTAGAAATAACAAAATCTTGGTTATTTTTTATTAAAAGAATTGTAGGAGTGTAATTATTTAAGGGCAATACTCTATGCATGTCTCCCTCTCTCATATATATATATATATATATATATATATATATATATATATATATATTAATTTTTTGTTATTATTATTGGAGAAATGATTATAAAGTGCTCAATTACTTCTGTAAGAGCTGTATTTATTTATTTATTTATTTATAGTCACCAATACAATTAAAAGTTCGTCTTACCAATGGTTTCGGAACATCACTTTTAGGTGATTATCCATCATCAGAAACGTTGACTTTTTTCAATGTTTCTGATGACGGATAATCACCTAAAAGTGATGTTCCAAAACCATTGGTAAGACGAACTTTTAATTGTATTGGTGACTATAAATAAATAAATAAATATATATATATATATATACACGCACACACGTTTTGTATTATTTGGACTATTGCCCACATCTTTATTGTTATCTGTACAATGTTTCGGCAGGTAACAATAAAGATGAGGAAAAAAAAAAAAAAAAAAAACAAAGTCTGTATTTTTGTTCACATCATTTTTCAACCAGTAAATTCATTATTCTGATATAAGTTATGAGGAGGACTCATACTGATATTGAATTAAAATTCATTTCATTGATATATTAAATTGTAATATTGGATTAGAATTTTCGTATAGGTTTTTTAGTGATTATGAACTGATAGAGATATTCAGAATAAATATTGTGGTGAAAGAAACAAATAAGAATAGTTGGAATGATGAATATGTCTAAATTAAAGATAGATTATACCAACACCTTCCTTAATTTTTACCACATGTTGTATTTTTCTATGGTACTATGTGACTAAATTCATACATTGGTATATCAATTGCAATAAAATTTGGTTCTTCATGAGTAATGTTCTCATTCTTAACTCTCAAAACCAAAGAATAAAAGCAAAATGCCTCTTCAAATACTTACAACAAGTACTATATATATATATATATATATATATATATATATATATAGTACTTGTTGTGTGTTAGTTATTTACTATTGAAGAATTAAGGGGCGATTGTTATGGTAATTGTATTGCACCCTATAATAAATTTTTAAAAAAGAAAAAAAAAAAGATATATCATTTTAGTCATGGCTTTGTGGTCCATGTTGACCACGGGTATGTTTGTGGCTGATAAGGCCTCTGACAGGAAAAGCATAGGCTGCAGCTGAAGGTCTGGTCAGCATTTGATGGCATTGTGTTGTGGTTCTTCTTCCTATGCCTTTTATCCTTGAGGATGTCCCAATAAGTAGTTTCAAAGGAGACAGCATTGTTTTTATTTATATATATCTTATAACAAGTACTAATATATATATATATATATATATATATATATATAAGCATGCATGCGTGCGTGCACATGCACACACACACACACACAGAAAGTTTCCCTTTATATACAAGACAATGTGTACATAAAAATAAACTATAATAAATATGCTTAAATTTATGCCTGAGTACACACACTTGCATGCAGATTTATATACAAGAATAATTTACTTTTTTTTATTAATAAATTTTTAATCACTTTTTTCAAACCTAATTTTGCACCAGACATGTAGGTGAATCTCACTTAGAAGATTTTTTTATAATTTTTTTTTCCATTCTCAGACCCCATACCTCCATTTATCTACCCCCCCCCAATCCTGCATGAATTTTCCTAATCCTTGACAACCCCGTGCACCCCCCCCTCATGTCTCTCCCCCCAGCTGCACTCACTGGACATCTGTGCCATCATTCATATCAGATGGCAAGTCATTTTTCGCCCCAATGCAGCCCATTATTACATGTAACTCTATCACCAATGTTGCTAATCTTTAGGTTTTACAGATTGGACAAATGCCCAACCATCCAACCCTAACCACCCCCTCCCCCATCATATCTTCTTGTTTTTCATTTTAGTCTCACAATAATCATACAATACCACATTGCAGTAAAAAATGATTTTCTCTAATTATTGTGAATTTATATGCAATATTATGGATTCTGACAGATAAAAACAAAAAAACAAATGGAGGAGAAAAACAACTCCGAAAAGCATACTTGTTGGTTATCAAGAGAAACATTTTGTTGCTCCAAATATATTAATATAGAAAAATATATTGGATGAATCTATATATATATTTGGCAAAATGAAGAACAGAAACAAAATTATGAATATTTTGTTCTAAATCTTATTTAGATTTAGAATACAATGTTCATCATTTTGTTTCTGATCTTCATTTGTTTCATGCTTCTAAAAAAAAAAAAAAAAATTGTTTTTAAATTCTTTCCCCAAATATGATATAGATATATAATACATTATATATATATATATATATATATGATTCATCAGATATACTGACAAAGAAGCATATGTGGACTCCATAACAATATCATGTGTATAGAAAAATATGATATATATGAAATTATATATACACACACACAGACAGACACACACACTAGATATGAGCAAAAGTTTTCAGTATTCTTTTATTAAAAACTTAGTTATATTGTCCTGTTGGCATTGCTTTGTATACACTGAATTATCCTTGTAGAGAGGTTAGACCCCCCACATCCCACAAAGGGGTGACCTGGTTATCATACTAAATTGCACTGGAGAGAAGCTCCAGTTCTGGAGCTCTGGGGAATTGCCATGACTCTCAGGTTTGCTCTGACATAGAGTGATAGTATCTGTTAGGGTATGGCTCAAATAGATGTTTGAAAATAATTTGTATAAGATAGGAATACTTGATATCATATATCTGTGTCCAAAAACCTCTTAAGAAAGAATTACACCAATAATGTAAATATACACAATTCCCTAACCTCTATGCATATAATAATCCCAACAGGTTGACATGTTGCTAAAATTAATCAATGAAAATTAAAATTTGTTTTGTAAATATCTGTCAAAACTTAAATCCAAATGTTGAGATGCTGTCCAATCCTTTGACAATTCATGTTAAACTCATTTCCCCACTTGGGGGGGGGGGGGGGTCTTCTCTTTATTTTTACAAATGTTTTACAATTATTGAGTAATTACCACCAAAATGGTAATTCCAACCAATTCCAACATTGATTGAATGAAGGAGTTATCATCCAAAAAAGGATTGGCTTCAAGTCATTATTTTCAAATTCTTGTGCTCATCTTCCACTATGCAGAGTTTTGTCTTCCAAATCAAATTCATCTTCTTTCTTGAAATTCACATAAACCATTCTTCTTTTTTCTTCTTCTGACATAAAACTCTTTTTTTCCCAACTGAACCATTTCCATCAACTTCATTAATCATTCTCTTGCAAAACTTGAAAAAAAAATGAACAGCATGCACAGGTTTCTTGTCAGCTGTTATTTTCTCCCTTTAACATTGGATTGATAAACACTTAATACAGAGCTCTCAAACCACAGTATTATTTTTCAAAAAAGAAACCTATATACATATATAAGGGTCAGCTGAAAGGTTCATAGGCTTACCGAGATATTCTCATAGTGCGTGACTAAATGAGGTTTATTTTTCAACATAGTCCCCCTTGTGGTCTGTTGGTGTGGCAGTGTTTGATTCCTATTGATCAATAAAATCATCAACAACATATATGAAAACACCATGAGCTTTTCAGCCTTTAAATTTTTCAGCCTATAATCCTTTCAGCCCATCCTTGTATATGAGAAAAAAAACTTAATACAGAACTCTCAAAGTTTTATTTTAAAGAATAACATTATATATATCTTATTATAATGGAGATTGTGTGTTTTTCTGTCTGTAACCGAAACTATATTACTACTCAAGTCACAATTTCCTTAGTTATTTATGTCACATTCTCCATGATCTTATTTCTATTTAAACCTCAATTAATAATAAAACTGTTTGACATTATTAATACTGTTGGCCTTACCTAAATACTAATAACATGTAATTGTATTTATATATACAACAAAATACCAGTTTTCAGTGTAAACGTAAAGCTAATTTGCATATTGATATTAAAAAAACTGATTTTAATAAAAATTTGATTGGTATTATTGATTTCTAATTGTTTGGTTTTATCTTAATGAATATGAGTAAAAATCTCTTCAATAAATCCTAAAAGAAATCCATTAACAAGAAGAAATAACTGTAATTTTATTCTTTACTTCCTATTTTAACTAAATAGTTAAATTAGGAAAATTTAGCATTGAAAAACGGAAGTGATAAAAGAGCAAGTTTTAGTTGTTCTATTTTCCGATTATACCCCCTCCGTTTCAAGTATTTTTATCTTAAGTCTTAATTAGTTTCATTAGCCTTTCTGATTTAATCCAATATTTTATTACATTTAAACTTAAATACTTGCACCCGGAGGGTGCATATATTTGCTAGTATATATATTATATATATATAGATTATATATATGTGTGCATGTTGGCATCCTTCCATCTACTAAAGACGATGGCATAGTGTCCACTTTTTTTTCTTCTTTTCTTTATCTGCAACTGCGTGAGTGGCTGAACAGACCAATTTTTGAATGGCAATCTAATTTCAGAGTACCTTCTCTTACACTTTTCCCATCAATGAATACATACAAATCATCAGTGGTTTGATGCTGGAGCTTCCATCTCAAGGTTTGATTTTGAAGTTAACTTCTCCTAAACGTTTGCATAGCCACCAGTTATCTTGTTCTGGCCGACCCAGATCGTGACACAAGTATTGTATAAGCAGACATAACTTTAACTTATCAATGTATAGATTGATTACTACAATATTATTTTATGTATCATGCTTATCTTTTAAAAGTTGATTACTTAGTTTTTGGGATGTTTAAGTTTTGGTGGTAAATACAGCTATTAAGTGTAAAGATGTAGCGGTCATTATATATATATATATTATATATATATAAGGTATCAGATATGGACATACTGTGTTTAACAAGCCATTCTTAGTGAGTTTGAACTACATTTTGTGTCCCAGCTAGACCAAGTTTAGTCAACATGCCTATATACATATATATTTACCAACCCTTCCACACGAGCAGGATGTGGCACAAGGTCAATTTCTTAAGCGGATTTTAACATGTTTGAATTATTAGTTTTCCTTCTCCTAGACTGGTTACCTTGCCAAGGTTAAAGATCCCAGTCTTTAATTAAATTTACATTCTACTATTAACCCATAGCTGGAGGGAGAGTAGTTGGATGCATACCATTCCCAATGGTATTAGCACGATGTGAAATACAAACAGCCTAGTCCAGGATTTTAACTTGGGTCAACAAGTTCATTTCCTATGACCTTAACCATTACACCATATGCCTCCATGCATATATACATATATGAACGCCTATCTTCAAAGTCTCTAATACAGATGTATATATATGCAAATAAGTATGTCTTTTGTTCAGGTGATTTATGTTTTTGTATAAGTATAAAATCACACAGAAATACAAAACCTTGTCAAAAAGAATAATTAACTGGAAAATATACCCTAGTAATAATAACTCAATAACAATGTGTTTTAAGATTATGAATAAATAGAAATATATTTTTTTTTGTAATCATAAGATAATAGTGTCATATGTTTTAGATTTGATTAATTTTAAATCGGTTGGAATAAGTTTTTCACATTATATCAATAGACAGATCAATCTTTTTTAATTAGTTAAGAGTCTTATTAATTTTAGATTTATTTATTCTGAAATTAGTCCAAATAATTTTATCAAATTTGCCTTAAAAGATTAACAAAACAATTTAAAACAAAAATATAATTTCTTGTGCATAATTTCACAGAAAATAACCCAATCAGTTTGTATAAAATTAAACCATCTAAACTAGAATTAAATATCTTTATGAAATATTATTAACATCAAGGTAATAATCCCAACAAATTAGAAAAGAAAAGACAAAGAATCTTGTTATCAATTTATCTCAAGCCCCAGAAATCCATGAATAACTGACCATTACCAAGTTTAACTCAGTCGGTAGAGCATCTGCCTAGGAACTGCAAGATTCCAGGTTTGATACCAGTCCCAGACAATTTAGCACATAAGTAGCACAGCTTATGTGTAGTGCTCCACCTCAGAAAAAAAACAAAACAAACAAACAATCTCCCTGCTAGCAAAAATGGGATAGACTGCCTCACTGTTTAGTTGATTCTGACAATAGGCCACACTCTATAGACTTTACTATTTTATGTGCATTCTTAGGCACAATAAAGGAATAATGTCATGAGAAGGATCATTAAATCAAAAGTTGGTAAATAGAAGTTATGGGTTCAATCTCAAGGGGGAAAATGCAGGACAACAACCCTTCTTAAAAGGGTTTAATTTGAAATTTATAAATGCATCAAAACAGATTTGTGAAAGACTGAAATGTTCGGAAAATAACAAAAGAAAAGAAAAGAAAAGAAAAGAAAAGAAAAGAAAAGAAAAGAAAAGAAAAGAAAAGAAAAAAAAAAATCATTGAATGACAACAATATCTCTTGTGAGAAGTTCAGAGAGAATTCCTTGTTGAAAATAGAAATGAAAAGAAAGAAATCCTGTTTTGAACAATAGCTTAGAAATAATCCAGGTTTAGGCTGATTAGGATTGAAGAAGAAGATAATGTTCATAAAAGGAGAAGATGTGTTTCTTTCATGAGAAGAAAATGTCAGGTCTTTTGGTTAACAGATCGGTTAAGACAAAAAAAACAAAGAAAAGGAAAAAGAAATGAAAATAAAGAACAATTATTTACATAGAAACAAACAGGTGTGAGAAAAAGATGGAACTAAATATAAACAACAAAGATCTATATAGATAATTAGAGAATTAGATTCTGGTATGTATATATATATATATATATATATATATATATATATATATATATATACCAAACCCCTTCACAAGAGTTGGATAAAACACAAGGTCAATTCCTTAAGCAAAGTTTAACAGGTTGAATTCAGAGTTTTTTTTTCTTCTCCTAGACTTGTTACCTAGCCAAGATTAAAAGCCCAGTCTGCCCTACTATTTACCTATAGCTGGAAGGAGAGTAGTTGGATGCATATATTTCTCAAGGATATTAGCACTATGTGAAATGCAAACAGCCATGTCCAGGATTTGAACTCAGGTTAACGAGTACATTTCCTACGACTCTAACCATTATACCATGCACCTCCAGTAGATTCTGGTATATAAATATATTTATTTGCTTGTTGGCTGAAACAACCAAATAAATTAATCTATAAAAAATAGGAACATTTTATTAAAAATATTTCTGGTATATAAATGAACTAGACAAAATGTGAACCGTTCGGTCACCCATTTAGCTCTGGATAGATAATTAAGATTAGGGAAAAGTGAGTTTGCAAAGTGAATTAATTTTTTTTTTAAATCCACCGGACAATTTAAAAAAACAACATTAAAATCATTTAAGATTTCTAAGGGAATGTTTGACTTAATTTAAGCTATGGGTTGGCTGCTTATGAAATTTAACATACAAATACATTTCAAACTCTCCAAACTATCTCTCTCTCCTCTCACTGAGAAACTAACATATATGATAAGGAGGTGATCAATATATACATAGAGAGTGGGAAAGTGACAGGCAGAATATAAAGTAAGGGACAGGTCAGTTTTTGACTTAATTGCAAATTACAACTAATTAGAACCAATTAAAATGGAATTTTTTTCAAACATAATTCAATCCTAAAACTAATGAATAATTCAGTATAACTTTCATGTCATTAAACTAAACAGCAAAAAAGCCTTTAGCAGGCAAACATTGATTCACTTCAGTTTAGTATAATAGATATTAGAATGGTTTTATAAAGTTGACATCAGTGAATAAAATAATTGTAAATAAAATAGTGAACTGGTGTATATTTGTTGTCTTGTCAATAAAAGTCAGAAAAAGAGAAAGAAGAAAAGACCCCCCCCCCTGAAACGGAGGGGGAGTGAAAAACTAAGTGACAATAAAAATCATGAAAAGAGAAAAGAAAGAGGATTTATTGATTGTAGGAAAAAGATTGATAAGAATAAATAGAAAATAATAAAAACTAATGAAAATGGAAGAGAGGGAGAGAAGGAAGGAGAAAGAGGGAGGATGGTGGAGTGGGGGGAGAGAAAAGGTGAAATACAGAGAGAGGAGGAAAGAGTGAGAAAAAAGAGAAAAGGCGGAGAGAGAGAGAAAGAGAGTGAGGAGGGAAAGAGAGAAAAGCTGTGAAATTGAGAAATTGTAAAAAGGTGAAAGCAAACTAAAAATGTAGAAAATGATAAACTGAAGAAAGAAAGGAAGAAAAGGAATTAACAAAAGAAAATAGAAAAATGAGAAAGAAAGAAAGAAAGAAAAGAAAAGGAAGGAAATTATTAAGTAAAGAATGAATTAACAAAAGAAAATAAAAAGAAATAAAAAGATAGAAAAGAGGAAAGAAAAAGAAGATAGAAAGTCTGCTAAGAGATAAGTCATGAATTATCAAATCTTATAAATCTTTGTTTTGTTTTTATACATTTTGAATTTAAAAACCCCTGAAAGATTATAATGGAAACATGTTTAGACTTCTTTGCAGAGATTTGAAAATAAACAGAAAGAATCAGAAAAAGGAAAAAAAAAAGGTAAATTGAAAAAGTAACAAAAAAACCTGAGTTAAGAGAGAAACATTCTCTAATGTAATCCACTGTTAAAAGCTCAGGTTTTAGAAGCAATTTGATATACATTCAGGGATTCAGTAGCAAAGTTGGGTGCACAGAATGTTTCCAATAACTGGAATCTACAAAAATGTCCATTAACTTTGTTACATTTATCATTTAACCCATTCCTGTTCAAGACATATTCTTGCTCAGAACATTTCCCTGCCACTGCTACAAGAATCACTGTTACAGTAAAAGAAGAAATAAAAAAAAAAACAATTATTAAAAAGATATTATTTTGGAAAATGACATTTTCATATAGTCAAAAACATGTTTTTAGTATGTTTTACAAGTTTAGTGGTTTTTCATTTTTGCACTAATGGAATTTTTATCAAACTTTATTATAAAATAAAACCAATAGAATTATCTTTATACAAACTGAATGTTTTCATTTGCATTTATTTTTTAAATGTATACAAGAAATGTTTCTGCTAGAGGAAAAAATATCCACAATTTGTATGTAGGGTGGGTAGTCGTGGGAAGTGAATTAACTTTTCAAGTTGTTCTAGGAAAACAAAATCCGTCATAGATAGCTATTTATAAAAAGAGACATATCAAGGTATTGTCATATATATCCGTTACTTCATTGATACAAGTAAACAATTCTCAAAATATTATAGTCACATATAACGCAAAACTTTAATTTTGGCTGATTTAAATAGTTCTAAATGACCATCATCTCTGGGTTGCAGGTTCAATCCTGATCAAGGGCGATAGTAACATAGAAAGCTTAACACTTGTACTCGATCATGGTTAACAGAATGAGAACAGTCTAACCCTGTGGATTGAATAAAGGGTTCAATTCAAAATTCCATGAAAGCTCCTGACTACGAAATGAAGGTTCCTGAATTCAACATGAAGGTTCCAAGTCTGCCATGTAATACCTGAAGAAGGCTGGAAGGCACACTGGTTGAAATGTTGTGTATATAACAATGAAGATGAGGACAATAGTTCAAATAATTCATAAAAAGTTCCTCATTAGGCACAAATAAATTTGGTAATTAAGATTTTATTTTGTAGACTTTGTGAAACCCTGAAATTGAAATACCCCCCAACCCCCCAAAAAACATTATTATAGACTAATTTTAGCATTGTTCTCCCTATGAAATACTGGAATTATTGATTTTATAATTCTGATGACTTTTTCCAATCAAGTAATAATTTTTAAATATTTCAATGTATACAATAAACAATAAACTGAATTTGAAAAACAAAAGCTTGGAAAATTTTAACCAAATCCCCAATTTTTATTATCCCTTTTACGTTTTCAGCCACCAGAAATTTGGAAGAAATAATAAGCTGAACTTGTTCATTTCTTCATCTGATCAACTTTTGTTTTGCTCTTAATATTACAATTACTTATCTCTTTCTTTAATCAGATCAAGGGAATAATCGTAGAAAAAAAACAACAAAACATGATTATCAGTTATTTTACATCATTATTCCATGAATATCCTTATCTTTATTGTTTTTGTCATTTTTTTTTTAATTCAGTGGATTTCTAGTCTTCCTTAGATGTAGGTGAATTAAGAAGTTATGTACAAAGCTGAAGCTTATCAGATGAGAGCAATGAAAAGTGCAATAGTTAAAACAATAAATATGAAGATACAAGTATGAATAATTACTGAAATGAAAACAGAACTTCATCTCTGGATTTAGAGGTAAATATACACTGCAAGATAAAAGTAGTTAGAGAAAAATGAGATAACACAAAAAAGCTTCCCTACATAATAAAACAAACTCTACAAACACCAATGTGCACAATCTTAAGAAAGTCCAGATAGAATTAACTAAAAAAAAAAAAAAAAAAAAAAAAAAACCTACTAGAATACACCAATGGTCAAATAAATAAAATCAGAAATATAAACAATCTCAATTAGCATGCCAGACAGTAAATGAAGTTAGTGGTAGAAAAATACCCTCAAAATTAAAGCTAAAAGTTGGCAACTAAGAAGATAGACTTCTAAAATGGAAAGAACATTTCAAGAATCTGCTTAGAAACCCATCTAAAAAAAATAAAAAATACTTGAAAAATTATTGATAGCCAACTAGACATCAAGTTAAGACATGTTATTTTATGGAAAATGAACTCAACAAAATTCTAAAAACAATTAAAAGCAGAAAAACTGAAGGCCTCAACAAAATACTCCGTTTAATATGAAAGATGAGGGAATTTGACAAAATACTTCTTTGATTATTCAATGCAGTGTATAAAATACAATAGAGAAATGGATGAAAAGGTAACCTCAGAATTGCTAAAAACTACAGAGGTATAACTCTTACTACCATAAGGTTTATAATGCTCTTCTTCTTAATCACATCTGAATTGAAGTAGAGAAAATTCTTAGAAAAAAATCAAAATGGGTTACGTAGAAATCGATTCACACCATCTCAGATTCTGACTATTTGTTAGCTATAAAAGTAGCTCAAGTAAAAAGTCTCACATTTGTAGATTTCTCTAAGGCATTTGACTCCATACACAGAGAAAAGATGGGGCAAATACTTCTAGCATATGGTCTCCCCAAAGAAACTGTTACCACTATAATAATGCTCTACAAAGATGGTGTCACAGATTTCTATGACATTGTCACTGGAGTCTGAAAATAAATACATTAGCACCATTTAGACTATGAATGTCATTAGATCTAATGAAGGAAAAAGGCCTCACACTAAAAAAGGCAAGAAGCAGATGATATCTTGTAAAAACTATTACAGATGTGGATTACACAGATGATCTAGCACTTCTCATGAATACACCTGTCCAAGTGGATTCAAAAGTGCATAACCTAGAGAAGGTAGCAAGGGGCATTGGCCTCTATGTGAACTCAGATAAAATGGAGTCTTTGTTTTAATCAAGAAGAAGACATTTCCACTGGATGGCAAGGCTCTGAAATTAGTAGACCCATTCACATACCTAGGTAGCAAGATCTCATCTACAGAAAGCATAGTCAATACAATATAAACAGATTATCAATCATATGGAAATCTGATCTCTGATAAAGTGAGAATTCTTCCAAGTTGTAGCCGTGTCAGTGCTACTGTATGGCTTTACCACTTGGCCTTTAACAAAATGATTGGGGAAAATGCTAGATGGGGAAAATGCTAGATGAGAACTACACAAGAATGCTGTGTGCTGTCCTGAACAAATCCTAGAAGCAACACCCTACAAAAAAGCAGCTGAATGGCCACTTACAAACCATCCAAGAAATACAAACACAAATGCTGGACACTGCTAGAGAAGTAAGGACAAACTCATAGGTCATTACATAATTGATGAGTTGCCTATAAGTTATGTACGGTAGTGTAGTTAAAATCAAATTAACCGTTTTATGGAAAGGTACAGAGTTAGTTGATTAACAAGATTTAATTCCTTTCTCACCTCAGCTTTGATCTGCCAGAGAAAATGTGAGAACGTTTGTTAGAAAAATCAGATTTGGCTGAGTGATTAAATGGATCGCAATGGTGGTCTGTCTATTTGAGGTCAAAATATCCATGTGTTTGTCTTGAGATGGGTTTTATAAAGTAAAATAAAAGAGCTCTAAAGTAAAACAAGATAGTCTTGTGTTCGTTAACTAAAAACTAAGCAATGGACACAGGACAAAAAATCCCTCGACAGGATGAAAAACAATTAACAAGAAACCCAAGACAGAAGATCAAGAAGGAAAAACCAGCCATAACCCAACTCAGATAGAAGAGCAACTGAATACCAGATCCAAGTGATGTTCTCCTGTGGACACACACAGCAATTACTTACATTAATCAGCTCTGTGCAGATACTGGATGTTGTAAGGACTTGCCACAAAAACATTTTTATTCTTTTTATCTTACGATAAGATAAAAAGAATAAAAATTTTTTTCTAAAAACATAATACATTTTGCGGACCTTTTTTTATAAAATATTGAATTTTCTCCCATTGGAACCAGAACAACATTATATATATATATATATATATATATATATATATTATATATAAACCTTTTGCAAATTTGTAGCTGAAGTTGAAATACCCACCATATGATTACAGGGCCCAACAATCTCATTCCCAAATAGATATTAAATCCAAATGCTTAATTCTGAATAAAATTAAATTCTTAACACTTCAAGAAACAAAACAAGCTTGGAAATTTGTACCTTATTCTTAGAGAGAGTGAGTTTGATTTTGTAAGATTCTTTCTAGATGATATGAATATCACTTAGATGATAAATATCATCATTTTCCCATGATCCTCTGTTCAAAATGGAGTTGACATCATTATATATTGTGCATTATAGGACTTAAAGATTAATTAACTATTTTACTAAAGTACTACCCCCCCCCCTATTGTTAATACTGAAGTGGTTCCTTTTGGATCAGTTCATGAAGGACATTTTATTCATACAGTTTAAAATAATTTAATGGTTATCATTCTAAAGAGTGAGAAAGAATTCTTTTTGCTGTTGTAATAGATTTTCCAGTCTTTTCTGTAAATCTAATTGTGATCATCATTTCATTTACATTTCAGACTTCTTAAATATTTGAGTAATGAGTGTTATTAAAGAATTGACAGTTATTCATCAGTTCACACAGACAAAATTCATTTTTAAAGTATGCGATGGGTGAAGATTATAAAAGTGTAAACCATAGATTATATGATTAAAGATCCAGCTATATTTCTAGAGAGATTATCAATTTGGTCTAATGGTTAGAGTCGTAGGAAATGGACTTGTCAGCCTGAGTTTAAATCCCGGACAAAGCTGTTTGCATTTCACCTAGCGCTAATACCGTTGAGAAAGGTATACATTCAATTACTCTCCCTCCAGCTATGGGTAAATAGTAGGGCAGACTGGGCTCTTTGACTTTGGCTTGGAAAACTGAATTAAAACTTGGTAAACACTGCTTAAGAAATTGACCTTGTGTCACATCCTGCTTGTGTGGAGAGGTTGCTATATATATATATATATATATATATATATATATATATTTCTTGAGAGAATGCCATGTGAAACTTAACAAAAGCCATGATTTTTTATTTTCATAAATCACAATTTTAAACAAACCATTTAAAGTTAAATTAATCCATGAATTTTGATTCTCATATGAATTCCCCACATTATTATAACTTTATAAAAAAACTAAGTTACCTTAGTCTTATATAAAGTCATAAGATTCATTTAGTAAATATTCTGTTAAGTTCATAATATTTTGACTAACAAAGACAGATATATAACAAAGATCAGTATTAATGGTACAGGATTTGATTTACTAATTCTAAAAGATGTCTAGGATAATAGGATTTTTTTCAAATCAAATTAATAAGAATTACTTGACAAAAATCTATCAAACTCCATTATTTACTTCCCAAACAATCACAACAAAGGTGAAGTTATTTCATAATTAATCTCTGATGGATTAGTACCAAGTTTGTTTTTTTCATTTAATTCTTGAAAATCTTCAAAATTGAATAATGATAATTGTACTAAAAAAATATTCAATATACCTAGCTTATACCTTCTAATAACAGTTTATTATTATTATCATTTCATTCCTTGCAAGTTTTTCACACCTGGAGTCTGAGTGATAACAAGTCTCCTCTTGTGATATTATATGAATGGTATCAATTCTTCCTCTGATTTCCAATTCCTCTAGTCTCTTTTCTTAACTTTTAGAGACCATTCCAAGTGCAACAACTAGAATAGGTATCATTTTCACTCTCATTTTCCACAGTTTTTAAAATTCTGTATCAAGGTCCAGGTATTTGTCTATCTTTTCATTTTCTTTTATCTTCACCCTATGATCTGCTGGAACTGCAAAATCTACCATTTTTTTCTTGTTAATAATAGGTAGGCTGGTCTGGATGAGATAAGGTGATCAATCTAAAGTCCCAGATAATTTTGTGTGTCTCATTCTCAAGAATAGATGCTGGTTTATGCATTTACCATTTTGTTGTATAATTAAAATTTAATTTTTTGCACAGTTCCCAGTGGATCACCTAGCCTTTTATTTGTGTTTGTGTTTGCTGTGTTCACTTAATACATGGTTTATGGTCTCATAAGTCACCACACACACTACATTTGCTGTCCTGTTGTGTCTTATCAATTTTTGCTTTGGCATAATTTGTTCTTATAGTATTGTTTTGTGCAGAAATTATGAGTGACTCGGTTTCTCTCTTGAGGTTTCCTCTTCTTAACCATGTCCAGGTCTTTTCATGTGCAACTTCCTCAATTTGTCATTTGAAGTATCATTATTATTATTATTTCCCCACAACCAGAAAGAAAACTGGGGGGCCTTTTACCAATGAATGTAATCACACATGAGTTTTATAAAACTGCAGTTGTCTTAGAGATAAGGTTTAGTTTGGTTTGTGGCATATCAACCTCAGTGGGTCATTTAATGCCAATGAAGTTTTTGCAGCAATTATGAGTGACTTGGTTTCTCTCTTGAGGTTTCTTCTTCTTAACCATGTCCAGGTCTTTTCATGTGCAGCTTCCCTCATTTGTGATTTGTGTAATCACACATGAGTTTTATAAAACTGAAGTTGTCTTGGAGATAAGATGGATTGAAAAAAAATGCTTATAGTTTAAAGTCGGGGCAGACATTTTTTTTATTTCACATTTGAATAATATTTTCATAAAGTGATTGTTATATAATGAAAATATTGCTAAAAAAGAACTAACAGCATTTATAAATTAGGGTCAGTTTAGCACAGTTGGTATAGCATCCAGCTCAGAACCACAAGGTTTTGGGTTCAATACCAGCCCTCAGCAACTCAGTGTATGAGTAGCATGGATTAGGTCTGCATGGAATGGGAGCTGATGGTAGTTGTGGCGAACCAACTCAGAAGCAGAAACAATCTCCATGGTCTAGCTCTCGGGAAAAGGGGATAGACTCCCTTGCTGTCTGGCTGATATAGTTAAATTGAAAAAAAGTAACAAGTTTGAAAAAAACAACCAACATATTTCTAAAAATTATAATTTTTTTTTTAAATGGAAAAAGAAGTTGAGGAAGTCAATTATGTAAACAAAATGAAATGAACACAAAAAATAAGGAAAAATATTCAAAATAGCCAGGAAAAAAAAAATTGGAAAATATGCACTTTAAGGAATAAAAATGAAATGCTTTTTTAAATAAATAAAATGAATAAAAAAAAATTGATCACTAGTTAACTTTTAGTCAACATTTATACATCCTTTTGAATCTATACAAACAAATATGTACTTTTATCAAGTATGTATACATGGTACATGACACAAATCATATACTTGTGCCTTGCATATACATATATATACACAACAGAGAGTCATATATGACAATTTCCATAAGATAAAGAACACAACATCAAAAATATAAATAGGAAAAGAAAAAAGATACTAATATCAAGGGAGAGAGAGAGAGAGAGAGAGAGAGAGAGAGAGAGAGAGCATAAAACACACTCATATAGAGAAAAACACACATTACCATAAGCGACATGTTCAATATTCATACAAAATATATCTGAGCTTTACTGCTTTGCTTGATATGTGCAATAGAAGAGAAAGCAAATTTCCCCCGCTCAGCAAAACTTAATGGAGATATCATACAGACCAAAGTAGTTCTTACTTTACCTAGTTTCATACTTGCAAGTAGTGAGCCATTGAAACAGCACGCAAGATATTAGCATTTCTAAAGCCTTGGGTATCCAACAGTACCTAGCTGTGCCACATTCTTAAGGGCAATGACAGATTGCGGATTGGGGGATTATGATATATACCTAGCTATTTAAGCATGAGAAGAAATATTCTTAAATGGATCAAGGCCTTTTCGACCAGGAGTGGTTGCATCAGGGTGCATAAAGAAGGAGATTGTCTGGGATCTGTGAGCCTGGAGATGCTATATTCCACAAGGCGGTGTCAGCAGTCCCCAATGTTTAATGTGATGGCCCAGAATCTGTAGAGGATCGAATGGAGGGAGAGAGGCAAGTGGTGGGGAGGAGTGGAAAGCAGGGTTAAATACATTGCCGGGGGGGTTGGGGTTCTGGTAGTGTTAGCAGGTCCCCCCCCCCTCACTCCCAACAAGGGATGAAGAGTTGGAAAGCAAGGAGTTGGTTAGATGGACAGTGGAAGAAGGCATGCAGGTGGCGGGAGGGGGTCTGGCAAACTGGGAGTTTCTTGTAATCTGTCATAGTTCCAAGAGATGAATTTACAATATGGAAATGAATGACACAGCCGAGGAAGTGGAGACTTTATTTCGTAACTATGTTTCTGAGCTGCCATATATATATATATATATATATATATATATATATATATATATATATATATATATATATATATAAAGATGGACAAGATATGAAAGACTGTTAGTATTTTTCCTATGATCATGATGGTACAGGTGCAGGAAAAAGACAAACATTTTTTTCAGAATCTACAATTAAAGTATCAAAGATTGTAATGAGTATTTTATTGATTAGTTCACTTTTTTTTTCTGACATTCTCCCCCTGTCCCCCACCCCGCTCCTTAATATTTTGAATAACTATTGGGACAAGGAATTTCCAGATATTGGGATGTTTCATATTAGTGAAAATATTGAAATTTACATTTTTTTATGGTAAATTATTCATCTGAATCTCAGCTGATGCATTTGAAGAAATTGCTTAAAAAATGTGCAGAGTTCATGTTAATTAAAGAAATCTAGGTGCCAGTTTAGCTCAGTCAGTAGAGCAGCCACCTAGGTATTGCAAGGTTCTGAGTTCAATACCGCTCTCCTCCAACTCAGTGCATAAGTAGCACATTGCGTAATCTGATCTGTGTAATAGGTGTGGTGTTCCATCTTAGCAAAAACAATCTTCCTGTTATAGCAATACCAAAAAGAGGGTATACACTCCCTCACTGTCCAGCTAATACTGACAATAAGCCCTCCCATATATACATACATCTATATTTAAACATATGCTCACTTGCAAACACAATGTCAGATTTATTTCCCTATTTACTTCCATATATGTGTGTGTGTGTGGGCATACATATATATCTAAGTTTTGGTTTGGTGATCCACATAGGTGAGAATCTGAGTGTCACCAAATGCTGTTGACTGTATCTATGTTATCTTAACTTAGATCTATATATGCTCTATCATTGATATTGAGCACTCTTTATTCATGAATGTAGCAAACAACAGTATTAATATATATCAAGTAGTGTTAACAACATAGATTCCCTTGACTTTCTTGCTATCCCTATCAGCCATCACTCTGGCAGGTCCTCTACACAACATCCAGTGTCCCCACAGATCCAATAAATGCAAGTTTTTGCTGGTCAATCAACACTGGTATGTTTAGTTAGTTCATCCTTGCTTCTCCAGTAATGCCCAGCATGTCTTGTTCTTACCTGGATGGTGTGTGGTATAGTTGGAAAGTTGTCATACAGCACACAGTATGCTTGTGAGTTCCATCTAGTTCTCCAAGCACTTTGTTAAAGTATAAGTGGTGCAGCCATACAGTAGTACTGACACAGCTATAGCTGGGAAGAATTCTCATTTTATCTTATCAGAGAGAGATTTCCATATGACTGATAACAGCAATCTGCAGATGAGATGTTGCTACCTATGTATGTGAACTGGTCTACTAATTTCAAAGCCTTGCCATTTAATGTGGAGATGGCTGCATCTTGATTAAAACATACAAACTGTTTGAGTTGACAGAGGCTAATGCCTTTTGCTGTCTGCTCCAGGCTATGCAGCAATGATTTAGCTTGGACAAGTGTATTTGAAAAAAAAAGTGCCAGATCATCTACATAGTCTGCATCTATAATAGTTTTTGCAGGATATTATTTGTTACTTGCCCTTTTTTTAGTGTGAAACCATTTTCTTTCATTTGATCTAATGACTTTCAAATGCATGTAGTTGAAGCATATTGTAAATATAAATGGTGCTAATGTATCTTTTTTCAGACTCCAGTGACAATGTCATAGAAATCTGTGGCACTATCAGGTGAATGAACCATTGCTTTTGTGTCTTTCTAGAGCATCATTATAATGGTAACAGTTTCTTTGTGGAGACAATATGCTAGAAGTATTTGCTTCATCTTTACCCTGTATATGGAGTCAAATGCCTTAGAGAAATCTACAAGCACAAGTGCTGCTTAAAGATTTTTGGAGCGTACCCCCTTGTGGATTCAGAATCTGAGAAGTTGTGGAAAATAATCTTGAGGCAACACTTTTGTTATATATATATATATATATATATATATATATATATATATATATATATATATATGTATATATGTGTGTGTGTGTGTATGTAAATATAAGATATGAAAAACAAAAGATTCAGAGGATGTATTCTCTATATGAATATTTTGTTTTTCATATTTTATCTTGGATTTATTTCCATCTTTCTCATATATATATATATATACATATATATATTATAAAAAAAGAAGGTCCGCAAAAATTTTTTTTTTTTTAAATTTTATTATCATCTTACATTTGCGACATGTGTTTTAGATCTTCTGATATCTTCTTCAGGCAATAATTAAACATATTCTGGACAGAATATGTTTAATTAATGCCTGAAGAATATTGGACCCATGACAACACTTACACATACACACACACATGTGTGTGTGTGTGTATGTGTGTGTGTTCATCAGTTAAATTCTTGCTCCATGTGTGCTGATGGCCTAGTGATTAAGAACTCTTACAGATGATAAATCAGTCGGATTTAGATCCCAGCTGGAGAAGCTTGCTAATGTCTAGCCACACTGAGGAGACGTGATACACCAAAACATAGTATCAGTGGATGATTAAATATATATATGTGTGTGTGTGTGTGTGTGTGTGTGTGGACATAGCCAGTTGAAGATGAGAAATTAATAAATTAGCAGTTACTAATTATCAACTTCACTACAAATGTTGAAGTTGACATTGCCTAATTGTTGTGTTTCAATTGAAAAAGTCAACTGGTGATAGAGTTCTGACCAAATCCAAAATCCCTGACTGTTTAGACTAAAAGAAAAGACTCTGAGGTATTGGTTCCTCCAAGAAGAGGTATTAAGGCACTAACACTGTTTCCCACCACCCAGTAACCATGGCGCAGGCCCTCCTCAAGATATTTCCTGCCCAATTCTCCAAGTCAAACATTCTAGAATCCAATAATATGTGACATGGTGGAATCAACAGCCCTGATGGTATCATTTGGAAGCAATAAGTAATATAACCACCACCTTATTGCATATCTGACAAGCATGGTACAGCAAGGGTTCCCAAAAACA
The DNA here is from genome assembly GCA_023376005.1 of Doryteuthis pealeii. NCBI lineage: Eukaryota > Metazoa > Mollusca > Cephalopoda > Myopsida > Loliginidae > Doryteuthis > Doryteuthis pealeii. The sequence continues at coordinate 1,368,575 of CM042142.1, read as the reverse complement.
CATAGTCTCACTGCACCTGAGGTCCATGAATACTGGGAGCCAGAGAATCAATTTAGAATTTCGTTATGGGAGAGATTCATTTTTTTTCTGAAAATTAACCCGTTAAGATTTTTCTTCTGTGAAACAACTGTTGACTTTGTATTGTGTACATTTCTTTATCAAACTTATTTCTTTAAAAACTGGGTAGAAAATTTAGAAAATTTATCAAAAAAAAAAAAAAAAAAAAGAAACAAAAAAAGAAACAAAAAAAAAACGTATTATTATGTCTTTGGATCAACATATTTACAAGAAAATTCCTGGATATAACCGTTTATAATCTTTTTTAGAGGCAAAAACTACTTATAATATCTATTCTATGCATTAAAAATGAAAACAACCTTGAAAGTCACATTTTAACTTTTTTTTTTTAATTTTTAATTTTTAATACGCATTAGATTTGTCCACCATAAAAAATGCTCTTTTTTGTACATACCTATATTTTTGGTGAGCTCTTTTTTGGAACCTGTCAGGTTGTATATTTAAGGACTGATCCATTTACTATTTGGAATTAGGTGTAGGAAAGTTCGCTACAGTTTGCTACAAACTTTAATGTTGTTTTTGTTGTTGTTGGCACTTTTCCGTCCACTAACGACAATGGCTTAGTGTCCAAATAAATAAATAAATAAATAACTGCATAAGTGACTGTGCAGGCCAATTCATGAGTGACAGTCTTTGGTGCACTGAATGCACACAAACTGTGATGCTTTCTGGGGCTGCTGTGTTTTCTCCCTCTTTCTGGCTCTCTTTGCTGTCGAATAAACTTTAATAATAATATCAAACTTTAATACCAAATTTTAATTGCAGTCATTAAAAATTATTGTTTTTTATGCATATTTATTAAAATAAAATAAAAAATAAAAAAAATGTGAAAAAAATTTAAGATGTGTTTTATACATTTTAAAAACGGAAATTTATTTACAAATTTTGTAAAATCTTAAAAATTATTTTATTTCTTTTTGTAATTGAAAATTCATCTCTTATCAGACTTCCTTGTTAAGAAAAAAGATCTTATCGCCTAAAAATTTTCTCATGCAAATTACTACGTCACACTGTTTTTATACAGTGTAAACAAATTTTCAATACAAATTTCCGGTCATATTTACAAATAATCATTTTTTTTTTCAGACTTTCCTTTTAGAGAATTAAGACGATAAAATTAACTTTTATAAAAATGGTATGATTTTTTTTCTTCAAAATATGAATGTACGAATTGATAGAAACATAACATGAACTGGAAATACATCAGTAATATCTGCTTAGTGTCTATCTATATAGATAGACATTAAGTAGATTTTACTGATTTATTTTCAGTTTATAAACCCAATCAAAAGACTAGAAATACAAACTGAAAATTTACGAAGAAATTCCAATGATCCGAGTAAAAAAAAAAAAAAAAAAAAATGTCTGTCACACAAACGTCGTCGGTAAAACGACCACAGACGCCCGGTTATCCCATCTATGAACAGTTACTTCACTTTCGAGAGAAAATGCATTGGCTTTTATGCATCCTCATCGGCCAATCCACTCCAACCAACAGGAGTGTCAGGGCGCTTGCCAGGAGTCATTACTCACGACCTTGGAGGATGAGAGTTCAATCTGTACCCTCGCAAAGTAATTCACTTTACCTCCCACTACACCTAAATTTAAAAAAAAGGCGCTAATTGTAGAAAGATCTTCAACTCTTGTCTGTTTTTATCAGTCAGGTTGTTTTTGTTTTATGATTGAATAAAGTTTCAATGTTGATAATCAATATTTTATTAAACTTTTCATTTAGAAATTAATTTTGGCAGCTGTATTTACTATTCGTTATATATATATATATATATATATATATAAAAAAAAACGGGATCGTTGGATAGATTTTAACCACAAAGTTTCAGTGTGGTGTTTTGAGGAACAAAAAGATCAAGACAAAATCAACTTATAGAAAAATCATACTTTATATAAAAGACATGTTTATAATTAATAGATTAAAAGAAAAAAGTTTGACAAAAGGTGAAAGGTTGCTACCAAGTAGAGTGACTTTACATTGGCCATTGACACAGCACAATCAGTAATCGTTGGGAGATTAAAGTAGCCGCGCCAATACGAACCCTTCGTCTCTAAGGGAGGACGAGTAAAGCCATTAGTCCAGATTTGTTTCCCCCAAATGACACAGCACCACCATTAAAAATAATAATAATAAAGTTTGTCATGGATTCTCAACGGATCAGAAATATAATAGACTTTGGATTTTTTGATAAGCACCATTTGGGGGGGGGGGGTTACAAGACATGACACATTGAACCACCCTCGGAAGCCCCAGGCCACATTTTTTTAAGCGGATTCTTTGTTGCTTAATCGATAATAATCAAAATATTTTTTCTAAAAATAAATGACAAAACCGTTTTCAACGGGGGTGGGGGCGGTAACAACAATCCTTTTACGTTGTCTGAAGGTTTTTGTTAAAACCGATTGATTGTGAAAAGAAAAAAAAAGCTAATAATATTCAAAAGGAAACACCTCTTAGTACAGAAAGTGTAATAAAATAAATACTTACCACATATCATAACTTACCTGTGTAAAATGATGAGGTGTAGAGTACATGAATACTAAAATTTTAAACAAATTAAAAACATACATACAAATAACTCCGTTTCTATATAAATTAAAAATATTTTTTATACAAGATTGTGTTTGTACTTTTTTCTGAAAAAAAAAAAAAGATTGATTAAACCGTTAGATTTTTTTTTTTTTTTTCATTTTGAAACAATTTTGCGACAGTTTAGTGGTCGACATTATCAAATTAAAACATTTGACCATTTTGAGAACTAGTTGAATAAAGGAAAGAGTAAAAATAAAACTTTTAAAATTCTTAAAGTTGAAAATATATTCTGATAAAATCTACATGTCTTAGTTTTGCATTTATGATATTTTTTTTTCTTGATTTTATCCTTATTTGAATTCTCAATGATTTTTTCCCCTGAAAACAAATTTTAATTTTAATAATGGTTGGCTTTAACTGTTTATTCAATTCAATGGCAAAAATCAAACCATAAAACAAATAAATAAACAAAGTCTTACAAAGAAATTCATATGATAAAATGTGAACATTAATTCTAAACAATAATTTGCTTAAAAAATTAAAATGTCCAAGAAAATAAGTGTCGTCTGTCAAAAGGAAAGAGAAAATCATATTTGCTAAAATGTGCAAATAGTCAAATATTTAAACAATAAATTGCACAAATAATTTTTTTTAAATAGTAAAATAAGCTTTTACTTACAGTCATTCAGTTTCTCAGTCAGTTACAAAGTCCAATAAATTTTTGTTTGAATGTAAAATCGGTTCGGGTTAGTATTCAATGAATACTAACTCGAACCGTTACTACAATCTATTCATTTTTTTTTCACCGTCTGCTTAAGTGTTTTTCAATTTTGAATGTCATTCACTAAGGGAGGTAACTCTGACAACTTCCGGTTTGTCATATTCCGATCTAGAATTTACAATATCAAAGAATAACAAAAGATCAAAATTTAGGAAATCAGTTTGGGAAACGTATGAAATCATCTGATCCATAGGCAATTTTAATATTTTACTTCATTGATAGACATCTACTCAGTGATTGAGAGACAATGGGGTTACAAAAATACCTGTGTCATGAAAATAGGTACCACATCGAATCAAAGCCTGATACTCTGAAGATGAGAAAACAATTCTACCGGAAAGTTTAAGAGAAAAAATTAATTTAAAACAGTTACAGACAGTTTAACGCAGAAATTAAAAACACATACTGCAACTGACAGTTTCACGTTTTCACAATCAACTGGCAATACTATATTCTGAAAAAAATCTTATAAATGGTACGAGAGAGTGGTCCATAAAAATTACGGAATCTGGTTTACATTACAAAAGGTCTGAACAGAAATCTAGTTGGCTGGTTGGTTGTATTTTTATGGCATGTCAACCCTTGTTGTTGTTCTTATGCTGAAGACGTTTTGTTTTATACATTATTTATGGGTAAGCAATTTAAAAAAAACAACTCAATTTAAAAAAAACCCACACATTTTTCCTATTTAACCCAACCCATAGATGGGACACTAACAAGTACTACTACTGCGGGACAGAATGGACCTGGGAGTAATGGTAATGAAGGGGTACTCCACATTCCTCAGAGCTCCAGAATTGGAACTTCACCATCAGAGTTTAACATCATACACAGGACAATGAAACCCTCAGCCACAGCCTTCTAGCACATATATGATAAAAAGGGTTAGGGCTTGCCATAAGGGCAATAGGGTTGGGACAATCGTATAGGTTCTAGGATTTGGTATGAGCAGCCAATTAATCGGAGAGGGCTTCTCCGACTTCTCATCTAAACTAAGTAAGGACCTAAGTGGAGTGTTGCATGCCATCAACTGCTCACACAGCAGGCTTCCGTCCTTAAGCATCACAGGACGCCACCTACAGATAACAGACAGAGAGTACGGAATCTGATTTACATTACAAAAGATATTTTTAAAAAATCAGGAAAGAATACTAAAAATTGTACAAAAATCAAATCCCGGTAAAGGCGCTAAAAGAAGATTCTTATCCATATAAATAAAAATAATGAATCAGGTGACTTTAGAAACTGTACGTTTGGACGTAATAAGAACCATACCATAATCATCAAGGCGTGTCGACAGCATGGATTACTTTGACTCTCTCACCATCCCTCCTCATCGGCTATCATTCTTGATAAATCCTCTAGACGGCATCCACAACCCTTACATAGCGGATAAATGTAATATTTTGCTAGTCAGCCAACACTGGTGTGTCCACGTGCAAGAGCCATAGGAGAACGTCACTTATGAGTTCGTTCTTATTTCTCCAGCAATCCCCAGCATGTTTTGTTCATCTTACTTTAATGGTTTGAGTGATAGGAGGTAAGTGGCCGTACAGCTGCTGTTTTGTGGGGTGCCGCTTCCAGGATTTGTTTAAAACAGCATACAGCATACAGCATCCTTGTGTAGTTCTCATCTAGTTCTTCATTAAAGTCCAAGTGGTACAACCATACAGTAGTACTAACACGGCTACATTTTGGAAGAATAGTCGTTTTATTTTATCGGAGAGATCAGATTTCCATATGGTCGATGACCTATCCATAGCATCCATGTATTACCTTTATATACTAGTAGCTTTGTATACTGTAATGGCGAAAATTGGTTACTACTAAGCATGCTACTTATGTTGATTAATTGATGGATGTCCTATCAGTTATGCACGGATAGTGTAAATAATTTGATTTCGACTTAACGGAAAAATACAACGGTTACTGGAATTTGTGAGTGATATCCATTATTCTTATTTTGGCCTCTCTTCCTATTTGCCAGGCTAGCGTGGGAGATAGTTTTTAGATAATCAGTTTCTAGCAAGCCCTTGAAGAATGAGGGCGCAATAGCTTCGGTTAGCTATATTCTCACACGCGTGGTTCATTGATCCGGATTCAAGACTTTAATAAAACTGTGAATTCACCAAAGTAATGTCTCGTGCTGTTAATCACAGACAAACAAACAACACAGGACATCTCAACCAGAATATTAAGACGATAGACAGAAGATGTTAGAAGAGCTACTCAGACCAAGCAGTACGAAGCAAGAATATAATATAATACAGGATTGACAGTAAGAAGAAATACAGAACGAGATTAAGAGCGGCTCCTCAAAAAGGGGCATCCTGTGTATGACACTAAACTTCATTTGATTGTGAGGCTCCAGCATTCTGGCCTATGAGTTAAATAGATCTGTTAAAAATATTCATATTTGATAGGACCGTGTATAAAAACTTCATAAGAAACAACTACAAAAATATAAATATGAATGTACAATGAACGTGATTCCCAAACCTCTAGACGTAGAATAGTCCTAGACGTGTTGACAAGCTGTTGAAATCAATCTCATTCTCACTCATAACTTGCATATCACTTCATTGTTAATCCTTGATAGGGAAGCCAACATCACTTTCGTAATAACCACAGATATAAACAAACAATCTCACATTCATTTCAGTAGTAATTTTGAGTTATTTAGTGCGAGCACACCTCTTCAACCACCCAACAAAAGAACCCGTTTATTCAATAAAGCAAATACAGAGGTGTGTCACCGCGCCTCAGTATGCAGCTTTGATGGAAAAATGTGAATAACCTTATGAGAAAAGATACTAGCAAAAATATCCTTATACACGTTTGTTTGTTTAAAAGATTAACAGTTTTGAAGAGATGTTCTCTGCTATAGTCTCAAGTTGAAGATTTCCTTCTTAATAGGTAATATTTCCTTAATCCAATATCTGGAATAGAACCTCAAACAGTTTGACCATCAGTCTTCTGCTTTATCCATAAATGGTTGAGAAATCTAACAGATTTAGGCAAATAAAATAAATTATTCAAAAAAAGAGAGAAATATTTTCTAATTGGACTTAGAAACCTTTAAAATGAAATAAAGATTGTGAAATAAATTCCAAATTTTAATCTTATTATATTCACCTTATCATCTCAAAGGATTTATTTTTTATTATTTGCCAGTTCAAATCTTCTCTTTTTATTAGTCAAGATTAATAGGTACATTGGATTTATTCAATTTTTTGAAAAGATCAGAATAATTCAACCGCAGAACATAACTTATCAAGAAAAATGTTCCACTATTTGCCTGTGAATTTCGATGTCCAAAAACGGCTTTCATGAGGACTTGAAGCTTATCTCAGATTTAAACTCTCTTCTTTTGAAAAGGCCTCCAAATATTTTAAGAGGCTCTTGCTATTATGAGACTATCAGTAATGGTTCAGCATAATCTCTGTAGTTATTGTAACATTTCAACCAAGTATTTTAATTCCTTATCTCTGAATTTGTGTTTAAGCTTATCAACAAATTTTCACAATGAATGAAAAATGACAGGATTGAGGCTTTATTTCACATCCGTATTAAAAGAACACAGAAATGAAGATGATGTTTTTTCCTTCCTTTATAAATCTATAATTCTATTTAATTAAAAAAACATGTCATTTAAAAAACAGTCAGAAAGAGATTAAACTATTTTAGATATTCTAACTACTACACCTAAATGACTGATCTAAAGACTTTATTTTGGTAACTAGCAGGACCTGTGGATATACCACAGTATGATAATTTAATTAATTACATTTGATGTTTACTTAAGAGCTGTTGTAAATAGTTCAATATGTAAAAAGTATAATAATCTTGATTAACTCTCTCATTCTTTTTTTCTTTTTTTTTTCCTTTCCTTCTTTTCATCTTTTCATTATGTTCGATTGAAACAGATTAGCCTTATCCCTTCCGCGCGGAGTTAGCTTGCAAAGTTTAGTCACTCTGAGGAGATGTGATACGTCGGAACACGGTGTCTGTTGATGACAATATATATATATATATATATTGTTTATATCTATCTATTTATCTATCTATCTATCTATCTATCTATCTATCTATCTATCTATCTATCTCATTATGTTCCTATTGACGTGTCTATACTCAATATCGCCTATCAAAAGTACAAGTTTAGGTTAAAAAAAGGAATTGCATAAATCTTGATTTAACTCTTTATTTTTCTTTCCTTCTTTTCATCTTTTCATTATGTTCGATTGAAACAGATTAGCCTTATCCTTCCGCGCGGAGTTAGCTTGCAAAGTTTAGTCACTCTGAGGAGACGTGATACTTCGAAACATGGTGTCTGTTGATGACAATATATATATATATATATATATATATATATATATATATATATATATATATATAGTACTATGTATATGTATAATCTATTTACTATATATTATATATATATATATATATATATATATATATATATATATATGTGTGTGTGTCTGTTTCTATCTATCTATTTATCTATCTCAGCCTATCTCAATATATATATATATATATATATATATATATATATATATATATATATATATATATATATATATATATGTCTGTTTCTATCTTTTATTTATCTATCTCAGCCTATCTCAATATATATATATATATATATATATATCAGCCTATCTCATTATCTATCTCAGCCTGTTTCCTATCTATCTATCTATCTATCTATCCATCTATCTCAGCCTATTTCCTATCTCAATATCTATCTATCTATCTATCCATCTATCTATCTCATTATGTTCATATTTATGTTTCTATGCTCAATAGCCTATCAAAAGTACAAGTTTAGGTTAAAAAAAGGAATTGCATTGTTAATTACAATCAGCAAATTACTGGCTAAGTGATGTCAGTAAAGCAACCGAGAATGAAGAGTTGATTAATTTGTAATAGAAAGACTAAAAGAAGAAGAACATCATTTTAGCAGGAAATGATAACTAAACAAGGATGAGAAGCTTGACTGATATACTTAAAGGGTCAATAATATCTGGAGCCAAAGACAGCAGTTTATAGGGGAATGAGGGAGAGGGGTCACCAGTCTTGGAGGTGGGTTGAGGGGAGGTCTTAGCCAATCACCCAGAGTGTGTGACAATCCTATGAAGAAGGGAATAATGAAATCAACAACAATAACAATGTTAATTTCAATTGCTGTTCAGGTTTGCTTGTTTACATGCGTAGAACCTCTCTTGACCATTTTGAAAGACTTGTAAAAAAAGAAATAAAATTACCAATCATATTGTCCAACCCACACATCCCTTGATAAGAGGCCATTAGGGCTTCTTTGGCTTCTTGGCTTGGTCGACAAAAAGAGAGGAAGAAGTCACTTTAGTGATTTGATGGGTGTCGGCAATTTTTTTCTTTTGAATGGGAAAACTCTTTAAATGTCTTTCACAGCGATCAAAAAAAAAAAAAAAAAAAAAAAAAAAAAAAGAAAGAAACACTGAACAACAACAAGTAAAAAAAGAAAACAAAAAAAGAAAAAAATGATACAAAGAATAAAAATAGATGTGAAAGAATGGTTCCTCTTCTCAATGATGACGCTTTTTTTAGTGATTATTGTTTCCCCCCTTCAAACTCTTCAGTTAAAAAAAAAAAAAAATATGTGCTTCAACCTGAATTTATTACGTAACAATCCATTATTTACATAATTCATTGTTTACCACAATCTGTAATCACACACGCACATACACACACGCGCATATTTTGTAAATAAAATCATATCTTATTATAATGGAGATTGTGTGTGTGAGTCTACTTTGTAACCGAAGCTACATCACCACCAACGTCACAATTCTCTTATTTATTTTATATTCTCAATGGTTATTAAATAATCATTATCTAATCTTAATTTGCATCTTATTTATTAACAATATCTCTATTAACGTTTGGCTAAGACATATTTGTTTTAAACAGCCCGTGGTATTAATGCGTTTAAAATCCTACAATGTGTGTTGTATATCATTAAGAAATGAAGGTTTACATAATGTATGGTGCGGTTGATTTGCATAGCGGTTTTAACAAAACCGTGTTTAATAAATAATTGTTTGGTGATATTGATTCCTAAATATTATTATTATTAATAATAATTATGAATAAAATATTATAAATATTATTGTTGATTTATTCTCAAATATATTAAAAGCAATCTATGTAAAACTTTATATTGAAATCAATTAGAATAAATTAAAAATAAGTGTAATCTTTTTTTGTGTTTGTATTTAATTTCATTGGTCTTTCCAATTCAATATAATATTTAATTATATTAAAACTTAAATACTTTTGCTTGAAGGGCGCTTTTTTTTTTTTTTTGCTAGACTATACAATAATTAATAAAATTATTTAACAGTATAATAATAAGGTAGAATCTCTTGTTAAAGGCAGCAAATCTCTAAGTTTGTTACAAAGATGTCATTAATTTTTTCTATTTGCTTGAAGCAATAAAAGAGGGGAAAATTAATTGTTTTATGATAAAAGCCTTGTATTAAAAATTGATTGAGATTAATTTGTGAATTAGAATTCTAATTACTAGTACAAAATAAAAAAAACACCCTCCGGGTGATGTAAAAATGGATTTTGTAAACATATTGTCTGAGGGGAGGAGTAAAAAATTCAATGTCAGCGAGTTTGTACCCTAAGTAAGTAAAATCATCAAATTAATTAAAGGATTAAAAAATAAAACAATTTGAAATGTAAACTTTAAATATCTATTAAAATAAAACAAACTATATATAGATATATAATACCAGTCATGTCGATTTTGGGTAATGTGACGTAAGCAGTGACGTAATTTTTGTTACAGACAAAAAACCGGAAGTGAATCTCCATTATTAATAGATATGAAAAATATTAATTTATTCGTCATCCAGCATTTTTATTGGTTGTAAAATTTTGATGATAGAAGTTGGCGGATATTTTGATCATTTTAATTGCAATTTTTCATTTGGATCGAGACAGCTTGGCATTTGATGCAAAGATTCCCGTTGGTCAGAAAATGTTAGTAATATAAATTCATTCTATTTTTGCACAACAATTGTATCAGATAATACTTGTGTTCCTTGATTGTTCGGTTGTTATCATCTTGCAATACTCTCTGGTTAAAATTGAGACCGTCCAAAACGTCTTGTCTCTCTTAACAAGAGAATAAACTAAACATTGATAAATCCTTACCTGTTGCAAATCAATGTGAAAATAAAGTCGATACCAAATTTTTATAGACACCTATTAAGACATATTGAAAAGTAGAACGGTTTTTTGATCTTGTAACAGTAGGTACCACCAAAATAGGCCATGTGATCAGTTTACGTCATATTGAAAGAAGAAAGGTAAATATTTAAAAAAAAAATCTCACAAAAAATAAATAACGAACATAAAGAGTTGTTACAAAGAAAACAGTTAATTCAAAAATCAAATTATCCGATTGGGGAAAATTACTTACCGTTATCTTGAAAAATAAGTAAAACAATACGTATTTTTACAACACGGTCAGTTTCTTATTGATATTTTTTAGCAGAATTCTGTATTCATGGTTCTTTTACTAAAAAAAAAAAAAAAAAAAACTTCTCGCCTAGAAACTTATAAAAATCTTCTGACGTAATTATTCAGAAATTATTAAGAAAAAAAGTAAAAATCGGTTTTGTCGGTTCATTTTTTCATATTTCATAAAATAAAATAGGGGAGGGGATTAGACCTGATAAAAAAATATTTCTCATAATATATTTTAGGAAAAAAAACTATTTCAGACATATTTTCATTTAATGGTAAGTAATTATGGAAATGTTCGTGAAAATCAGTCCATTAATTGATTTTTCATAGAATTTATAAAAAAAAAACGGTAGTCAGAACTTGTTTTTGGCTACGTTAAATTTCAATTGATTTAACGGTGCAAAAATGTAAACATTGTTTTTCGTTCATAATTTTCATTATTTCCGTAAGCTGAAAAATCAAAAAAAAAAAATCATCAGGAGTTTGCTTAATGTTTCTTCTTTTGAATGCACAAAAGAATTTTAAAGATAATATTAACCTTTATTCAAATTTCATTGCGTTAAATATAGGGGGGGGGGTAAATTTCACAGGGAAAATTGGTGGTACCTAAGTAACAGTATTTTTGATACAACTAGCAGTACATGTGTGTATACCACAGTATGACAATTTAATTATTATTAGTTATTGCCAATAGTTCAAAATGCAAAAAGGATAATGATATTGATTTAACTCTCTCTCTCTCTCTCTCTCTCTCTCTCTCTCTCTCTCTCTCTCACACACACACACACACACACACATACACACACACATATATGCTCTCTCTTTTCTTTTCTTCTTTACATCTTTTCATAATGTTCGATTGAAACAGATTAGCGTTATCGCTTCCGCACGCACCCCTCTCTCTATCTGTCCCCATTCTCTCTTTCTTATTGTATTTTGTCTATGTAGCATGTCCTTTTTATTCGCTTTCTTTCTTTATAATAAAAGCGAAATGGTCCATTATTTAACTGAGGTGACAACACTCATAAGAAATAAGAATTCGCCGGATAAGCAACACCAGATAATTAGGGTTAATAATTTTTGCATTTCATCTTGGACGATTTGGACGATCTCATTTTTAACCAGAGGGTGTTGCAAGATGATAATGATCGTACAAATAAGGAACATGAGTATTAATATATAGATTAAATAAAGTGCTTTTCGCAATCAAAACTGTGTTGCACTGTCAGCAAACCTTAGAATACGTTGACTATATCCCCATGCAGGGGGTAAGACCCCCCCCCAAGTGTATCTTGAGTATGATATTAAACTGCATCTGATAGCGAGGGTCGAATTCTGGAGATTTGGGGTGTGTGGAGTACCCCTTCCTTGGCATTACTCCCAAGTCCACTCAATAAGAGAAAGGCTTTATCCCTTTTGGTAACAAATAGTAATAGTCTTGTAATAGGTAGTTCACGATGACCATGGTTCAACAACTCCTTTAAACTGCCCTGTCGGCTGGGGCGTTAGAATGCACCGACTGCACCTCTGCAGAGGGGTAAGACTCCCCCAATGGGGCCACCTGTTGGCCGTGGGTGGCGACCCGTGATGCTTAAGGATAGAGCCCAGGTGGATATAAGGCGGTGGCTGCGGGTCTACATGTCCTGGGAATGACGTTAAACTCTATCTGATGGCGAGGTTCCAGTTTTGGAGGTTTGGGGAATGTGGAGCACCCCTTCATCACCATTGCTCCCTGGTCCACTCTGACCCGGAGTGGTAGTACCTGTTAGGGTCCCATCTATGGGTTAAATAGAAAATGTATTCATAAAAAAATTGTATTATCCATTAGGAATTGATTTATTTCAAAACTTTATTGGCATTAAATGACCCACTGAGGTTGATATGCCGTAAAACAACAAACCAAACAAACAAAACTCCTTTAAAGAGATAAATTGGAATTCAATCCAGTTTGTATGCATTCATTTTCATACTTACTAATTCAATAATTGAATAAAGTTTATGAAAATCCTTTTTTTTAAAATATTATTTGGATTTTTCGGACTATTATCTACATCTTTATTGTCTATTCATTTTATTATTATTATTATTATTATTATTATTATTATATTAATTATTATCTATTAATTTATAATTTTATTTATCCGTTGTGTCACGTATCCAGTTTGACACATGGCCCAACGGATATAAGAGTTGAGGTATACAATTCTAAGTAACAATCATCTGTAGATTGTTGATTCAATCCTCTGGTCTAAGACGATAATAACAGAACACTTAACATAGCTTAAGACTTATACTCGGTCATGGTTAATGGAATGAAAACAGTCTACCTCCGTGGATTGAATAAAGGGTTCGGTTCGAAGTTCCGTGAAGACAACAGATTACGGCATGAAGTCTCCCGAGTTCGACAAGAAGGTTCTCAAGTTCAAAGAGAAGTTTCACGAGTTCAAGAAGGTTCTTGAGTTCGACAAGAAACAGCTGAAGATGGCCGGAGGGCGGATCGACCGAAACGTTGTTTATACAACAATAAAGATGTGGACAATAGTCCGAAAAATTCAAATAATAAATATCATCAAGTCTCATCTAAAAAATTCAGACGAATAAAAGTCCTTTTTGTATTCAAAACTGTGATATTCAGTCCAGAAAGGAAGAAGGAAATACCTAGATAGCTGGATGGAGGTGTGGGTTGCTTGAATAGTGTAATGGTGCCCTTTGCTACTAGCCTTGTGCCAAACTAAGCACTTAGTAAATGACTATTCTGTATAAAGGTGTTTACTAAGCTTAGCTTAGTCAGGCATAAGATCATAATGTGAGGCATCCAATTCGAATTAAACTCACAGAGTTGTAATGATCTGTGAGATTAGCTTTCTCCGCAGAACATTTACGATACAAAGTTTATTCTGACATAAGGTTCAGCAGACAGATAACCTAATGAGAATAAAACTCACTACTCCAGTGAATTAGTATGCAAATAAAAATTGCAAACCTTTGAGTCAGAGTAGGCACCCCCCCCCTTTCTCTCTCTCTCTCTCTCTCTCTCTCTCTCTCTCTCACACACACACACACACGCACACACACACGCACACACGCACACACACATACATACACTGAGTATATCTCCAAGAAACTTACTCAATAGAGAAGTGATATCCTGATTGACTTTCAAAATTTTAACTACAAACAGATGCCTAGTTACACAGTGGATGATCCTGGCATATTGAGTTCTCAGATGTAAACTAAACATTCTTCTGCTCTGTTGTTGGGTTTATAATATGCTAACTGTGTCCCTTGTAGAGGGGTAAGACCCCCCCCCCTCACCAAAAAAAGGGGTGTCCTGGGTATGGCATCAATCTGCATCTGATGGCTAGGTGTACCCATTCATTGCCATTACTTCCAGGTCAACTTTGACCTGGGGTAGTAGTACCTATAAAGGTCCAATCTATGGCTGAAATAGATGTTTGAAAATTATTTGTATTGGCAAGAATATGCGCTCTCCGGGCGTAAGTATTCAAGTTTTGATGTAATGAAATGTATTATATTAGAAAGACTAACGAAATTAAATAAGAACGTATATAAAAAGATTGCTCTTATTTTAATTATATTTTAATTGGTTTCTATATGAAATCATTCATAGGGTTGATTTTATTACGTTTGAGAAGAAAACAATAATATTACAGACCAATAACACCAAGTAATTATTTATTAAACCTGGTTTTGTTAAAACCTGTATGCAAAATAACCACACCATATATATTATAAACCTTTATTTCTTAGGGATATATAAGACGCATTGTAGAATTTTAAACACACTGATAACATGGGCTGTTTTGAGGCAAATCTAACTCAAATTTCCACGGAGACATCGTTAATAAATATAAAATTTATTCTTTGTATTAATGATTTTGACTATAAATCAAATACTCATTGATAAACTTATGCAATTCCTGAGGGTATTGTGACGTAAGCATTAACGTAGTTTCTGTTACAGACAGACACGAATCTCCATTATAATAAGATTAAGAATAGTTACTTGAAGCTATAATTGCTTACTAAGGATTATTATTATTAGTTACTTGAAACCATAGAAGTGTGTACAAACAAATTATTATTAAAGGGAAATAATTACTGAAACCAAATGATTGTGTATAAATTATTAGTATCAGATAGGAATACTTGAAGCCATACAAGTGTGTGCAAATTAATTGTTTTAAGAATACTTGATATATAACTTTATACAAAATACTCTTAAGAAACAACTCCATAAAAGATATTAATATAAGCATCCAATGAATGCAATTCTGTAACATCTAGGCATAGAATAACCCTAGAGGGGTTGACATGCAATTAAAATTAATCAGTCAATCAATCAATCATTAATATTCCTATAAGAAATAGAAAATATAGAATTATCTAACAAACCAGAAGTTTAATAATTATAGCCATAAATCTACTTTTGAACACACATATATATCGAGTCATTTTTGGTTTGGTTTGGTTGGTTGGATTTTACGGCATGTCAACCCTTATTGGGTTATTCTATGCCAAAGACATTTTTGTTTCATTCATTCTTGATGGGTATTGAAAATTCTTTTTTTTAAACTCAATTTTTTTAAACACATTTTTAAAACTCTTTTTTTTTCAATTCAACCCATAGATGGGACCCTAACAAGTAGCACCACTCCGTCTCAGGTTGAACCTGGGAGTAATGGCGATGAAGGGCTACTCAACACACCCCAGAGCTTCAGAACTGGAGCTTCACCATTAGAGGCAGTTTAACGTCATAAGACCCTCAGACACCTATATAAAAAAATATATGATAAAAAGGGTTGAGAGTTCTGCCATAAGAGCAATAGGGTCGGGACAATCCTATTAGTGCTAGTGCTTAACGTGACCAGTCAGAATTGTTTGGAAGGGGCCTCTCCGACTGCCCGTCTAGCTTAAGTAAGGGCCAAAAATGGAGTGTGGCATGTAATGGACTGCTCATACACCAGGAATCCGTCCTTAAACATCATGGATCGCCACCCACGGCCAACATGTGGGCTCATTGGTATGGTGTCTTACCCCTCTGCAGTAGTGCAGTCGGGTTACTCTAAAGCCCCAGCCAAAAGGGCCGGGTTATTTTTGTTGTCATATTATAACTTTTGATAAATATCAAGCCTATCAACTTTCTTGTTTAAGCTAAGATCAAAGTGTAGTATATATTCTTATCAGCTTAATATCTTAATAGGGACTTCCAATTTGACGTGTCAAATCCCCCCCCCCCATATTTAACACAATGAATAAAGGTTAATATTATCTTCATTTCAATCGATTTAACGACGCAAAAATGTAAACATTGTTTTCGTTCGTAATTTTCATTATTTCCGTAAGCTGAAATAAAAAAATAATAATCAGGAGTATTTTTTAATGGTTCTTCTTTTGAATGGTCCAAAAATTTTGAAGATAATATTAACCTTTATTCGTTGGCATTAAATAACCCACTAAGATTGATATGCCGTAAAACAAACCAAACCAAACCAAAACCTTTATTCAAGTTTCATTGTGTTAAATATGGTGTGTGGGGATGGGTGGCTAAATTCGACATGGCAGATTGGAGGTCCCTAGTGGACGGCGATATTAAATAGATTCTTGGAACATGGCGAGGAATTAGGGAGCTTGCCCCGCCTTTGCCATGGGTTGGCCTGATATGACAGTAAATGGATGAAATTGTCTATTTATATTTTCTTATTATCTAGCTATAATTTTAACTTCTCTGTCCTAAAAGGAGGAACTCTTAAAAAGAAATAATCTTTGAAATATCTCAACTGCAAATTAATGGAATGCTAAAAACCAATCATCTTATTATCGTTTTGTTGGTGGGGGTAATTTGACCTAATGGAAGTTGGGTGGGGATTTGACACAGAATGGTTAACTGGATTCAATAATGTCTTTATTTATATAAAGTATTAAATAATATCCATTCACCCCCTCTCTCCCCCCTCTCTCTCTCTCTCACACATACACACACACACACACACACACACACACACACACACACACACACACATTTATGTCGTATATTTCTAAGAAAGTATTCACTTATTTATAAGATATGATTACCATTAGGCTTACAAATACAACAAAATAGAATGAATATATTAAATACTAGCAGGACCTGTGGATATACCGTAGTATGATAATTTAATTATTACAACGTTTGATATGTTTAATTAAGAGTTATTGAATAGTTTAATATATAAAAAGTATGATAATCTGAATTTAACACTATTTCACTCTTTGTTTTCTTTCTTTCCTTCTTTTCATTACGTTCGATTGAAACAGATTAGCGTTGTCGCTTCCGCACATTCAACCCCTCTCTCAATCTTTCCCCCACTTTCTTTCTTTCTTTCTTTCTTATTATATTTTTCTGTGTAGCATGTCCCTTTTCTTCCTTTCTTTCTTTATAATAACAACGGAATGGTCTATTATTTAGCTGAAGTGACGACATTCAAAAGAAATAAGAATTCGACGGATAAGCAGCACCAGATAATCAAGATTTACATTTTTGCTTTTCATCTTGGGCGATTTAGACTGTCTCATTTTTAATTAGAGGGTGTTGCAAAATGGTAACGGTCGTACAATTAAAGAGCACGAGTATTAATATAAACATAGTGAAGTATTATTATGTTTGTATGACCAATGTGCCAAGTGAAGTAAGTACAATACAGCATCTGGTTGCACTCCTCCCTGTCATGTTGTCTGGGGTTTAGGATTTTTTTAAAACTCTTTAAAATCAACTACACAAAAAAATGTATGTATCAACATACAATAAATGCAATTCCCTACGATCTAGGCATAAAATAACCCTAGATGGGTTGACATATCTTTAAAATCAATCAATCAACCAGTAGTAAGTAAGCACAATGTTCAACTTCACATTGTACCCAGGTCGATTTAGCACAGTGGGTAGAGCACCTGCTGAGGCATCGCAAACTTCCAGGCCTGTTACTGGTCCTCGCCAGCACAGGAATAGCACAGTTTGGGTAATCTGATCTGTGTAGTAAAGAGTGGTTCTGACAGTAGGTGTGGCGTTC
>CM042142.1:1335577-1345577 GCA_023376005.1 Doryteuthis pealeii | reverse complement strand
AGTGCGTTTAAAATCCTGCAATGTGTATTATATATAACTTAGAAATAAAGGTTTACATAATATATGTTATTAATTTGCATTCTGGTTTTGGCAATATCTCTAATATTATTGTTTTATTGTCCAACGTATTAAAATCAAATTGTTTTATATAGAAAATATATATATGTATTATATAGAATATATATGTTTATAATTATTTTTATATAGAAACCAATTAAAATATGATTAAAATAAGTATGATCTTTTTATATGTGTTCTTATTTAATTTAGTCTTTCTTATTTAATATATTTCATTACATTCAAACTTAAATGCGTATGCCGGAGAGCGCATATTCTTGCTAGTAAATAAGGAATACAATAAAAAAAACCCTCTGAAAATTCTAATCATTTTGAAAATTGTAGGAAAAAATGTATCAACCATAAATGAATAGATTTTATTTTCCTAATATTTCAAACTAGCAACACAAGTTGGCAGTTTTTTTTTATGGTTTTTGAAATGGTTGCCAATGTTGGTAATAATCAGGATAATGCTTCATTTTAAAAATTGAAGATTTGGGATGATCAGATTTATTTTGATGTCTTTGTTTCAATGATTTCTATTGATTTTGACAATCGATTGTTTGTTGCTTAGTGGATTGGAAATCAATTTAAGGGATCAGTTTATAGGGTAATGTTCAAGTTTGTTATAAGCAATAGTTTGTTAGAAAGTTTTTAAACATTTTGTATAAACATTTGTTTGTATTTAACCCATAGATGGGACCCTAACAGGTACTACCACTCCAGGTCAGTGGACCTGAGAGCAATGGTGATGAAGGGAAGCTCTACATTCCCCAGAACTCCAGAACTGGAACCTCACCATCAGATAGAGTTTAACGACATTCCTAGGACATAAAGACACTCAGCCACCGCCTTCTCACACATATATGATAAAAGGGGTTGGAGCTTGCCATAAGGGCAATAGGGTTGGGGCAATCATATAGGTACTAGGGCTTGACGTGACCAGCCGAGTGAATTTTAAAGAAAACTTAATATTATATTGAGTGTAGAATCTTTTGATTAGAATTTAAAACAACTGAATTATTTTTCATGAAATTTTTCAAATACACGCATCAACATATTTTGCTCCAGAAAAACATGACAAATGACAAGTTCTTTTGTTCGAATTAATTAACATCAGGTTTTGTGTTCTAGATCAGATTGGGTAATCTGATTGTATCTCAAAGCCCAAGAGAATTTTATGGCTCTCATTTTTTAGTATAGATTCTAGTTTGTGAATATACAATTTGTCAACATGGTCAAACTTTGATATCTTGAACAATTCCCAGTGGATCAACTTTCCTAGCCAATCATGTCTTCTCGTTGTTGTTGCTGCTGTTATTATTATGTTTTTCACACCTGTCGTATCCGGTGATTCACTCTTCTGAGTATTCTAGTCGATCTTAACAATACTGTAGTTTGGATGGTCTCGATTCTTCCTCTGATTTTCAATTCACTAGGTACCCCCAAAATACGTCACGTGATCATTTAGGCCGTATTGAAGGAAGAAACGTAAATATTTTTGAACTTCTTAAAAATCTCGCAAAAAATGAATAACAAACATAAAGAGTTGTTACAAAGAGAAACGGTTAATTCAACGATCAAATTATCCCATTGGGGGAAAATTACTGTTATCTTGAAAAATAAGTAAAACAGTTCGATTTTTTACAACAGGGTCAGTTTCTTTATTGATATTTTTTAGCAGAAATCTGTATTCATGGTCCTTTTACTTTAAAAAAAATCCCGTATCATCATCATCATCATCATCATCATCATCATGTCGCGCCAGTAGCACGGATATCCATGATAATCTCTCGCCAACTGTCCCTATCACTCATTGCCCTCGGGTGGTCCTCTGCACAGCTTCCAGTACCCGCACAGAACTGGTCAATGTAGGTATTTGCTAGACGATCCGCACTGGTGTGTCCATGTGCTGGTTTCCACTAGAGAACGTTACTTATGAGTTCGTCCTTGCTTCTCCAGTCGTGTCCGGCATGTTAAGCATAAAAAAAAATCAATGTAACTGAAAAAATCCATTTAGATAATAAATTTATGATTAATATTTATCAATCCATTCTCTATTTATGATTTTAATTACAAAATTTTCTAATTATTGTTTTTTTAAATTTTTAAATTCAGTATAATAGAACAAATATTTTGTCTAAGAAGATCCCAGTTAATCCTGACAATAAGGTGATTACATAAAGAATTGTTGATCATTTCCCACCAAGAAAAAAAAGAAAAAAGAAAAACAAAGAAAAAATTCAATTCAGTGTAAGTTTTTTTCTCTTCTGAAAAGAGAGAGAGAGAGAGAGAGAGAGAGAGAGAGAGAGAGAGAGAGAGAGAGAGAGAGAGAGAGAGAGAGAGAGAGAAGAAAGTAAACATTTTAGAATTTTTTAGTCAAATGAGGCCAATCTGATTTACTTACATTGCTGTTATGTTAATTAAAATAGAAAAATCCACTTTTTTCAGATATTTTAATTAAAAAAGAGTGGCTAACAGATTGGATTATGTGAGCTCCAAAATTTGATATCATATGATGCCGGCTTTGACCTTGGAATGGATTTGGGGTAGATTTTTCAAACAAATTTTGGATATGTGGGTACAAAACAAATACTCCCAGGAGTTGATTACTCTAGGTTAGCACATATCCAGATTTTCATCTGAGGAGCGAGGGGGAGGGGTACAAAGTGTCTCCAATCTTATTTGTCAATTTGTCAATATGTCAATGAATTTACATAATTGGTTGTTGCATTATCTAAAAGTGTTAATTTGCATTTACGTAAAGTCAAGTGAACATTTCCATAAGTGATTTAATATTTGTGACTTTTAAAATAAAAATGTGGGAAAAAAGCAAATGATGCAAAAATTGATGAAAAACAAAAAATTATTGTAAAACATTTACTCATCTTATTATAATGGGGATTCGGTATTTGTCTGACTGTCACCAAAACTACGTCACTGTTTACGTGAATCGATTTGCCTCAAAATAGCCCATGTTATTACTGCGTTTAAAATCTTGAAATGTGTCTTATATATCACTAAGATATAAAGGTTTACATAATATAATATGTACTTAATTTGCATACTGTTTTTTTTTTTTTTTACAAAACCGAATTTAGTAAATAATTACTTGGTGTAATTGATCTCTAATATTTTTGTTTTATTCTCTAACATATTAAAATCAATCCTATGAATTATTTTATGTTGAAACCAATTAGAATATAATTAAGATAAGAATAATATTCTTATATTCATTCTTTAGTTTTGTTAATCTTTTTAATTTAATATAATATTCTATTAGATTAAAACTTAAATATTTACGCCCGACGGAGGGTGGATACTTTTGCTAGTTAAACTAATCAATCAATTTGCAAAGATTGTCAGGAAATAATTAAAAAACATAGGTACCACCAATTTTCCAGGTGAAATTTACCCCCTCCCTCTATATTTAACACAATCAAACTTGCATAAAGGTTAATATTATCTTGAAAATATTTTGTCCATTCGAAAGAAGAAACATTACAAAAACTCATGATGATTGAAAAAAAAAAAAAAACTCAGCTTATGGAAATTCTGAAAATTATGAACAAAATGAACCGGCAAAAACGATTTTTCCTTTTTTCTATAAAGACAAGAGTCTGAATGATTAAGATTTTTATAATTTTCTTGGCGAGAGTTTTTTTTTATTAAAAGAACCATGAATACAGAATTCTGCTAAAAATATCTATAAAGAAAATGACCGTGTTGTAAAAAAAAAAAAAACGGACTGTTTTTACTTATTTTTCAAGATAACGGTGAGTAATATTTCCCTAATGGCATAATTTGATCTTTGAATTAACTGTTTTTCTTTGTAACAACTCTTTATGTTCGTTATTTATTTTTTGCGAGATTTTTTTTAAAAAGTCAAAAAATATTTACGTTTCTTCCTTCAATATGGCGTAAACTGATCACGTGACCTATTTTTGGTGGTACCTAAAAAAAAAAATGAAAAAAGAGTAGCTTACCTAGGATAAGGGCACTTTAGTCCTCTTCAAACTACTCCCTTTGGCACCTCAAAAAAAGAAAAAAGTTATCTTTCAGGAATACCATCAGTTGCCATCAAATTCTCCTTAGTCTTGTTCACAATTCTAAATTTCTCTCCTTTAAATGTTAATTTTAGATTTTGGAAATACCAAAAATGACACTGATTCAATTTAGACCATAGTGTTACTGACAACCTTGAATGAGGTGATGTTTTTGCCAAAAATATACTATCTTGGGTATACCCCAAAATTCGGCTGCTACGAATTTTAAAAACGAATTAAAATTAATTAAATCGATTATTTAAGGTCAAATTTTTGTGTAAGTCCAAAAGTAGTAATATAATGAGCATCAGTAAAAAAAAAAAAAAAAAGCAAAATAATATTACACATGCAATTTATTTTTAATACATTTAAAACGATTTTTTCGTTCAATTTCGATCGCGTATGGCCAAACGCTGTTTAAAGATGGCCTAAAATCCGTGTTTACAAAATAAATTGAACATTG
Organism: Doryteuthis pealeii; assembly: GCA_023376005.1. NCBI lineage: Eukaryota > Metazoa > Mollusca > Cephalopoda > Myopsida > Loliginidae > Doryteuthis > Doryteuthis pealeii. The sequence continues at coordinate 1,341,011 of CM042142.1, read as the reverse complement.
AAAAAAATTTAACAAAAAAATCAGTGAATTATTCAATTTTAATGAAATTTTCAGTATTGATTTATCAATGAATGAACTTTATAGTGCATCAGTTAGTTTATTTCAAAACTTTAATTAGGTATTTCTGATATGATAAAATAATATATAGAATTCATTTAAAATATGAGCAGCATAATTTTAAGTTTAAAATGTCATATTATGAGATTCTAAAATTTTCTTTTAATAACTACTTTACTTTAGTATCAATCACTCTTATCCTTTTGATCAATTGGAAATTTAGCGCCCCCATCAAATATTGATGTAGATTTTTTTCTTTTATAAGATAATAACCAATTAAATAATTATCAAAATGAGTAAAAAAGAAATCTCCAAAAATTATTTTTTTAGTTTTTATTTTCATTTTATTTTCCGATTTTCGGTATTACTACCCGAGCAGATTCATTAAAAAAAAATTTCTCTTCTAATCACACCTTCGATCTTTTGTCTTTTTATTTATGCAGAAAAAAGTATCAATCACATATATTGCGACCCCAAAATAAGGGGAGGGGTCAAAGTTAAATGACCTGAAAAAATCAGAAAGTTTTGAAATAAAATAACTGATGCATTATAAAATTCATTCACTGATAAATCAACACTGGAAATTTCATTAAAATCTGATAATTCCCTGATTATTGGTAAAAAAATTTCAAACGTTGGGGTGGGGGTAAATTTGTTTTGTAAAAACACGTATATATATATATATAATATATATATATATATATATATATATATATATATATACATACATACATATATATATATAGAGAGAGAGAGAGAGACAGACAGACAGACAGACAGACATAGATATATAGATAAATAGATAGATAGATATTTCTACCAATATCAGCGTCCATCCGGCCTCTAGTCTCACTGAGGATGAGGAGCATCACCGTCTCCCAGCGTTATTTTTACACATTTTTAAAATCATTTTAAGTTTATTAATTTTTATTAAATCTAAAAGAGTTTTAAAATAAAATGTTCATATTTGAATGATTTATTGCAATTTTCAGTAAATAAGACATCTTTTCTTTTCTTCTAAAAATCCTCCTTTATTTCCACAAGTAAAAAAAACTTTAAAATGTTGGCATTCTCAAATGAATCCGGTTTTATTTGTTTAATTTATAAAACTGAATTTTCATTTTAAAATACACGAATATATTAAGTCGATTTATTTTCTCATTTACAAACTATGAAAGAGATGTGACATTTCTCTCATTCAAACAATCACCTATCACTTGTTCTTCTGTTGTGACACTAACCCTGTCGTCTGAGGCTATACAATACGCCGACTGCACTTCTGTGTAGGGGTAAACACGTATTTACAGCTGATAAAATAACAATCTATTACAGTTGGGTTGAAAATATTTTGAATGATTGTGTTAAAGAATAGATTTGCATATTGTGAAGTTGGTTTAAAACGACCATAAAAACCATTGGGTCATCTAGTGAAATTGACATATAATGACCTGAGGTCATTTAAGGGCTTAACTTCCATTGTAAAAAAAAGGTCATGATATCAAATTATTCTAGATAGTAAAATAGTTCAATATGTAAAAAGTAAGATAATCTCGATCTAATTCTCTTTCTCTTACTCTTTTTTCTTTCTTTTCTTCTTTTCATCTTTTTATTATCTTCGATTGAAACAGATTAGCGTTGTCACATCTTTGCATTTAACCCCCTCTCTCTATCTTTCCCCTTCTTTCTTTTTTTCTTTCTTGTTATATCTTTTATGTGCAGCATGTCATTTTTCTTCCCTTTCTTTCTTTCTAATAAAAACGGAATGGTCCATTATTTAGCTGAGGTGACGACATTTTCATCTTGGACGATTTGGACGCTCTCATTTTTAACCAGAGGTTGTTGCAAGATGATAACGGTCATACAATTAAGGAACATGAGTATTAATATATAAATAGAGAAAAAGTATAATACTAGCATGGATCTAAAGTCTTACAATATTTTGGTAACAGGGGACATAACTTAACAGCTCTTGATGCTTTTGGTTGTGAATGTGATGAACCACACTGAACTATGAGATACAAAGTTTGTCTGATGCAGTTCAAGTCTCCTAACCAGATTTGCCTCTATGGATTGAAGCACAGTCGCTGTAATCCATCATTTTAGGCCTACCTGACCTTGCCTGACCATTGAGCTTCTTGAAACCCGAGCAAAATGTCTTAAACCATCTCGTTACTGTACTGTGATCAACTGCGCCTTCAGTCGGGTGATACATTCTTTAAATGCGCAAAGGATGTCGTCAGTGATGTACTATTATCGTAGCCAATTTCAGGTTTTTCAACTTCATATTGGCTTCAATAGCAATCCCGACCGGACTCCGCAATTTTCATGTCACCTTCCTGAAAGCACCATGCTACTCGTCTTGACATTGCAAACTCAAATGATAAAAGCTAAAAAAGATTCGACCGTTTAAATTGAAAACCTCCAGCAATACAAGCCAATGAGAAAAGCCCCCACCCAACCTCCCACTTCCATCTTAGTTTCCTTCCGTTTCAGTTGGAGTTACCCTTAGCGCAACAACAAATGTTTTCTGCGACATTATGACCCAGTTCAATCTCATAAAGCATAAAGTTCCCAAATTAGACGTTCATCTGTGCAGTTTTCAAATTCCACATGAAATGAAGCAATGCCCAATGTGTGAGCACATCAACTACTATGTTATCATCATCAACAATGGGCGCCTTTCACAGCTTGAATTGATTTGGTTACATGATATATGTGCTGGTGTAATGGTTAGAGTCGTAGGAAATGGACTCATCGACCCGAGTTCAAATCCTGGACGAAGCTGTTTGCATTTCACATAGCGGTAATAACCCAAAGGAAGGGTATTCATCCAACTACACTCCATCCAGCTATGGGTAAATAGTAGGATAAACGGGGATCTTAAATTTTGGTTAAGCAACCAGTCTAGAGAATGAAATATCTGAATTCAAACCTGTTAAACTCTACTTAAGAAATTGACCTTGTGTCACAGGGGTTGATATATATATATATATATATATATATATATATATATATATATATGTGTGTGTGTGTGTGTGTGTGTGTGTGTGTGTCTGCAAACTAGTACCAACCAAAACTTTTGACCACCATCGTATTTCCGTTATCAGTTTGTATACAGTTTAACTAAACTGTAAAATTTTGGACTGAATTTCTTTGTTGCTTTTGGGATATTTTTTTTACACTTATTCTAGTCATGTTTAATGAGTTTTTAAATTCTGAGAGATAATGTTCGTCTTTTGTGTGCACTTTGTCAGAAGAAGAAATAAATGTGTTCAGTCCAAATGTATTAGACATATTTGTCATTCCAAGATTTTCTTGCTTATATTACATTATTGTTTTTTGTGACAGAACTATTTTTTGTTTTAATTCTTTATTTTCAGAATGTAAAAGAAGAAAGAAAGTAAGAAGGTTATAGAAGAAAAAGAAGAGGAGAAAGAGTTAGAAGAAAAGATGGAGAGAAAGGATGAAGAGAAAGAGAAGAAAAAGAAGAAGAATGGAAAGAGTGAGAAGAGAAAGAGGAAGAGAAAGGTTCAGAAGAGAAAATGGGAGAAGAAAAAACAATGAAAAGAAAGGGCAAAGAAAACAAAGAAGAGAAAAATGAGGAAAACAGAGAAGACAAGAAAGTTTGAGAAAAGTTAATGATAGAAAAATAAAAAAAGGGACAAATTTGTTGGTTGGTTGGTGGATTTTACGGCATGTCAACCCTTGTCGGGACATTTTATGCTGAAGACGTTTTTGTTTTATTCATTCTTGATGGGTACTCAAATTTTTAAACACATTTTGTTCTATTTAACCCATAGATGGGATCCTAACAAGCACTACCACTCGGAGTTAGAGTGGACCTGGGAGCCATGGGGATTAATGGGTGCTCTACATTCCAGAACTGGAACCTCACCATCAGATAGAGTTTAACGTTATAGCCAGCACATGAAGGCCCTCAGCCATAGCACATATATGATAAAAAGGCTAGGGCTTGCCATAAGGGCAATAGGGTTAGGACAATCGTATAGGTTCTAGGATTTGGCATGACTAGCCAATTGATCGGAGGCGGCTTCTCCAACCGCTCATCTAAACTAAGTAAGGGTAAAAGTGGATTATTACATGTCATGGAGTATCACGAGTCGCCACATACGGCTCATAGGTGTGGGACCCATTGTAAAGGGGACTTACCCCTCTGTAGAAGGGCAGTTGGTATATTCTAATGTCCCAACCGACAGGGCTGAAAAAGGAGAAAGGTTGATCTGATAATGAGGCTGATGATTAATTAGTCATAAAACGTAAAACTTATAATTTAAATAAAAAAATGAGATTATCAATAATCTGAACTTTTCTTTTTAACATTTTTCTTTCTTATCTTCTCTCTCTCTCTCCCCCCCTCTCTCTCTCTCTCTCTCTCTCTCTCTATCTCTCTATTCTCCTCTTTCTCTCTCTCTCTCTTTTAAAATTTGTTTTCTCTACTCTATTTCCCGCCAGGAGGATAATGACCCAAAACTCCCAAGGTGCACTACATTGACAATAAAAGCCATGAGACTAACGATCAAAGGAATACCTGATAAGGGGCTGCATACCCTTATTCTTTTGGAAACCATTTCTCGATTTTCATTTTTTCAGAATTTGTTCAACACAAATGCAGACTGTTCATAATAACAACATAAGTCCGGGGGGTTTAGTTACTTCAAGATATTCACTCCAATGACCTAAATTCTTTTTTATCAAAATCACTCAATCTTTACTTATCCTATGGATGAAGAAATGGACACCCCCCCCACATACACACCTACACACCCACACATATACACTCTCATGCATACATACATGTGCACATATGCACACATACTACTATAAATAAAACTAATTATAATATTCTAACTTCACTCTACTGCATCTGTAAAATACACAACAGGAAGGAGGAGGAGAAAAAGGAGAAAGAGGGAAAAACTGGTATTACTGATTATTATTATTATTATTATTATTATTATTATTATTATTATTATTACAGAATAGTAAAAAAATGAAGTAACAGTATCAACACAAACGCCAAAAATGAAAAAAAAAATATAAAAAAAGAAAAAAAGAAAGGAAACTTCATCTGTCTGAAAAACAAACAAAAACAAAAATAAAAAAAAAAATAAAAAAGAAATAAAAAGAAGATATTGGTCTTCAACGTAGCATTTATCAAATGACATATATCGTTTGATAGTATCTCTTTAAAAAAACAAATATGGCTGCAGCATATTTAATAGTGATCTTTATTCGACTTTCAGGATTTGGAGCATCTCCGGAAATTCCACATCTCAAACTCGGAGGAAAATAAAAAAAATAAATAAAAAGCAATTACAAATATTTTCTTTTTCTTTTCCATCCATTTTATACCATA
>CM042142.1:1298077-1330577 GCA_023376005.1 Doryteuthis pealeii | reverse complement strand
ACCCAGTATCGACTGGGTAGGGGGAACTCGTGTATTGATTTGTTTACTTTTGAGATTTACAAATGCTGGACATTTTCAAGTAGATTTTAAATTTTCAAACTGCTACCAAAAATCAATGAAATTATCCTATTTTAATGAAATTTTCACCAAATTAAAAACAATATTTTCCTTTAAATTGATGCAAAAAAGTATTTTCTCTGATTAAATTGGCCTATTTTCATTCATAAAAATTCAATAGTGAATTTCAAACGTCTGGAAAATGCCATGCTGTAGTCAATATCTAAACCAGAGATAAAGCTTTATTTATTCTATCTAAAAATGAAAGTTTAAAAATGCGCAATTTAAAGTTGTTCATCCTTGCAAAAAATTATTACTAACAACCTTATTTTAGTGACGGATCATCAAACGTATTAAAAAAGGTTATATCCCCTGATAACTCAGATGATGGAATACGCATTTAATTCTACAATACAGTCTACCATAGTTTTCATTCATTTGCACAAAAAGTTGTTAATTAATGTTGGTTTTACGCATTTATCTCACTTTGCATTTTCTAGACTACTTAAATGTTTTGAGAATATTAAAAAATCTGCATTGATACAGAATCTCTTATGACAATCCAAACAGATAATTTGGTTGAATGTTCATGAATAATGATGAAAGGAAATATAATGTTTCCTTTAAAAAAATTAAGATCAATAAACAAGAAATAAATAGTCATGTTAGCAGAAATTGTTTTCAAAAGGATTTTTTTAAACATTTTCAAATTTGCTTCCCTATCAAATTCGTATTTTTATATTTATTTCTTATTTGAAAATATTTCAAAATAATGCTGGTTTTATGGACTAATATTTTACTTACTTACATCTCTGTCTCTAAGAAATACGTCACATATTTTGGACGTACCAGTCATGTCTTGACTTTCATCTTCGCGTGCACCAATCACATCCTGACTTTCGTCTTCGCGTGTACCTATCACGACTTAACTTTCAAAAGGAACGCTGGCCAAAATACGTCTACATGACTTTTCTCTATATACATTCCCCAATTTAAAAAAAATCATCACTGTTCTGATAACATTTTTCCCTTCCTATTGAATTATCCTGATGAAGGTTTAGTATAAACCGAAAGGTTTAACTGTCATCTTCACCGGCATTATCATGGAAAATGTCAGTTTGAGCAAATTGGGTTCTTTGAATCTCCGAATTCAAAACAGCTGTACTCTATTTAAAAGTTGACTTTGTGTCACATCCTGTTTATGACGAAGATGTAAGTAAATATATACAAGGGATGCATCAAGTATAATTTTGAGAAGACTTGGTCTAGAAGTTCATATCAAGAATCATAAGAGTTTATAATAAACATTGAATATGAATATATTCTGGTTATTATAAACCTAATCACTTGTATCTGTCATGTTTATTGTTATAAGTTGAGTATCAGAGTTAACAGAGAAATAATAGGAAGAAACACAACAAGTATTAAGGATAGGGAAAAAGGTTTACTAAACAAAGATAAAAGATGAACTGAGTAAATAGCAATTGCATGGTTGAATCAACAAGTCCCGTGAGATCTTATTTCTCTCCCAAGGTTTCATCAGACATTATTTATAGAAAAACATACGATTCCATTCTCATTATTTAGGTACTATATGACAGTTATATCCTAGACGAGGCTATTTTCATTTCACATAGTGCTAATACACTGAGGAAAGGTATGCATCGAACTGTTCTGCTTCCAGCTATGGGTAAATAGTAGGACATACTTTAACCTTAACATCTTTAACCTTAGTTAGGAAACCAGTCTAGGAGAAGGAAGACTCGAAATTCAAACCTGTTACACTCTACTTAAGAAATTGACATTGTGTCCCATCTTGCTCCTGAGGAGCGGTTGGTAGTATATATATATATATATATATATATATATATATATATATATATATATTGCAGAGACATATACACATACACATACACACACAAAGAATTCAAAGGAAGATATTACCAAGCATAGAACAGAATGAGCAGATTCTAGATCCACGGCACCAGATTTCAGAAATCTTCTGACGAAGGGATCTTTATTCCGAAATATTATGAGAATAAATCAAAAGGTAAATGAACATCGAAGTTACCTCATTTTTCTTTACACTTACATTGTGATAACCTTCAAAACCAACTACCACACCAAGATAAATACAATGTTTCAAGCAAATTATAAAAGTCTTTCATAAATATATATATATATATATATATATATATATATATATATATATAGAATGAATAGAGAATAAATGAGAAAAGTATTGGCATGAAAAGGTGCTCAATGCTAATAAAGCAGAGCAGATTTATAATCAATAGTAATGGTATTATGGATGATTTGGACTAATAACTTTAAGTTTCATGGTTATGCAATCCTCAGATGAGTCAAAAAATTTTTTTGACTCATCTGAGGATTGCATAACCATGACAGTTGTATATACACAAATTTATTGAGAAAAGTGTAAGAGAAATGTCTTATTTCTTATTAAAAAAAACCTTGAGCAAAACTAAGGCATGACCTTTAAGTGTGCAAAGAGGTCAATTTATAAAAAATTAGAATTCACTGCATGTGTAACCATATAAAATAATAATTGTGATACTTTGCTTTTGGGGAATCTTTTTTAAACTTGTAAATTCTATTGATGATATTTGGATTATTTCTGCTGAATGGTTTATTATTATTATTTAATAACACTGTTTGATTCTATATTTAATAACACTGTTTGATTCTATATTTAAAATGACATTTCAAAAAACCAAAATCTGTGATTTCCTTTAGTTCTCATGATTCTAAAATGAAAAAAAAAGGTTATAAAAAAAAGTTTCCAGACAAAAAATAACATGCAACTAATATATGAGTCAACGATTCAGACAAAAATATTATAGATCAAAATTGAGTGTGACTTATCTATGAATATATATGGTAGATAGATTCTATCTTTCACCAATCTTCCAAGTGGGTGGGGTGGGGTGGGGAACACCTGTCTACTTGCTTTAAATCCTTCTTTTTATTCAGGCTTAAACAATAAGCCTAATAAGAAATATATAAATATTTTAGTCATAGAATAGTTAAAGCACATACATACATTAGGAGTTATACTTACCATAAACGTTATCATCATAGGAAATGGAATTGGTGACCTGAGTTCAATTCCCAGACGAGGTTGTTTGTTTTTCACTTTGTGCTAATGCTCTTGAGAAATGCATGAAACCATCTCTTCTCACCCACCTATGAGTAAATTTTCTGGGTTCTTTAGCCTCGGTTTTGGAAATCAATCTAGAAGAAGGAAAACTGAATTCAAAGCAGCTTTACCCCACTTAAAAATTGACCTTGTGTCACATCTTGCTCATGGTATAGGGGTTAAGCAAATCCATACATACATGTTGATCACAACATCTTGTAAGACGAATGCCACTCCTTCATTCATTGTCTGTTCGTGAGCTCATTGATGATTTTTCAGCCCTGCCAGTGACTTGCACTCATGATGATTGTTATTGAGACAATAGGTATGGTATATGCATCATTGTGAACTCTCATGTGACACCTGAGACCACCAACTGTTCAGCATACTTTAGTGCAGCAGGAACATGAAAAGTCTTTCAGGTTGGGAATCAGAGAGTGAGAGAATAGGAGAGACATTTGCAGTGAGATTTGCATGTGATTAACCCTACCTCCTCACAGATTCACACATCTCCAAAATTGGCTGACAGAGTTTCACATTTTCTACATGCCCTCTTGAGTTTTTTTGCCCACTTCATCCTGGCTGCTTCAAACAGTTCATCCCCCCCCCCCCGTAGATTGCAGCCCTCCACTGTCCACAATCGGATGTCATACGCATGCATACATACATAGAATATTGCTTATATGTAAGTACTTTTTTTTGTTTTTAATAAAAAGTTAATTTTCTTCTAAACGAAAAATCATCAGCATCATCAGGTCATGCTTACAGCATGGATTTCCATGACTCTCTCTTGCCACCCATCCCTATCAGTTATCATTCCTGGCAGGTCTTCCTAATGGCATCCAAGCTTATTTATGTAGGTTTTTGCTGGTTGACCTACACTGGTGTATTCATATGCAGATGTCTACAGGAGAATGTTGCTTATGAATTCATTGTTGTTTTTCCAGCAGTGTCCAGAATTGTCCAGCATGTCTTGGTCATATTGATTGGATGATTTGTGTGACATGAGGTAAATGGCCGTACAGTTTCTTTTTGTTGGGTACTTGTTCAATACAGCACACAGCATCCTTGTGTAGCTTGAATCTAGCTTTTTTCCTAAGCATTTCATTCAATTCCAAGTGGTGCAGCCATACAGTAGGACTGACAAGGCTACGGCCTGGAATAATTTTTGCTGTATCTTATCAGAGAAATCAGATTACCATTTGATTGACAATCTCACTATAGCAGTTCATACCTTTCCTATGCTTATATTGACATTGCTTTCTGTAGATGAGATATTACTACCTAGGTATGTGAACTGGTCTACTAATTTCAGAGGCTTACCATCCAGTGTGGAGATATCTCCATCTTGTTTAAAAGACATGAACTCCATTTTATCTGAGTTCACAAAGAAGCCAATGCCGTTTACTGCCTTCTCCTGTCTTCTCTAGGCTATGAAGCAGTGATTTGGCTTGTGCAGGTGTATTTTCAAGAATCGCTAGATCATCTGCGTAGTTCGCATCTGTAATAGTTTCTGCAGGATATCACCAGAAACTTGTCCTTTTTTAGTGTGAAGCTTTTTTATTTTTTCAAATGAAACCTTATAGAATCAAAATTAATATTTTTTATTTATTAACAAAATTTAAACCATTGAAACTCTGTAATAAAAAGTAAAACTGTGACACTTTTGTAGCCAAAAATAGAATTTCATGAATATATGCAATTGTCGTTTAAATTACACAAAAATCACTTTATCAGATATATTTACCAAAATTACAAGAAAATGTCTTGACATACTATAGATTAAAAATTCAAAGAAATTGTTATTGGCTTCAACCACAGACTCCAGACAATTTCAGAATTTCCTGCAAGCCTTTCAAATGGTATCCTTGTTTAAATTTGTAAATGTTATCATCATCTTTGTCTTCAGTTCCTAATTGGCTTTGTCTGATGATTGTTGATTGTGTCTACACTATTCTATCTTAGACCTACATATGCTATGTCACTGATATTGAGCACTCTTTATTTAGAAATGTAGCAAACTAGAGGTAGCTGTTGAGCCGCACTGATGAGAAGTAAACTTCGAAACACGTGTCTGTGGATGACTGATATATATATATATATTATATATATATATATATATATATATATATATATATATATATGTCTCTCTCTCTCTCTCTCTCTCTCTTCTCTCTCTCTCTCTCTCTCTGTCTGAGTGTCTGTCTGTCTGTCCCTCTCTCTCTCTGTCTCTCTGTCTTTCTTTCTCTGTATACACACACACACACACACACACACACACACACACACACACACACACACATATATATATATATATATATATATATATATTATAGCTCTGTGTAATATTAGAATAACACACATTGTTTTAAAATCAACTATACAAATTTATTCAAGAGCCTTAATTTGTTCTTTGATGATTTTTCTCTCAAATGCAAAATGTCTAATTAATCCATCATTTATTTTAACATATAAAAGTTATAATATCATAATTATTAATTTTATTAATCAATGAAATATTAACAATACTTTTAGAAAAGAGTTAATTAATCCAAACCTTTAAGTACCAAAGGTTTATGTTGAGCCAAAGTAAAAAGCCAAAATTTCAAAAGTTGATTTTCTGACCCTCTCCACTTATAGTACATAACCAACCTCCCTTCTGTATATTTGAACCTGTGCTTCGTTAAGCCTCAGTTAATAGAGCATTCGCAAGATTCTGGATTTGATAATGGTCCTCATCAACTCAGTACACGAGTTGCTCAGCTAGGATAATCTGATCTGAGCAGTGAAGCATCTGGAAGCTGATGAAGTACGTGCTGATGGTAGGTTATGGCTCTCTACCTCAGCAAAACAATCTCTTTGGTCTAGCACTAGGGAAAAGGGGATAGTCTCCTTTGCTGTTCACCTGATACTGACAATAGGCCACTTCACACGCTTTACCTTTTTTACTATATTTGATAGGTTATAAGAACCCCTTCTTTTTTCCTCATAAAATATCTAAAAAAATATTGCTCAAGATTTATTTGTGAACTTGAAGTCTCTGGTTGACTAACAATGACCTCACTGTTGTTGAAAGAACTGATATTCATTGACAAAAAAATAATACAATTCTCATGAAACTTAGATAGATAGATGGATAGATAGATAGATAGATAGACATAAAGGAAGAAAGAAAGAGGCTGGAATTGATATAAGAAGACTTAAATTGCCAATATATATATAAAGAGGAGAACTGGCTAAAATAGATATTGAGAGAGAGAGAGAGAGAGAGAGAGAGAGAGAGAGAGAGAGAGAGAGAGGGGAGGGGGGGTAAATATATAAATCTATAGTCAGCCAATCAGTCATATATTCTCAAACTAGTGTAAGCATATATAAATTTACTAGTATCCTTACCTACATATGTACATAGCTATATATCTATACATATGATCCCCACCCCCCAATAAGTATGCACATGTATCTACCCACACATAAAAATGTAGCTTGAATATAAATTATGGAATTTTTGCTGTTTTAAGGAAAATTCTATCCACATGTTTTATATATTTAGTGATTATAGAATTGATTGGCTGGTTAATTTGGGGAACGACTCCTTAACATTCAAGCAGATTTTTGAGATCCTTCAATTTTTCAAATCAGATTTTTTTCATTTTTTTTAGAAAATAAAAATCTCACTAATATAAAATCCCTGCTAGATTTATTAAGTAAGACATTTATTCATAATGGCCTTATAGAATTTTGGACATCCTGTATGCATACATACACACATACATACACACATACACATAGGTATATAGATGCACTAGCAAGAATATGCACCCTCCAGGCATAAGTACTTAAGTTTTAATGCAATGAAATATATTGAATTACAAAGAATAACAAAATTAAATAAGAACGCATATAAAAAGATTACACTTATTTTAATTGGTTTCTATATAAATCATTCATAGGATTGATTTTAATATGTTTGAAGATAAAAAAAATAGAGATCAATAAGGCTAAGTAATTATTCGTTAAACCTAGTTTTGTTAAAACAAGTATGCAAATTAACCATACCATATGTTATGTAAACCTTTATTTCTTAGTGAAATATATATATATATATATATATATATATATATATATATAAAAGACACATTACAAGATTTTAAATGCACTAATAACATGGTCTCTTTGGGGCCTGTGGGTCTGGTGGCTTCGGCCACTGGACTATTAGTGAAAATCAGTGGCTCTCCACTCCCCAGAAAACACCTTCCCCCTTGATTTAAAGGGACAGGGCTGGGTTTATTGCTCAGTGCCTGAGGCACCCCCCTTGAGGGCAATGCTGACGGGATTGATGCATTTTTTACACCTTTCATCCCATGATCTTTGGTTCATGGGTGGTCTCACATTAAAAAGACCTTGTGTCACACCTGCCTACATGGGATGCGAGGTAAATATTCTAATAACATAGGTTGTTTTGAGGGAAATCTAACACAAAGATTTCCATAGAGACATTGTTAATAAATAATAAATAAATAAATTTATAAGACATATTGCAGGATTTTAAACGCACTAATAACATGGGCTGTTTTGAAGCAAACCTCAGATTTTCATAAAGACATTGTTAATAAATAAGATTTATTCTATGTAATCTGGTTTTGAAATATTCAATTCCCAATTCTTCATTTCTAGCTGAATTATTTCTTTTATTTAAATCTTTATGAATAAAAACATTAGAAAGAAATCTCTTTAGTGTCATTTTTCATTGATTGATAATTTGAATTACACAAGTGACATTTTCAACTTGTAGATTTTCAATTCTTCAACCATTGATGAAAATACAATAAAAGGTCAAAGGTCAGATAAGTGATAACCATGCAATAAAGAAGTCAATTAGAAAGAAATTAGAACAACATGAAAAATCATTTTTATCTGCGCATAACACTATCAAGAAGACAACTCAGTTGTCTCACATAAAGAAGGAAGCAAGTAAAGTGGCCTATTGTCAGTATTAACCAGACAGTGAGGGAGTGTGTCCCCTTTTCATTAGTGCTAGACCAGAGATTTTTTTTTTGGTGGGGATGGAGAACCATACCTACCGTCAGCTTTCCACTTTACCACATAGATTAGATTACCCAATCTATGCCACTCATGCGCTGAGTTGGTGGGGGACCGGTATCAAATCAGGAATCTTGTGATTCCTACATGAGTGTTCTACTGATTGTTCAACCTCTATGTACAAAGGTAAACACAAAGGTAAGGTCTTCAAAAAATATTCAGAAATCACAGACATGTTTATTATTTATTGTCAATATCATTTTAAAGTTTGAATATGTGTTTATTTTTCTACATAATCCCCATTTCGGTCGAGGCATCTTTGTAGGCACTGTAGCAGTTTTTGTATGCCCATGTCATACCAGCTCACTGGCATGTTGTTGAGGAAGTGTTGATGATTGTTGTTTGTTGAAAACTCCCTCCACAACTTGCAGATGTTTTTGACATGCATGACTCACCATACACTTCTGTTAATTAGCAATGAATTTTCAATTGGTTTAATGCCTTTTGCATTCAAAAATTGATTAACTGCATGAACTTCACACTTAACCGTAGAATTAATTGGGAACTTCATCAGAAATTACTGCCAAGCCAAGACTGAGCATGGCAGTGTTGGCTGTCAAATCATGCATGAGCAAGACCATTTTCTGCTCTATCTTTTTTTGTTTTTTCTCTCTTTTTTTTTTCACTAGCACCCAAGAGGGTGCAAGCCCAAAGGTGACTCTTCAGTCCACTGAGACTCCTGAAGGATCTACTATATAGTAAACATACTTGAGTACCAGTAGCATTTGGCATTGTATCCTTGTGTTTTCTCAGATGACTCACTAAACCATACCTCATCCACAGAAACTACACACACACACACACACACACACACACACACACACACACACACACACACACATATATATATATATATATATATATATATATATATAATATTCTCTTAATTCCTGGATTGTTCTGTATGTATAGCCAATTATATAAATCATTGATATAACACTAATTATATATCCCTAATTACAACCTCTATTTATATCCTCCATATTTACTTGAAGTGTGGATAGTTTTATAGAAGTGGATAATGAAATTAGAAAAAATGGGTTCAATCTCTAGTTAGTAAAGTATAGATTAATTTCCTTGAGACATAAGTACATTTTTCTACACAGCTAGGCAGTTGGAGTTACTTAAGTTTCTTAAAAATAATTCTTCTTGGATGGTCAATAATTGATCAGATTAGGAATCATTTCTTGCCATTCTTGCCACTCCCAGATCCACTCTGACCCAGAGTGGTAGTACCTGTTAGGGTCCCATCGATGGATTTAAAAAAATTTTTTTTAAAAAGTGTGTAAAAAATGTGTTTAAAAAATTGAGATTAGAAAATTAAAAAAAAAATTCATCAAGAATGTGTCAAACAAAATTTCTTTGGCATAAAATAACCCAACAAGGGTTGATATGCTGTAAAAACCAACCAACTAACGAACCAACCAACCACCCGGAAAGGAGATATGCACTGCTAAATAACTGGCACTGAGAAATGCCATGAACAGGAATTATTTGGCATTATACCTTGATGATATAGGAAACATCCATCCACCCAGCAATCCACCCAGACATCCACCCAACCACCCACCCAGCCATCCACCCAGCAATCCACTCATCCATGGGTGTTAATGAATCTGTTTTGTGGCTGAGATTGTTGCATATTTATTTCTAACTCCTAAATTTAATATCTAAAATGTCTAAGGCTGCTTTTCTAGGCAAGCAGCAACTATCTGCTTACAATATTGAAGCAATGCTATTTTTCTGCCCTTTATTTTTCCTTTCCTTTCTGTACTTATAAAATTTATCATAGGTAAATGAAATAAATATCTATTTGTAGGTATCAACACACACACACACACACACACACACACACACACACACACACACATGCATGCACACACATTCAAATAGAAATAAGTGTAATAAGAAAATCAATTAATATATATAAATAATAATCACTTGCCTGTATTTTAGAGATGAGGCTTGATGTAAATAAATTTTTTAAAAATCCTAAATGATTGTGATTCTTCTCATGACACCTGTCGGAATGATAGGCATGCAAAAACAATGATTTCATTATTTGATTGTGATATTCAAAAGTTCTTCAATGCTTGTTTGATCAACAGTCAAACTATAAGAAATGATTTCCCTAGATTGGGTCATTACTATGCTCGGATACACAAGGGGAACACTTGAGGAAGGCCGGAGGATACAGCAGTCAAAGAATTGTGTTTATTATACATATCACAATAAATATGAGGACAACACTCTGAAAAACATCAAAATTATTCATAGATGATAATTGTAGACATGGCTGTTCCACTTGTTATTTATCCCCCCCCCCTCAATGAGCAGAAAGCAAAACAAGGTTAATTTTTAAGTGGAATACAATTGTTCAAATTTCCTTCTCCTAGACCAGTTGTCATACTAATGTTAAAGAGCTCAATCTACCCGGCTATTTTTCCATAGCTAGAGGGAGAATAGTTAGATTCATGCTCTTCCCAAGGGTATTAGTGCGTTGGGAAATACAAACAGCCTTATCCAGGATTTAATCTCAAGTTGCAGGGTTCATTTCCTATGATGATAATCATTACATCATCAAGGCCACCAGAGAGGTAATAATAGAAGACCAAAACCTTGCTTAAGAACTAAGGAGTTTGTGAAACATGAGGTTTAGAGTTATTAGAGGCAAGATTGGAGGAATTAGAGATTCAAGAAAGGATTGGAACTGTTTAGACCACAGCAGTGTGTAAGAGATTTGAAGAGACTTCTTGTTACTCAACTCTCAGTGACAATCAGCAAAAACATTTTGTGTTAAGGTGCAAAATGTATGAAATGTAATAGTGCTAATAATAGATGTAAATAATGATCTATTGCCAAAACAACTCAGAATGTGCATTTTTCTTGATTGGATTTTTACTTTTACTTTTTCATAGGAGATAGAAAAAGAGAAAAGAAAAGATGAGAACAGATGTTAAGACAAGTAAAATATCTGAGAGAATTAAATGTTTCTGTTTTGTCGAATATAATGTTACCTTGGGGAAATTTATTGCATCTGTGATGTTCAACTCTAAACAGAAGACAATTAAATGCTACAGAATTTGTTTAACATGGTGTGACCATTAGATAAAAGAACTGATGAGGACATGATGGTTAAACAAATCTTGCAAAAAAACATGGGCTTGAAAAATGAGCTTGATCCTCACAGAGTGATCTGCTCTTTTGCTCCTATGCCAGATTGGTTAAATTCAGTGAATATTTTTATAAGACGAGATGGATCAAAAAAACATTTTTTCTCTTTATCTCTATTCAAGATTTGTAAACAAATTAACAGTACCAGAATACAGAAACACACACACACACACACACACACACACACACACACACACACATATACATGCACACGCACATGCACACACACATACACATACATACACTTGTAAATGCACACCAACACATGCATATATATATATATGTATATATGCGTGTATAGATGTATTTATCAACTCCACACAAGCAGGATGTGGCACAAGGTCAATTTCTTATGTGGAGTTTAACAGGTTTGAATTCAGTTGTCCATCTCCTAGATTGGTTGCCTATCCAGGGTTAATGAGCCCAGTCTGCTCTATCATTTACCCATAACTGGAGGGGGAATAGTTGGATTCATACCTTTCCCAAGGGTATTATCACTATGATGTATGTACATATATATATATGTGTGTTTATATATATTGATATATGTGTGTATATATAAATGTATTGGTAAGCACAAGAAAATATGTATTTATTCATATACCTACAAATATGTAGATTTAACACACACACACACATACACAAACACACGCGTGCTTGTGTGTGTGTGTGTGTGTTTGTGTGAGTGTATGCAAGTATGTGTATCTGTAAATGCATGATGTGTGTGAATTGAAATAAAGTATATGTGGCATTATATCCATATGTGCATAACATTTCCTGTATTAATAGCCACTTCAGTGTTTCTGCTTAATTTGCATAGATTATGCATATGCAAATTTGTTAATTAAAAGAAATACACATACCTTATCAATTAGCAATTAATCAACTTGTTTTGTTTATTTGTTTTTAATGTTCCATATACACACATATATATATATATGTATATATATATATAAATATATATGTGTGTGTGTGTATGATTATATGCATTCATATATATATATATATATATGTACTAACCAACAAGTACATGTCTGTGTATATTTATACATATATGTAAACACATAAACTAGCATTTACAAACCCATATGGCTATCATGAAGGAAACTTTATGAATATTTGAAACTAATCTGTAAATTACAGTGGAAAGGTGCTGATTTCTACCCACTTAACCTATTGTATACAAAGAATGTCTTAAAATGCAAATTAGGTTGAATAATTAATTAACTTTCAGATTATGAGCCACAATAATTAATTCTTCCCTGACCCCAGCCACTTACTCTTCTTGAATCTCATTTGAAATTTATCCTTGTTATTAGATTGGCCACATGAAATATAAATTCCTCAGTTTTTAATTAGATTCTGAAATGCTTAAGTCAAATAGTTTAGGTGACAAATTCATTTTATGCAAATTAATTTTCACCAATGGAAAATTCCAAGTTGCCCTTTTTAAACTTAAGCCAAAATTTTTATGGATTCAAGTAGATGAAAATCTGCTTGGTTTTTAAAATTTGATTTCTCGTTTGTTGCCAACCATATGACAATGATTTAAAGTTGGGAATATACAATATAGATTTTGGCATTTTTGGTCATCCAAAAGTAAATGTCCCTTAACCCTTTATCTACCAGACCGCCCCAAACTGCCCAACTATCAAAATTCCAGATTACCTGAAAATGTTTGAGAAAGTCAGCTCTTAGAAAATGATCTAGACCGAATGCCCATGAAGTTGGAATTCCATTAAATTGGAGTTCCTGTTCCTTACCATTACTCCCAAGTCCACTCTGACCCAGAGTACCTTCTAGGGTCCCATTTATGTTCAAATAGATCTGTTTACAAATAATCTGATTCCCTAACCTCAAGGCATAAAATAACCCTAGATGGATTGACATGCCTTTAAAATCAATCAATCAATAAATCAATCAACAAATCAATCAATATCCACTTGAGACTTGAACTGAGTTGATAGATAACATCCCCCCAAATCAATTTTTAAAAGGCTGTAAACAACCTTGGAATATCTGTCAGGCTCATAATCTTCATCTATTTCTTCATATTTTTGATGACTGAGGAAGAATAAGATGTAGAGGCAATAGGAGAGGAATCAATTTGTTTTTGTCTTTCTCCTTTCCCTAAACTCTTTTTGGGTTTCTGAATAACAGTCGTATCTACAGGTCCAAATTGGTAACCACCCTTGGCTCCTATTTTGGCCCTCTGAATATTTGAAATACACTCTCTTTTCCACCTGAAATATTAAATTTAACTCATGTTGAATGATCAACAGAAATTTCAAAATATTATTAAAAACATTATTTAAAATCTGCATTACAGAGCAATGGACGATATCTTTATTTATATCAAGAAAAGAGGATAGAGTCCCTTGCGGTTTGGGTGACACAGACAATATTAAGAGATATGTAGATAATAAAGAACTGTATTGATATTCACAAAGTTAAATCTGTGACAAGGTTACAGTGATAGAAAACCCAGTGAGAAACAAACTCACCAATAATAGTTTCCAAGATTAAAGCAGTCAATAGAATACCTTGTCTGGTTTTGTTATGTATTAACCGTTCTCAAGGCAGATCTCTTTAGAAGTTAATTTAAGCAAGAGACTTTTATCTAATTTTTATATTCTTACCAAATCTCTGTGGTTATCATTGACTTGTATGAAATATAAATGAATGTTAATGTTAATAGAGGCAATTTCTTTTTATCTTTGTCATTTACAAATACTGGATACCATCAAGAGGATTTACCAAGCCAAGGGTGAATGACCAAATAGGGATGGATAGTGAGAGAGAGACAAGGGAATCCAGGTGGGGGTGGGATGGTGTGGGAGTCTATACATGTTTATTGAATTGCTCCCAACAAGAAACTAAATTGATTAACAAGAAGAAAAGAGATTTTACCATTCCAAAAGATCATCAATTGAAAATAAAAGAAAACAAAAAGATAAACAAATACTTGGACATTGCCTGAGAGCTAAAAAAAGCTGAGGAACATGAAAGTGATAGTGATAACAATTGTAGTTGGTAATCTTGGAATGGTCCTCAAAAGTCTGGAAACAAGACTTTGGGAACTGAAGATCAGAAGAAGAATTGAGACCATCTAGATCACTGTATTGGTAAAATCAGCTAGAATACTTAGAAGAATCCTGGAGATATGAGGTGACTTGGTGAAACTGGTGTGAAAAATCTGTAAGGAGTAAAATAATAATAATAATAATGTGGGGTCTGTGTTTGCACTCATACCAATCTTTATACTTCCTAAAAGAAGATAGCTATTAAATGATAATTAGAGTATTTTCCCTTATGTATTCATATTTACATGTAATTAATTATGATATAAATTCTATAAATAAATTGTGGCTTGACACTGAGCTTAATGGCTGTTGTAGATAATTTTTAAGCAAGTTTTATATAAAGAGAATATGCTTAATTATCAGTACATAATCAGACTATTGAGAAACCACACATTTTATTCATCTGATATATATTTGCCAACCCTTCTGTGTGAGCAGGATGTGACACAAGGTCAATTACTTAAGCGGAGTTTAACAGGTTTAAATTTAGAGTTTTCCTTCTCCTAGACTGGTTACCTATCCAGGGTTTAAGATCCCAGTCTGCCATACTATTTAACCATAACTGGAGGGAGAGTAGATGGATTCATACCTTTCCAAAGGGTATTAGTACTATGTGAAGTGTAAACAGCCTTGTCTCAAGATTTGAACTCAGGTTGACGAGTCCATTTCTTATGACTCTAACCATTACTCCATGTTCCTCCAAATGGTTGCCGACCAGAAAGAATTTACATTCATTAGTTACTCACAGATACTGGATACAGTCAGGAGGATTTACCAAGAGTGATGATGATGATGATGATGATGATGATAATCATCATCATCCTCTGTTTCCCCTCTTTCATTGGGATGAGATCATCATCATCATCATCATCATTATCATCCTCTGTTTCCCCTCTTTCATTGGGATGAGATCTCTCAAAGTAACTAAAAGTTGCTTTTTCTCCTTGGTTACAGGTTTATTTATTTACTACTACAGGTCAGAGTAGAACTGGGAGTAATGTTGATGAAGGGGTACTCCATATTTAGGGATGGATAGCAAGAGAGAGTCAAGGGAGCCCATGCTATCAGCACAACTTGATAATGATGATGATGATGATAATGATGATGATGATGATGATGATGATGATACTCTCTTTCTCCTCTTTCATTGGGATAAGATCTCTCAAAGTAGAGAAAGTAACTAACAGTTGCTTTTTTTTTCTCCTTAGTGACAGGTTATTTATTTATTTAAATATATAATTATAAGTGTTTAGAAAAGCTAAAGTAATAAAATGATTAATATCGGGTGAGGATGAAAACATTTATTAATTTTCTAGGTTCAAGGTAAGAAATTTGATTCTTGATGTTAGAGTTAAATATGGAGTTCATCCAGTTGATGTATAAATTATAGTAAATATGAATTAATGAATGTATTTTATATATTCATATATTAAATCTTTATTAATTGGTAGAAAAGGAAGGAGAAAAAAAAAGATTTCAATCTAAAGAGGAAAAAAATTAAGGTAGTAATTGGATCTTTGTCATTAGTCCACACTAAAAGCTAATTTTAAAGTATGGAAGCCTCAAAAAAAAAAAATGAGTTGAATTTTCTTTTTCTCCAAGCCTCAGTTTTTTTTTAATGAGAGAAAAAAGATAGAAAAAGAAAACCCTAACCCTTAAACTTGGTTGGTGAGTTACTAATTAAATCTTAACTTAATCTCAACTCTTACTAGTTATGAAGATTTTTGGATACTAATGCAGAATAGAGAGCAAGAGATAATATCATTAGATCACATATAAAAAAAACATTAGATTTAGTTAGATTTCATGGAAATACCCAAGACCCTTAAGACACTTGGGTTAAGGTTAGGATAAGGGTAAGCGTTAATTTTAGGGTTAGGGTTAGTTTTAGCATTAAGGTTAGGGTTAGTATTAGGGTTAGGCTACTTTGGAAGTTTCCATAATCTTATGCTATTTATACGTAAAATGCAAATCTAATGACATTATCTTTTGCATGATATTCTGTATTTGAACTGATTTTGGTCTAAAAAGGAGATATCTCCAACTGCCTATCTAGCCTAAGCAAAGTGGAGTGTTGCAAGACATGGATAGCTCAGCCACCAAGATTCCATCCTTAAGCATTGGTGGGGTCTTACCCCTCTACACAGGTGCAGTCAGTATATTCTACAGCCATAAGTGACTGTAGCATAAGTTGTTAACATAGAAAAATTAATAAATCCATAAAAGAAACCTATTCTTTGTTAATGGTTGTTGTAGCAAGGAGATAATTCTATTGGGTTACAAAAATTTAAAAAAAAAAAAAATGCTTTTATAAAATAAAAATAAAATCAAGAATAAAATAAAGATGCATTTTAATGAGAAATGTTCAGAAATTAAAAAAACAAAAAAACAACTAATGAAATGTTCTTTCATGTTTTGCTTTCTCAATTTGTTAATGAAAATTTATCCAAACCAAAAAAGAAATAGTTGTAAGGTTAACTATTGACTTAAATAAAGAGGTTAATACTGTTAAAAGTTTGAAATAAGAAACAAAATTATCAATACTAGCAGGACCTGTGGATATACTACAGAATTATAATTTAATTATGATAATGTTTAATATGTTTACTTAAGAGCTATTGCAAATAGTTCAATTTGTAAAAAAGTATAATAATCTTTCTTTCATATCAGAACATCACAGTTTATGGCTTCATCATTTTTTTTACCATCCTCACAACCTGGATTGTTATATCATCATATTGTGGCTTTTAAGTTTTGAAAATATAAAGACTGACTGGTTTTTGAGTTCACACCAAGTTCGGATCATGTCCTCACATTGTAACTTTCAAGATTCTGAAACATAAAGACTGATTGATCAAAACTTGGTGGGAACTCAAAAACCTACCGATGATGATGATGATGATCATCATCATCACCATCATCATCCTCATCCTCATCATCATCATCATCAAAGTTCCTTTTGCCATCTGTTTCTGGGAGTATACTCCACACTCCCCCAGTGCTACAGAATTGAAACTTCACTCTTAGATGCAGTTCAACATTATATCCAGGACAATTATATTTTTGAAGAGTACAAGTTAATTTCTAGCAAACTCTCAATGCTTTCCAAACATCTTATTTGTTTTTTTACTTGATTTACTGATTTACTGATGGATCAGTCACATTGAATGGCTGAGTTTATCATTTATTCTCAATCCAATTTAGTCTCAGATTTTTAGGTTTTCAATTTCTGACTTGAAAAGAATTCCACAGGAAGAATAATTCATTTATCAAATTATGGAGGACTAATTAAAATGGAAGAATCAATTTATATTAATACTTGTTCCTTAATTGTATGACCATTATCATCCTGCAACACTCTGGTTAAAAATGAGACCACACAAATCACCCAAGATGAAATGTAAAAATGTAAATCCTGATTATCTGGTGTTGCTTATCAGCAGAATTCTTATTTCTAATGATTGTTGTTACCCCAGCAAAATAATAGACCTTTCTATTGTTATTATAAAGAAAGAAAGGGAAGAAAAAAGATATATTACACAGAAAGAATATAATAAGAAAGAAAGAAAGAGTAGGAAAAGATAGAGAGAGGGTGTGAGTCTGCGAAAGCAATAACGCTAATCTGTTTCATTTGAACATAATGAAAAGATGAAAAGAAGAAAAGAAAGAAAAAATTATGAGAGAGAGTTAAATGAAGATTATTATACTTGTTGTATATTGAAGTATTTAGCAATAGCTCTTAAGTAAACATATCAAATGTTGTAATAATTAGATTATTATACTGTGGTATATCTACAGGCCCTATTAGTCTTCATAAAAACTAGTAGTATATATCTATTACTTATTTTTATAGACATTGAAATGGATGCAAGTAAAAGCAGAAATAGTCAAGCCAACATTTGCTAAGCAAAATTAATATCAACTAAGGGAATATCATATAAATTATTTTTATAGCCAATAAATTACACTACTTATTTGCATGTTTACCTGGCACAGACAAATCCCTACAGTCATCTGGAGATGGGGATAAATTATCTTCCTCAGATTCAGTGAGTCATCTTTCTGAGCAACACCTCCCCCATTGAAGTAAAAGTAGGAGGTTCAAAATGAGTCCCTGATGCTTCAAGCATCTCTAAAGAGGAGTACTGATGAAACAGAGCTTCATCTACAGAGTTATTGAAAAGTAACTTCTTATCTTAAACAATCTTCATATCTATCTGTCTGTCTATCTATCTATCTCCATTTGTTCATATCTATCTATATCATTTTGTTTGTTTATCTATCTATCTATCTATCTATCTATCCACCCATCTATCTATCTAGTCATCTTCCAATCTATCTATCTAGTCATCTTCCTATCTATCTGTCTATTTATCCATCCATCTTCATATCTATATGCCTGTCTATCTATCTATCTCCATTTGTTCATATCTATATCATTTTGTTTGTTTATCTATCTATCTATCTATCCATCGTCATATCTATCTATCTATCCATCCATCTTCATATCTATCTATCCATCCATCTTCATATCTATCTATCTATCTATCTATCTATCTCCATTTGTTCATATCTATCTATATCATTTTATATGCAATAACATTTCTCTCACTTTTTTAATGTATGTTCCTTAATATATAGCAATTAAATCTCTGTTGTTGGTTTCTTTATCGTTTTTCTTTATTCATGAATGATTGGATCCTCATTTTACCGGGAGATGGATGGGTAGATGTGGTCCACATGAGTGGCCACCCAGAAGCCCCGATTTAATACTCTAAGATTTTTTTCTTTGGGGTTGATTGAAGGAGCAGGTCTACTCTACAAAACCAATGACTTTGGAAGAACTTGAAGGATGAATATGAGAATTTATTTCTGCCATTCTACAACAGGTCCGGGGAAGTTCAGTCAATGCAATTCCTGAGTGGCTTGAGAGGCTAGAGGCGAATGCTGGTGCTCATATAGAATTTTAAATAAAATGCCATGTTATGTGTGTTCTTCTCATATTCATTTTGTGTAAAAAATAATGATTCAGAAATAAATTATAAGATTTTAAAATAGGTGTTACATAATTGTTAGTACCCTAACACTTATTTACAGTAGTGTAGAAACCAAAATGGCTGTTATAAGTTGCAGCCGGCAGCCTTGAAGGATTGAGTGACAAGGCTTGACCTCATCCTACCGTGAGAATCGGTGGAGAAGACCCTCTTCCAGTTTAGATTAGAAACAGAGTTTAGTTCAGTATCGGCTAGGCCACGAAGGTAGTAAGTCGTGTTAAGCGCACGGCCGACTCAATCTGCACAGGTAGTCTGGTGGTGATTTCGGAATAAAATATGATCTAAAGCAAATCAAAGTCTTGGGATATTATCTAAAAACTACCAATGACACAGGGCTTCTGATAAAGAGAAATCCCCAATGGAAGACCAGATACAAAGTCCCCAAGATGAAGTCCAGACGCTAGAAGAAAGAATATACAACATAGGGAGTTATTTTACAATCACCCTGTATACTTCAGGGTGGCTAGTATGCTAACTTTGCATGAGGTGGGGGTGTAAATAGCTCATTTATAACCTCTGGTAATTACTAAATTATTATTTTCAATATAAAATTATTAAAAAGTCATACCTGAATCATGCACACACAACAAACACAACACACACACACGCACACCACACACACACACACACACACACACACACACAGAGAACATACACACACACAAATACATACACAAAAACACACACTCACATATTCATCTATCTGTGTGTCGAGACGTGTGGTCATAGAAAATGGACTTGTCACCCCAAGTTTAAATCCTGGACTAGGTTGTTTGCATTTCACATAGCACTAATACCCTTGGGAAAGGTATAAATCTGACTACTCTCCTTCCAACTATGGGTAAATAGTAGGGTAGACTGGGCTCTTTAACCTTGACAAGGTAACCAGTCTAGGAGAAGGAAAACTTTTAATTCAAACCTGTTAAACTCCGCTTAAGAAAATGACCTTATGTCACATCCTGCTTGTGTGGAGGGGTTGGTAAATATATATATATATATATATATATATATATATATATATATATATATATATATCTGTGTGTGTGAATAAGATATTGAAGTTTTTGGTGTGCAGAAAAATATGAAAATTAATTTGTAGATGCTATTCCACATATTCATTCCACAATCCAACACACTTGATATATCATTTCTCACTTTTCCTTAAACTTAAAATCAATCCAGTTTTGGATACCATATAAGTTAATTATTAGAAAACAATCTTAGTGTATATTAGTTCTGTAAGCAGCTTCCGTGGTTTTGAGGCTCAGTTTAAAATAATACGAAATTAGTTGACATTCATTTATCTTTATAAAAGGTAGGGAGTAACAAAAGAACTGGATTTTTTGGTAAAAAGTGATAATTGAAAGTTCACAGAGTTGGCACAGAAAAGAGAATGGGAAATTAAAAACATGTATCTGCAATATTAGGCAAGGTAAATAAAAAGAAAAAAAAGAAAAGAAAATAAGAAAGAAGCTTTGCATTATGTGATGTCAGTGATATGTTATAAATGTTTTTTTTTTTTTTAAAGGAGGCATTTTTTCATCAGGTATGATTTGAACATTAATCAAATTAAATTATTCATAATGTTAATAGAACGTGCGAGCAAAGACAATAACATCAAAGTGTTCATGTCGAACTGATGACATTTATTAAAGACTTCTCTCTTCACATGAAATGAGACTTTTATTATTTATGCCTTGTCTTTAGAGTTTCTCACTAATTTTAACTCCACTCGATATATGATATCATCTCTTAAAAAAAATGAAAGAAGAAAAAGAATCCCTCAAACAATATAGTGTTGGACTGATTGAAAACTATAGAATTTCTTTCTTTCTCTCTCTCTCTCTCTTTTTCTCTCTCTCCCTCTCTCTATCTATTTATCTATCTATCTATCTATCTCTCCTCGTTATGCATGTATGCATGAATGCAAACACACACACACACACACACACACACACACACATGCACACACACACACATACACACACACACGCACACACACATACACACACATACACACATACGCACACACACATGCACACACACACACATGCACACACACACACACACACACATATGCATACAGGCACATATACACTTATAATCATAGCTCAGTTAGTAGAGAATCAGCCGAGGAACCACATGGTTCCGCCTTCCATACCAACCCGCACCAACTAAGTCTAGGAGAAGCACAGCTTGGATCTGCACAGTCAAGTAGGGAGCTGATAGTAGGTGTGGTGCTCAACATCAGATGTAAAAACAATCTCCATGTTTAGGCGCTAGTGAAAAGGGGATAGACTCTCTCAGTGTCTGGCCGATACCTACAATAGGCCACCTCGCTGACTTTACTTTTACTTACACATGCTTACCTCTCATATATATATATATACATATATATATGCATGAGGTGAGTTCAAGACTGAAGCTGTATTTACTAATACAGAAATGAGCCATTAATTTTCTTCAAAATAGTCTTGTTATCATTCAACACACTCATTCCAGTGAGTTTTCAATTGGTTGAAGCACCTCTAAAACTCTTTGTTATGATGTCAACTTGTCATATCATATTTGTTTTAATATTGTCCATATCCTCAAATCTTACAACTGAGATGAACTTTCAGTTTGAAAAAAGGAAAAGTTTTTAAGTTACACTTGCCACATCTTGTTTTTCACTAAAACACATTTCATTGAAAAAATATCGAAACTGGCTTCATAATATCTGGCACATTAATGTAGGTATTTTTCATTCACCCTCTCACAGGATTTTTATCAGTAAATCAATATAGATATTTTACACACCCCTATTTTTTATTTTTTTTAATTGATTTGAACAAATTTCAAATCTCAGAGCACATGTTCAAAGACTGAGTATGTGGTATGAAAATTCTTTTGAAATTTTAGTTTGAGTTTTGTAAAAATTCAATTGAAATTTGCACAAATTCAATTGAAAAAAACATTTTTTTAAAGGGGGTGGGGTGTAAAATATCTACATTGATTTGCTGATAAAAATCTGGGATGGGAGGTCTGTATAAAGTATCTACATTAATTTGTTGACAAAAATATGACTCAGAAAATATCTAAGTTGGGCCAGAAATTCACCTGGCACTGTCATGATAGGACATAGTATAAATTAGGAGGCTGGATCACAAAAGATCAAAATTACCAGTTGATCAACTTTGAAATTAAGATTTAAATTTAAAAAATCAAAACAAATTTAAAGCTTCATTTTTGAAAGTTTTTTGATCTGATTTTGTAGATCTAAAAAATGGTATTTATTAAAGAAATGAAAAAAAAAAAATCTATATAAACTGTTTTTCATCTTAAGAAATTTGTCTCAGTAGATTTTAACGGCAAGAATCATAACTGTGTCCACCAGTTCCAAGTAGAATAAAAAAAATCTATATAAACTGTTTTTCATCTTAAGAAATTTGTCTCAGTAGATTTTAACGGCAAGAATCATAACTGTGTCCACCAGTTCCAAGTAGAATAAAAAAAATCTATATAAACTGTTTTTCATCTTAAGAAATTTGTCTCAGTAGATTTTAACGGCAAGAATCATAACTGTGTCCACCAGTTCCAAGTAGAATAAAAAAAATCTATATAAACTGTTTTTCATCTTAAGAAATTTGTCTCAGTAGATTTTAACGGCAAGAATCATAACTGTGTCCACCAGTTCCAAGTAGAATAAAAAAAATCTATATAAACTGTTTTTCATCTTAAGAAATTTGTCTCAGTAGATTTTAACGGCAAGAATCATAACTGTGTCCACCAGTTCCAAGTAGAATAAAAAAAATCTATATAAACTGTTTTTCATCTTAAGAAATTTGTCTCAGTAGTAGATTTTAACGGCAAGAATCATAACTGTGTCCACCAGTTCCAAGTAGAATAAAAAAAAAGAAGTTGAAAAGTCTTATCAAATGAAAGACAAGAAAAATAATTTGTTCTCATTTGAAGGATTTGTACAATGTTGAATTGTAATAATAAAATTTCCTTTTTCTCATTGGAGCATCCAAAACTGAAACAAATTCTGAAAAATAGAAATAAATAAAAAACATTGTAAAATATTGAGATGTGGAAAAACCTAAGATTTTTGTTATATGTTATGGAATATTGGAAAATAACAAGAATTAATGAAGATCTGTTGGAATTGCATCTGGAAAAATAGTCCATTGTAATAAGGCCCTAAGAGCCACCTTACCAGAACTACTTGTATTGTATTAATGCGCAGTACGTTAACCACGTGACTTGATTTTAGGCGCAATTTATTCCCGCCAAATGTACTCTGCTAAACCCACTTTAATAAACCTGTGTAAGAGAGACGTGTTATCTTTACCTGTGTTTCTCTATCTCATCCTTCATTGAACATAATGAACGTTTCCCGCCAACCAAACTCAACAAGATCTTATTCAAATAATGATGTCATTATTTTTACATGCCTATCATTCCAACATGTTTCATGAGAAGAATCTGGATCATTTAGAAAAAAAAACTTTATTGGCATTTCCTGTACAACTTGTGACATATGTCAAAATATTTCTATCAACAGTCAAACTATTAAAAATAATTTCCCTGGTTGGGTCATTACTATACGTGGATACACAGGGAACACCTGAGGAAGGCCAGAGGATACAGAGGCCGAAACGTGTTTATACATACCACAATAAAGATGAGGACAACAGTCCAAAAGATCAAAATTATTCACATCAAGCCACATCTAAAAAATACAGACAAATACCATCTCAAAGTTATTTCATGTCTAAAGGTTAGGGAATCACATTCTTTGTATGATCATATTTACAGTTTTGTTGTCTTACTTGGTGAAATGCAAATAATTTTTAAACAGATCTATTTGACCCCCATAGATGGGACCCTAACAAGTACTACGACATTGAGTAATGGAAATGAAGGGGTACTCCACACTCCTCAGAGCTCCAGAAGTGGAGTTTCAACAATGGATTCATTTTAGTGTCATTCTCAGGAGACCCCTATTTTAGCAGGGGTGGCAAAGAGGATCTTACTCCCTTATAAGTGATACAGTTAGTATATTCTCTGCCCCCACTAACAGGTAAGGAATGTCTTTGATTCTGCTCCTTCAAATCCAGGAAGAATTATGGTTCATCTGTTTCTTCTGGGAGTCTTTTATAACCCTTCCCTTCTGTTGGTATGAGGATTTAAATTATGAGACTTGCATGTAACAGGAGAAGGAAAGAGAGAGATAGGTGGGGAGAGAGGCAAAGAGAGAGAGAAAGAGAGAAAGAGAGAGAGGCAGAGAGAGAGAGAGAGAAAGAGAGAAGAGAGAGGGGGGAGGCTAATTAGCTGAAGATGTGTCCAGTCTAACAGGTTTGGTTGGTGGCTTAATCAACTGCCCCCCCCCAATCTATCCACCCACCCCCACCCCCAAACCAGCAACAATCAAGAGAAGGGTCTCAAGATTAAAATGAATAGAAATCTGCAAACAGTGAAATCTTAATGGTTAGAATATTGAACTGAGAACATAAGATCATTTATTAGTGAATTAATTGTTATGAAAGCCAAAATATTGTTGGTAGGATTTTACAGGATGTCAACCCTTGTTGGGTTATTTTATGCCAAAGATGTTTTGTTTTATTCATTCTTGATTGGTACTCAATTGTCTTTTATACTCAATTTTTTCCTATTTAACCTATAGATGGGACCGTATCAGGTACTACCACTCTGGCTCAGAGTAAACCTGGATGCAATGGTGATGAATGGATATTCCACATTGCCCAGACATCCAGTACTAAAACTTCACCATCAGATAGAGTTTAATGCCATGGTCACTAAGACCCTCAGCCCCTGCCTTCTAGTACAAATATGATAAAAAGAGTTGGGGCTTGCCTTAAGAGCAATTGGGGTGAGACAATCATATGGGTGCTCGGGGTTGATGTGACCAGCCGATTGATCAGGCCTTTCTGACCTTACTAAGTAAGGGTCAAAGTGTAGTGTTGTATGCCATGGACTGCTCAGCCTCCTGGGTTCCATCTTTAAACATCACTGGTTGCCACCCACAACCAACAGGTAGCCCCATTGTGGGGGAGGGTCTACTGAGGTGCACTTGGTGTATTCTAAAGCCCCTGTTGACAAGGCCCAAAATAGTACTTACTATTGATTATTATCAGTGATGTAATTGCTTAGATAGTGTAATAACAAAAAAAGGATGTTATTTATTTTCATTTTCCATAAATATAGTACTTTTGTTTGCAATCACTGTACCAGAGACTGCCATTCAAAGATCGGTCTGTTCAGCCACTCACGTAGCTGTTGGTAAACAAAAAAAATAAAAAATGGAAACAACACCATTGTCTTAAATAGACGGAAGGTTGCCAACAAAATATAATATTATTTTGATTATAATATTATGTAATCATTATATATAAGCTATTGCTCAAAAGTTTGTGGAATTTGACCTTTAAACATAAAAAGTTAACTGAACATTTATTTTTTTCTGAATTATTCAAATTAATCTCTTGTCTGGAGTTTGAATTCAGATTCATAACACATAACATTCACAATTACATGTACTATTCAAATTCCCCAATTTTTTTTACTAACAAGTTATATATATATATATATATATATATATATATATATATATATATATATAGTATGAACAAAAAGTAATAAGACAAACAGGAATATTTTTTATATATGTTATTTATTCTCAACTAGTTTCGACCTTAGGTCATCGTCAGGAAAAATTTCTTATTTGAAGAAATTGTTTTTAGATTTTTTGAAAGGGAGCATTATGGAAGAACTATAAAAATTGGAGTATTTTTGAGGGTTTGACATGCTATTAAAATCCGGGTAGAAGAGTGTGTTAGTAGTAGCAAGTCCATATATATATATATATATATATATATATATATATATATAGATAGATAGATTGATAGATAGATAGATAGAAAGATAGATAGAAACTAACAAATTGAGAAATGATATATATATATATCTGTGTCTGCATACATTTTTGTATAAGTGTGTATGAGTATGTATATAGGATTTATATATCTATATACATATATGGTTGGTCGTGGCAGCATTCATCCCGGGTGGGTTGAACTGGCTCCATCCATTCAAAGTTGGAGTATCATGGGAATAGGAATTATACAAGCAGTCCCCAAAACCTGCATGCAGATATGCATATATATACATATATACATAAATTTGTATATATATATATATATATATATATATATATATATATATATATGTCATCCACAGACACGGTGTTTTGACATTTAAGTCTCATCAACATGGCTAGACTTAACAGTTACTTCTAGCCGGGAGAGGGTGACATTTAACTGATAACTACATACATCTGTAGATGTATGTTTACGATCACCTGAGAACTCAATAAACAACAAATGAGTAATGCCTTACGCTAAGTCGTGAAAGTTCAGTTAGGTCTTTCAAGAGAGGTCTACCGGGTATTGGGGCATATATTAGTCATCCACTATATATATATATATATATATATATATATATATATATATCGGTTTAGCTCAGTCGGTAGAGCATTCAGCTAGGAACCACAAGGCTCCTGGTTTGATACCGGCCCTCGCCAACTCAGTGTATGAGTAGCACAGGGATCTGTGCAGTAAAGTGAGGAGCTGATGGTAGGTGTGGCGCTCTATCTCAGACGCTAAAATAATCTCCTTGGTCTAGCGCTAATAAAAAGGGGTAGACTCCCTCGCTGTATGGCTGATACCGACACTAGGCTGCCTCGACGACTTTACTTATATATATATATATATATATATATATATATACTGTAACATGCAGAAGTATTCAAGTAGAGAAAACCAACAAGGAAAACATTTTTGCAAAGCTATTGGTGGTGGGTTGTCTGGCATCTTCCCCTCTTATTCAAAATATCTGTGACAAAATCTGATAATTTGGTACAAAAATGACCCCAACAGGGTCAATGTAAGCTGGCAATTATTAGGAAATTCATATTAGCTGAAAATGCCCAAAGACTTTTGTATGGCACTGTATATATATATATATGTAAGCTCAATTTCTTTGATTAAAAAAACATATTTTACTAGACTTTCAATTATATTTTGGCGGTATAAAATGAAGTGCTTGATTGCAAACTCAAAATTGGAATTAGTTTGAAATCCTAGACAGCTTTTATTCATTTTTATTAATTATCGTCTCCTATAAAACCACAACTATCTTATAAGTGTAAAAGTTGACAGTAGAATTTGATAAATGTACTTTAATATTAAAGGTGGCTGTTGTTATTTCTGAATGATCTGTCAGAAAATATGAGATTTTTATTAAAAATTTGGCTTTCATATTAAAAATAATATATTCACAATTTTTTCACTATGTCATACGGGCTGAGCTATATGGGAGATGCACATGAATGCTGCATCCAGTCTTGAAAAATTATGGAAGCAACACCCCACAAGAAAGCTAGATGGGAATTGCATAAGAATGCTGTCTGTGGTCTTAAACAATTTGTGGAAACACCACCCTACATGAAAACAGCTATTTGGCCACTTGCCCCCTATCACACAAACAATTTGAGTAAGACGAAAAAGACATGCTGGACACTGGGAGAAGCAAGGATGAACTCATAATTGAAATTTTCCTGTGGAAACCTGCACATGGGCATGCCAGTGTGGGCCCCAGCAAGGACCTACATTGATCCGCTCTGTACAGATTCTGGATGCTACACAGAGGACCTCGTGGGAGCAATGACAGATAGGGATAGTTGGCTAGAGATTGTCATAGATATCCGTGCTGCCAGCACAACTTGATGATGATGATGATGATGATGATGACATCTTTGCTACCTTTTTAACTTTTATCTTTTGACCAGTTTATTTTCCAACCTTCAGAAGGTGACGTACTTTCATTGTGTTGTTGGTTATTTCTAGTCTTAACACCATCACATTATTATCCAAAATGTCTTTGTCTTCTTATAGATTCACTAAGAGTTTTTTTTCTTATGCCATTTTCTAATGCCTTAATTATTCTAATCTCTTTTCTGTTTTCTTTCTTTTACAGCTTCATGTCTATCACTAAAAGCAGCTAAATACTCTTAAGATAATGTTTTATTCAGTCTTTATAGTTGCATTGTGTTTAATCCTTCACTCTCTCTTCATATTCTTTCTTCTCTTTTTTTTTTCAGCTGCATTTACAATGGGAAATTGTTGGCTAATTCTGTTGTCTTATTAATGCATCTTTTTTCACTTGTTATTCTAACAAAGTCCAACAGATTTTTCAGTTCTAATTAACATAGAGTATTGATTTACAAACTTAGATAGTAAAATACTTGATAATACTAGATAATATTACTTGATAATATTATACATGCCAATCTATATATTAATAGCTGTGTTCCTTAAAAGTATGACTGTTAATCTGTTAAAGATGAGACCAAATCATCCAAGATGAAATGCAAAAATGTAAATCCTGATTATCTGGTGTTACTTATCTATCGATTTCTTATTACTTATAAGGGTTGTCACCTCAGCTAAATAATGGACCATTCCGTTTTTATTTTAAAGGGAAGAAAGGGCATGATACACAGAAAAAATATCATAAGAACGAAAGAAAGAGAGTATGGAAAAGACAAATAGAAAGAGCAAACGCAAGGAAATGATAACGTTAATCTGTTTCAATCGAACATAATGAAAAGAAGAAAAGAAGGAAAATAAGAAGAAAAAAAAAGAGTGAGAGAGTTAAATCAAGATTATTATACATTTTACTTATTAAACTATTTAGCAATTGTTACATAATCCATAGGCAGCTTATGAATTGTGTATATACTACATTATGGGAGAAATATGAGGAGGTTAATCTGACAATATGTGGAGAAAAGTAGACAAACACAGTATGTTATGGAAACTGGATGTTTATTGTCGACGATGCAATGTTTCGGGTTTTGAGAATGTACATCATTGAAGCAAGAACTATATTCAAGTCCTGAAGAAGGTCTAAATGACCAAAACGTTGCATCATCGACAATAAACATTCAGTTTCCATAACATCCCATGTTTGTCTACTTTTCTCCACATACTACATTATGAATATTTTTGAATAAGAGTTCATTAGATTCAAAATCAGAGGGAGTTAAGCGGGGAATTTCCATAACCATTAGGGTTATGATTGATTGATGATGACCCCAACTTAACCCCTCTTGATGCATTACAGGTGTGTGAAATTTTAGATTAGATGCAACAAGAAATTCAGAGTGAGTAGATGCATATGTCTGCTCACTCTGAGAGTCATTCTCCACCACGCAGTTGAATATAGGCTGGGTTGTTTTAAATAAAAGACTTTGAGAAAAACAATAACATTTTGTTGATTCATTTAAACAAGAAATTTCCAGCCCGAAGAAATGAGAACAAAAAGAAAGAAGAATTAATCCAAAGAGATCATCCCTGAAGAATATGTCGGCCGAGTTAGCAGCAGTAAAAGTAGAGAGTAACAGGTAAGAGCCCCTCATCTATCATCTTTATTCTGTCTGTCTGTCTGTCTGTCTATCTCTCCATTATATACATGAGATGTGGGTATACAACACTATAGCTCTTAAGTAAACATATCAAATGTTGTAATAATTAGATTATCATACTGTGATATATCCACAGGTCATCCTAATTCTTTTAAATTCTGTATTTTTCTTTAAGAAGTTTGGACGATAGACTGGTTATAATAACAACATATATTAAGAGAATCATATTAAAAAATAGTGAATATCAACTATTGAAAAACTTAGAAAATATAATTGCTAATTTGTTATGCAAATTTCAGGATTTATCAATCATTTTAATTTGTAGAAATTGTAAAGAAAATTAAAAAATTGTTAGAAAAGAAAAACTTGGTAAAGATGATTCCTTATGACTCTTGGAGGTATCAATGGCACCAAAACACAATCTTAAAAGAAATTGTAAATGTTAAAAGAACTAATACCCTTGGGAAAGGTATGTATCTAGCTACTCTCCCTCCAGCCAGGGGTAAATAGTAAGGTAGACTGGGCTCTTTAACCTTGGTTAGGTAACCAATATAGAAGAAGGAAAACTCTGAATTCAAACCCGTTAAACTTTGCTTAAGAAATTGACCTTGTGTCACATTCTGCTTGTGTGGAGGGTTTTTGTAAATGAATATATACATTTAAAACAAAATACTCTCAAGTTAAAAGTGGTACCTAGCTTATATAGAGTACTTGGTTTGATGTTGGTCTAGGTTAGAAAGCTTTCTGGAATATGAAATAGTTTTGCTTTCAAGTCTTAATCATTTAATGAGGCAAAAATTTAAGAAAATATTTAAAAAATATCAAAATAAAATTTAATTCATAAGAAAATAAACCAAACAAAAAAATCAAATAATCTCAATGAATTTCAGAAAATGAGGATTGAGGAATTTACATTTTCCAATATTGAAATATTATTTTTTAAAAATTCTATTCTTATGTCATTTAATCATTTCATTGTTTAAATGTTTATAGTTCTGGTTCCAGTTCTTAATATGTCTTGAGTATGATGTTAAACTGCATTTAATGAAGTTCCAGTTCTGGAGATGAGGAGTGTGGGGTACTTCTTCATTGCCATTACTCCCAGGTCCACCCTGATCCAGAGTGGTAGTACCTGTTAGAGTCCCATCTATGGGTTAAATGAGTTTTTAAAAAAAAGAATTTTCAATACCCATCAAAAATGAATTAAAAAAAAATGTTTTTGGTATAAAATAACCCAACAGGGGTTGACATGCCATAAAATCCAACCAACCAATTCTTAATATTTACAGTTCTGAATCTTTTTTTCAGCATCCATAGTTCTAAGTCTCTTTTTCAATATCCACTGAGTTCTGGTCCTCTTTCTTAACGTCTACAATTCTAAGTCCCATTCCAAATCTCTCAGTGGTTAATCATAAAGTAATCAATAAAACAACTTTTATTTTTCTTTATTATTTTCTAATGAATTCAAAGAAATTCATTTTGAAATGATTTAAAGAACATTCCTGTAAAAACATTCACATAAAGAAAACTTTCCTTAGCCAACTGGAAAACCCTTGTATAAAAATCTTTTTCATATGAAAATCAGTGAGGCAGTTAAGTGTAACAGACCAAAATTTTCAACATTTTAAAAATGTGTTTATGTTTAACGTTCACCAGATTTTTAATATGAAAAGAGGAATTAAACAGCCTTGAAGTTAAGAGTTGACATCATAGAAATGCAACTGATCACTGCCAGTTCCTAGCAGCTCACTCAATAAAATAATATTTATATATTTATCTGATTCAAATGAAGCAGCAGCCTGATGGTTATTTGATGAAATTCTTATGGGACTCACACATTGCTTTTGGCATTGAAAGAATTTCTTATGTACAATCAATTCATTTATAATTTATTAAGATTATGAAAACAGTCTGGAAAAAAATGCTGACTTCAATTTTAAGACGAAGGTTTATCTTATGATTGCATTCAGTTTAAAATCTTTGATTTTATCATTTTTATTACAATATTTTAACTCAACTATTGAAAATTATTTTTTTAAAAATAGAACATTTTTTTTAATGAATGCCACAATTATTAACTTAAAAGTCATTTGAGCTTTCTATTGATGACAACATCTAGCAGTTCTGCTAACATGTAGTAGCCCTTCCAACATGTAGTAGCCATGCCAACATGTAGTACCCCTGCCAACATGTACTAGCCTTACCAATATGTAGTACCCTTCTAACATGTACTAGCCTTACCAATATGTAGTACCCCTTCCAACATGTAGTAGCCTTACCATATGTAGTACCCCTTCTAACATGTACTAGCCTTACAATATGTAGTACCTTCCAACATGTACTAGCCTTACCAATATGTAGTACCCTTCAAACATGTACTAGC
>CM042142.1:1280577-1293077 GCA_023376005.1 Doryteuthis pealeii | reverse complement strand
TTTAATAAAAACAAAATATACTTAATCAAAAAAATCATTAAAATATTTACAGAATATTTTTCTTTTAAATATAGACACAATAATGATCAGTAAAGGAGCCAGTTTAGTTCAGTTGGTTGGACATCCGCCTAAGATGCACATGATTCCTGGTTTGATGCTGGTCCCCACCAGCTCAGCACATGAGTAGCACAAACTGGATAATCTGATCCGTGCTGTAAAGTGAAGAGCTGACGGTAGGTGTGGCGCTCCACCTCAGATGCAAAAACAATCTCCCTTGTCTAGTGCTAGTAAAAAAGAGAATAGACTCCCTCACTACAATAGACCACTCTGCCAACTTTACTTTATTTGATTAGAAGTTTTAAAGGGAATGGCAATGCAAAATTCATATTTACATTTCTGTTTCAATTGTCCAATAGAATATGAATATATTTCAAAAAGATCTATTTGACCAATACATTGTAATCTAACAGATATTACTAGTCAGAGTAGACCCAGGAGTAATGACAATGGGGGGGGGGTGTACTCCAAACTTCCCAGAGCTCCAGGACTGGAGCCTCACCATCAGAAACAGTTTAATAGAGTGAGGTGTAGCGATACAACTACCATCAGCTCTTCACTTTACTGAACAGATCCAAGTTTTAAATGTCATAGTGAGTTAAGTAAAGTAAGCAGAGTAGCCTATTATTGGTATCAACTGGACAGCAAGGGAGTCTATCCTCTTTTCACTAGCGCTAAAGGAGGAAGATTGCTTTTTGTGTCTGAAGTGGAGCACCACCACTTTACCACACAGATCCAAGTTGTTCTACATATACATTGAGTTGGTGAACCCAGAACATTGTGGGTCCCAGGTGGATGTTCTACTGACTGAGCTACACCAGCCCCTAAAAATCACTAAATGATTGATTTTAACGGCATTTCAACCCATTTAGGGTTATTTTTTGCACATGGTTCTATGGAATATGAATACTTTTTAAACAGGTCTATTTGTCCCATAAATTGGACTAACAGATACTACCACTCCAAATGGACCTGGGAGTAATGGTAATAAACAGGTTCTCCATAATCCCCAGATCTCCAGAACTGGAGTCTCACCATCAGATGCAGTTAACCTGTCATACCTAGCACACCTCTTTGGGTGGCTCTTACCCCTGTGCAGGAGACTCAGTCAGTGTATTTTAAACCTCACCAACAGGGAAGAATGATTGATAAATGAACTAAAATGATATTTGGTGAATTATAGAAAGTTAATTCAGTTGTTAGAATTGATGAAATTGGATCCTTTAGCTCAATGTAGGGTAAGGGTGTTAACAATCACTGGTTACTTTAGGGTTCAGTTTGTTTATATGTAGGAAATGGGGGGGGGATCTAAACATGTAGAAGCCATCAAAAAATATTTGATTTTTTTTGTTCTTTGTTCTTTTGTGATTGGTTCTAATCATTTTCCTATAATCAATATTAATAATAACGACAATTCTTTGGGATTTAAAGAAAATGCTTTTAGAGTTGAACTTTTTTCACCATTTTATTGACAATGCCAATCATTGGTCGGAAAAGTCTGTTGGAATCACCAAGAATCTTTGGACAAGTGGATTAGCCTTAGTGGTGAGAATAACCTGAAGGGGGGGGGGATACAATCGGATTGATTCTGGGATTATTTCTCAAGATGGATTTATGGAATCGGACAGATTATAGTTGGCATGAATGACATGACAGTATTTAAAAGATTTTATTGATAGTGTATGTGTATGTGTGTGTGTGTATATGTGTACGTGTGTATGTGTTTGTGTAGATCCTATGTATGCATATATAAAGGGTAATCAAAAACTATCAAGACTGAATATTTAATTTTCATAAATCTAAAATTTACATGAAGTCATGTGTTCATTTGAGTAATTCTTATAACAAAAGGAATAATGTTTAGCCATCTAGATAAATTGTTTAGCCATTTTGACTTCATTTAAATGAATTATGAATAATTCTCAATATTTTTTCCTTCTTGGCTTATTCTTTCCTCCTGTTATTTTCTTTCTCCATCTTCATTTTTTTCTTCCCTATTATATTCTATTTTCCTCCTCTTTTCCTCTTTCTACCCCTCCTTTTATATTTCTCTTATATATTCTCCCACTCCCTGTTTCTTTTTCTTCTTTTTTCCTCCTACTTTCCCATTCCCTTTCTTTCTTTCTTCTTCATTGTTTTCTTTCCTTGCCCCTCTTTTTTCTTCCATCTTTCTCCTCTTTTTTTCCTTTTGTTCCTTTTTCGTCATCTTCTCTTTTTTCTGTTTATCCTTTTCTTCTTCTTCCATCTTCATCTTTTACTTTCCTATCCCTCTTTTCATTATCCTTTGTATTTTCCTTCAATATGTTTTCTTTCAAATCTTTGTTGATATGAAACTAAGATTCTCAGCCTCAATAGGAAATGAAAGTGTTACAATTCTGCTCACCATTTTAGACATTTAAGTCTCCTATTTGTAAATCCAATGGTAGAAAAGGTTGTAGTCTCAGTAGTAGAATGTCTGTTGTATTCCTTGAAATCTTAAGTATAGCAAGAGTGTAGCTTGTTATAGCAGAGAATCCAGTTGTAGTGGTCGGCCTGGTATTAAATCCAGTTAGCAATTGATTTCAAATCAATTACCAATGATCTTAAATGCATTCTATGTCGTTTTTCATTGGTCTTGGAAAAGTCTATAAATAAAAGTAGCGATTTCTTGTACATCTTACACGATGATAGTCCCCCCCCCCCCTATCTTGGTATTAGATGGAATTCAGTTGGAGATACAAAATAATGTTTGAAATCAAATTCATATTTTCCCTTTGATCTGTTTTTCATTTGTTGTTTCTTTAATTTCTCTCTTTTCCTCTACTGCAGAATGATCCTGACATTCTATAGACACTGTCCTCTACAATCTGTCCCCTACAAATCTGTCCCCTACAAATCTGTCCCCAACAATCTTTCCCCTACAAATCTGTCCCCTACAATCTGTCCCCACCAAATCTGTCCCCTACAATCTGTCCCTATAAATCTGTCCCCTACAATCTGTCCCCTACAATCTTTCCCCTACAAATCTGTCCCCTACAATCTGTCCCTACAAATCTGTCCCCTACAATCTGTCCCCTACAATCCGTCCCTCCTGAAATCATTCAAGTCATCTTGCAATATGAACACTTTTCATCTATCTTCACTCAACCATTTTATCTAAACAACACTGTTTACATTTTCACATACTTTCTATTGTTGTATTTAGCCAGAAAGTGATTACCCACAATTGATTTTACAACTTGATTTTACTACAAGAGTAACGCTGAACGACCCGTCCCTTTTTTTTTCATTTGGTGAGCAAGTAAACATTAAAAAATATCGAAAGAAAATATCAGATTCAATGCAAATACTTATGCAACATTGGTTCATGTGATGAATTATTTCTTTCAATGCTTCAATTGTCTGGTTATTCTAAATTGGGACAATATAAGTGAACAAAGTTTGTGACTAATGTTTGAATTTTTATGCTACAATTGATTCTACTTAATGGCTATTCCTGTTAAGTGATGCTCCATTTCAGCTGGATCAAGTATAAATTATATATATATATATATATATATATATATATATATTCATCAAAAAGTTACTACCACGTTTTCATTGCAGTAGCATAAGTAGTTAATCCAAAAGGGC
This sequence comes from Doryteuthis pealeii, assembly GCA_023376005.1. NCBI lineage: Eukaryota > Metazoa > Mollusca > Cephalopoda > Myopsida > Loliginidae > Doryteuthis > Doryteuthis pealeii. Next base: position 1,289,408 of record CM042142.1, on the reverse strand, counting down.
TCAATATATCCCAGAAAATATAGACCATTTATTAGTTGTCGAAAAACTATATATATATATATATATATATATATATATATATATATATGTTTACCAACTCCTCTGAACAAGCAGGATGTGACACAGGTCAATTTTTAAGTTGAGTTTAACAGGTTTGAATCAGAGTTTTCCTTCTCCTAGACTGGTTACCCAACCAAGGTTAAAGAGCCTAGTTTGCCCTACAATTTACCCATAGCTGGGGATGCATACATTTCCCAAGGGGATTAGCACTATGTGATATGAAAACAGCCTCGTCCAGAATTTGAACTCAGGTCAACAAGTCCATTTCCTATGACTCTAACCATTACATCATATGCTTTCATAAACTGTATGTATGTATATATGTGTGTATGTGTATTTGTGACCTCCATTAATATGACTTTTAAAATTCCTGGCTTCAATCTCAATGTCAGTTATCATCATCATTTTCTGAACTCAGCAAGACAAGTTCAATTCCTTGTTGAGGCTATTTGCATTTCCTTTCACTTCACATTTCACATTGCATATTTCTCATTTCACTTTCACTTGGGAAAGGTAGTTCATCTGTTTTACTAGCTATTGGTAAATAGTAGGGCAGACTGGGTTATTTAGCCTTAATACTCAATCAGTCTGAGTGATAGATAACTTTGAATTAAAATCATCTGTACTCTGCTTTAAAAATGACATTGTGTAGCATCCTGCCCATTCTGGAGGGGTTGGGAAAGAAATAAAACTTGTACATTGATTTATTCTTTTTTATAACTTTGTCATCAAACTGTTACAGTAGATATTTATTGTTAATGTTATGAGCGTACAGTCATTTTGACCCTTTCAATCTCTATTGTTGCTGTTACCTGATTTGTTTCAAACACAATCCAAAGTTCTTTTTTCTTTATGAATAAGAATCTTCCTCACTTCAGATTTCTGGTTAATTAATCTTTAACAAGGATTTCTCATCCAGTTCCCTAACCCTAACCCCTCACTCTCTCGTTCTCTCTCAATCTCACAAACCCACCTTCTACCCCCCCCCTCTCTCTCACACACACACACACACACACACATTTACAGAGGCCTTTAGCTTAAGCTGTTAATTCATTTACTGAACCTGTCAATCAATTGTGCTTTGGGGTCCCCCATCCAAACCCTCTGCATGAAACCTTTAGTGGCCTGGATTGCATCCAACATATACAAAATATTTCCCTACAAACAACAGAAACACCTCCCCCCAAACTCTCCCCCCCCCAAAAAAAAAAAAAACTAAAGAAAAAGAAATCAAATTAAAAGCTAATTGATTATTGCTTACATGTGAACAAAATGAATTTGTGTATTTTGATGCAAACTTTCTTCTGTCTTGTTGATTTGATTAAAGAGAAGATTGAATAGATAACACCAATGTCAAAGGCATGTGGATGCAGGTAAGAGATAAGTATATATAGATCATCATCATCATCATCATCATCAAAGTGTGATGACAACATGGATCCTCTTAACTCTCTCTCTCTCTCTCTCTCTCTCTCACCATCTCTCCCTCTTGGTAAGTCCTCTAAACAGTATCGACTGTCCGCACAGAACTTACGAATATAAGTTTTTGCTGGTCAGTCAACACTGGTGTGTCCACATGTAGGAGTCCATAGGAGAAAGTCTTTGTGATTTGATTAAAGAGAACTTTGAATAGATAACACCAATGTCAAAGGCACTTGTATGCAGGTAGGAATAAATATATAGATCATCAGCATCAGCATCATCATCATCAAGGTGTGATGACGACATGGATTATCCCTCTCTCTCTTTCTCTCTCCTTCTTTTTCTCTCTCTTTCTCTCTCTCACCATCTGTATTTATTGGCCATCACTCTTGGTAAGTCCTCTAAACAGCATAGACCTAATAAATGTAATTTTTTGCTGGTCAGCCAACACTGGTGTGTCCATGTGTAGGAGTCCATAAGATAAAGTCACTTATGACTTTGTCCTCATTTCTCTAGCAGTGCCCAGCATGTTTTGCACATTTTACTTGGATAGTTTATGAGATGGGAAGTAAGTGGCCTTACAGCTGCTATTTTGTGGGATACTGTATCCAGGATTTGTTCAAAACCACACTCAGTATTCTTGTCTAGTTCCCATTTAGCTTTTTCTCCAAGAATTTTGTTAAAGTCCAAGTGGTACTGAAATGGCTGCAGCTTGGAAGAATAACCGTTTTATTTTATCGGAGAGATCAGATTTCCATATCATCATTAACCTGTCAAAGCAGTGCATGTCTTACCTATGCGTATCAGTTGACAGAAGATTCTACCAAGATTTACATCAATTCTTCCATGAATATTTATCTTTATTTATATTTATCTTTTAGAAACATATTGTAAATTGCAAAATGTTTTTCTCTTCTTGTCATTAATTGCCATTACAAACATTAAGTTTTCTTCATTAAATTTTACTTTTGATTGTGAACTAGGATTAGTGTTGATATATATATATATATATATATATATATATATATATTTGAGTTAATTGGACATGGAGTCAACACCTGGTTACTAACAGTTTTGCATCTATGTGATCTTCAACATTTGGTCTGAAAATCGCATTGGTGAGAAACTGTCAGTAACCAGGTGCCATTGACTCCATGTCCACGCTACCTTAATTCAAATATAAACGCTCTATCAATGATAGTGAACACCACTGTCTGCTTAGAAATTTAGCACCTATATTATCTACAATATATATATATATATATATATATATCATCATCATCATCATCATGTCGCGCTTGCAGCACGGATATCCATGACAATCTGTCGCCAACCTTCCCTATCATTCATTGCACCTGGGAGGTCCTCTGTGGAGCAACCAGCATCCTTGCATAGGTCCTTCCCAGATGCCCCACACCTGCATGTCCATGTGTTGGCTTCCACAGGAGAACGTCACTTATGAGCTCGTCCTTGCTTCTCCAGCAGTGTCCTGCATGCCTTGTCCATCTCACTCGGATAGTTTGTGAGATGGGGGGCAAGTGACCGTACAGCTGCCTCCTCGTAGGGTGCTGCTTCCACGACTTGTTCAAGACTGCACGCAGCATTCTTGTGCAGCTTCCATCTACCTTATTCTCAAGATGCTTCGTTAGGGTCCAAGTGGTATAGCCATATAGCAGCACTGATACAACCACAGCTTGGAAGAACTGTCGCTTCAGCTTGTCAGGGAGATCGGACTTATAATTTGTATATATATATATATATATATATATATATATATATATATATATAGTTAAGGTTGCATGGACATGAAGTCAATGGCGCCTGGTTACTGACTATGTGATCTTCAGACCAAGTAGGGAATTTGATTCAAGGGTTAATTTATGTACACTGTGGTTTGGTCCTTTAATGATGGAAGGGTGAAGAGTGGACTTGATTTTGATTGGTTGGTTGCTATGTGTAGTAGTAAGTTGACCTATATATACAGTTATTTAATTTGACAGAGTGTTGGTAATGGTAATGGATTGCATTGCCTCAGGATTTTATAGCCTTTTTCTGATATATTTATTGGTGGTTCCATACTTTGCTTTTCATTGTGTTAGGGGGGGGGGCTCACTCATTATCATTTTCTTGTTTTTTGTTTTAGTTGTGTTAGATGTGATGGATTGCTATTTGTCTTTTTTCTTTTTTTTTCATTTGTGGTTTGCATTTTGTGTTTGGTCTTTAATTTTTTAATTCTAATTTCAAGAAAACTAATTTTATTCATAGGCACCATTCGTTTTTAGTTGGTTAGTAAGTATTTATTTTCGTGTCTACATTTTGATATAAGTTCTGATCGTTTGTTTAGTAGTTTGTTCTTCTATAAGTCTACTTATAAATATAGCAGCCATATTATCTAAATGATATATATATATATATATATATATATATATATATATATATATATATATATATATATATATGGAAACAATCTCTTTATCTTCACACACACACACACACACATATTTAGTATAGTATACTTTTTATTTCTAGACAGATTAAAGTGATTCAAATGCAAAAAAACAAAACAATATTTATGGAGTAGGTAGTGTAAATGATCAAAATAGCACCCAGCATCCTTGTGTAGCATTTCTTGAAGTGTTTTGTTAAATCCCAAGGTGCAGCTATACAGTAGTACTGATACAGCTATAGCTTGGAAGAATTCAAGTTTTATATTATCAGAGATTAGATTTTTATATGATCGATAATCTGTTAATAGAAGTCCGTGCTTTTCCTATGCGTATATTAACATCATTTTTTGTAGATGAGATATTGCTACCTCAGTATATGAATGGTCTATTCATTTCAGAGGTTTGCCATTTAATGAGAAGTTGGCTTCATCTTTTTTTTAAATACATGAACTCTGTTTTATCTGAGTTAACGTAGAGATCAATGCCTCTTGCTGGAATAATTAGGAATAATTAAAAACTTGAACTGAAATAAAAAGTTTCTGTTTTTGAAACAATCATTGAAACAAAAATTGTTCCAATTCTGTAGCTCTGGGGAGTATAGAGTACTCTTTCATCTCCATTACTCCCAGGTCCACCCTGACATGGAATAGTACTACCTGATAGGGTCCCATCTATGGGTTAAATGAAATAAAATGTATTTTAAAAAATTGAGTTACAAAAATGTTGAATAACCATCAAGAATGAATAAAATAACCCAACAAGGGTTGTTGGCACCTTTCCATAAAATCCAAAAAGAATAAAAAAAGAAAGTTTCTTTCTTTCTCTGTCTCTCCCTTAACTCACTCTGTCTCTGTCTCTGTCTCTCTCTATATATACATGTATATGTGTGTGTGTGTGTGTTCTTTGTCTCTATCCTCTTATTTTTTTTCTCTTTCTCTCACTCTCTGTCTCTATATATATATATGTGTGTGTGTGTGTGTGTGTGTGTGTGTGGTTTTTGAGTGTGAGATATCACCTGCTGACAGTTCCATGTATGAAACATTGTATATCTACACAATTTTGTTCCCCTCTCAAAAAGATGATACACATGTACATAAAGAAAACAAAAAATGTCAAACATTTGTATCTCTATTTTTTATGACTTTCATTAATTTATCATTTTGTTTTTGTCTCTCTCATGCACTGAACTGTCCTTCCAAATTCCTAGTCACATGATTCTTGAATTTCAATCTTGCAATGGGGTCCTTATTAGGTACTGCTTTTACCAACCATCAGTCTTAGTTTAAAATGAAAGATGAAGTTTGAGTGACAGGGAAAAAATCCTCAAGCAATGACTGTACCACCAACCGATCGTCATTGCATCGAAGAGGATAACATCTCCATAAAAAAAAAAGTCATCCTTATATTTCTTCTTTTTTTTCTTCTTTTTTTTCTTCTTTTTGTTTTTTCTGCTCATCTTTTGCGTCTACCCTGCATGTACTGAACCAGTTGGCTCCTCTGTACATGTCGTCCTTTTGCTGGTGGTGGTGGTGGTGGGAGTGAAGGTGGACTAGGGGGTGTGGGGGTGGTGGGTGGTGTTGCTGCATAGGCTGGCTGGCTGGTCATTCCGATCACTCCTCATTCAGTATTCATAGGCACTTGTTGTTGCTTCTCTGTTGGCCATTCAGCCCCTCCCCCCCCCGCTCCCCCCCCCCTGCCCATCGACGAAAGTCGTTTTAGACATACCTACTCCAGTGACATGCATCTCCAGATAGAAAACTTACATCTTTATTATTATATCTGTTTTTGCTTTTCTTACTCTTTAAGAGAATGGATATTTTTTTTATCATTAATCTTCTTCTTCTTCTTTTTTTACTTTTTCATCCTTCTCCTTTCTTTTTCTACTTCTTCTTTCATTTTTTTTCTTTTCTTCTTCTTCTTCTTCTTCTTCTTCTTCTTATTCTTCTCCTTTCTCCTTTCTTCTTCTTCTTCTTCTTCTTCTTCTTCTTCTTCTTCTTCTTTCATTTGTTATCCTTCTCCTTTCTCCTTTCTTCTTCTTCTTCTTCTTCTTCTTCTTCTTCTTCTTCTTCTTCTTCTTCTTCTTCTAATATATATATGTATATGTATATGTATGCGTGTGTGTGTGTGTAAGTGCATATATACATAGATATGTATATACGTTCATATATATGCATATGTTCATATATATGCATATAAAGAAATAAATATATATGCATATGACATGTAATTATGCACACAAACTACTCAGGTACCAGGCGACTGTAAATGCCTGTAAATATACTTACATATGTATATATACATCTGAACATATGTATTTTTACAAACATGCCTATATGTGTGTGTGTGTGTATGTGTGTGTATGCATGCTATTCTATATGTATGAGGTTGTGTGTGTGCACACTTCCTTATCTTTATAAAATACATAACCAAATATATATATATATATATATATATATGTATGTATGTATGTATGTATGTATTATTATGTACACATGCATCTGTGCTGATCACTCTATATATTTCTAAATGAATATGCTTATCTCTATTTTGTTCTCAATATATATTACATAAAAGGGATGCACATACACACATATGTATATATATATATATATATAATATATATATGTGTGTGTGTGTGTGTGTGTGTGTGTGTGTGTGTGTGTATGGACATGCTGACCATCCTTTTTATTAAAAAGAAGAAAAATATCAAGTTTGTAAGAAATGAAAAACCGTGCAGATGACATGCTGAACAAAACAGGAAACTAATACAAAATGAAAAATCTTCAATCTAAACAAACAACACACAACACACACAAAAGGTCCGATCGCAAGAGTTGTCTCCCTTTGTTCTTTTGACCTTCCTACATCAAATGACAACTAATTCCCAAACTAATTATTCTTGTGCAATTCATCTTTTTTGTTGCACAAAATGATCGCTCGGTAGTCAGTGTCTTTAGCTAGAAGTTCCCCCCAGGTTCAAACTACTGCAGACACGTTGCAGATCTTTTTTTCTTTTTTTTCTTATTTTTACGTTTAGCTGATTTGGAAAATAAAATCCCTAACTTAGAAAAGGAAAGCAATTTTTAAAGATATTCTTTACAATTACAAAAAAGATTTTGTAATTTCCCTCATGGACGGACATAAGTCTTTAAAAATATTTCAAATTATTCTAATCTTAAAATAGGAATAAAGTCTTTAAGAGCGTCTGTTTTTTTAAAGTGGCCAGTTATAAAGTCACAGAAAGGCTATAGTTGTATCAGTGCTACTGTACAGCTGCACCACTTTGACCCTAACAAAGCGCATAGAGAATAAGCTAAATGGGAGCTGCACAAGAATGCTACTTGCAGTCTTAAACAAATTGTGAAAACAACACCCCACAAGAAAGTAGGTGTACAGCCACTTGCACCTATTAAACCATCCAAGGGAGATGAACAAAACATGCCAGACATACCGGTGGAGAAACAAGAACGAACTCATAAGCAACATTCTTCAGTGAAAACCATCATATGGGCATGTTTGTGTGGGCCGTCCATCAAAGACCTAAATTGTCCAGCTCTGTGCAGATACTGGATGCTGTGCAGAGGACCTCCCAAGAGCAATGAGTGATTTGGTTAACAAAAAGCTCAATTAATTCATGGTTGTCAATTAAGGTTAGGGATTAATTTTTGTCAAGAAATATGTTTTTAATTTCGAGTGGGATATAAGGGATATATCGAGTAAAAACTTTTGGTTTAAGATTCTTTTCTTTGTGAGTGTAATAAAGTCACAGGAAAAAAGTCACAGTTTTGATCATGATAAAAAGGTCACAATTAATTCATGGTAATCAATTAGGGTCAAGTTGTGTAGATAAATATGATTTTTAATTCAAATAAGGCACAAGGGATTTATTTAGTAAACATTTTAACTTAAGATTTCTTTTCCTCTGATTATTTTACCCTTTTTATCATATATGTGCTAGAAGGTGGTGGCTGAGGGTCTTTATGTCCTGGGTATGATCTTAAAATTTATCTAACAACAAAGTTCCACTTTTGGAGCTCTGTGGAGTGTGGAGTACTCCTTCATCACCATTACTGCCAGGTCCACTCTGACCCAGAGTGGTAGTACTTGTTAAGGTCCAATCTGTGGGTTGAATAACAAAAAATGTGTTTAAAAGAAATTGAGTTTTTTTTTAAAATTGAGTCAAGAATGAATTTTCCTTGGAGATGGATGGGTAGACATAATACGCATGAGTAGCCAGCCAGAAGTCCTGATTTAAACCTAGTGATTTTTTTCTTTGGGGTTAATTGAAGAAGTTAGCCTACTCTACGAGGTCAACAACTTTGGAAGAACTTGAAAGACGAATATGAGAATTTATTTCTGCCATTCCACAAGAGCTCCTGATCCAGTTGATGTGATTCCCGAGCAACTTGAGAGGCTGAAGGCAAATGTTGGTGCCTATATAGAATTTTAAATAAAACTCCATATTATGTGTATTCTCATATTCATATTTTTTGTAAAAGAAATAATTCAGAAAAAAATTATAAGATTTTTAGAATAAGGAGTTATTTTACATTCACTCTGTATAAATATTTACATTTCATTAGCCAAATTCATATCATTATTTGAGATAATTTGTTTTTCATTTTTATTTTCTTTCAAGTTTCAGTAACCAAAACTTTTTTGCCCTTAAAGTTGTGAAGATATTAATAGAAAAATCCATTGGGTGTTTTTTTGTTTTTTTTTGCTTTTTTTTGTCTTATATTTCTTCTGTGAAGTATTTTGAGAGAGAGATAACATTCTTAACTGAATTTAAAGATTGAACTGAAAACCTTGTGATTTCCTTTTCTATAAAACCGCTACCCACTGAGCAATCAACCAAATGGTTCTTCCCAATACTTATTATCCCTGTGAAAATATCAAAGA
>CM042142.1:1193077-1278077 GCA_023376005.1 Doryteuthis pealeii | reverse complement strand
TGAGTTTAGGTACAAGAGCAATAGGAACAGGACAATCATATAGGTGCTAGGGCTTGACATGACCAGCCAATTCATAGGAGGGAGTCTTTCCGACCACCCATCTAGCTTAAAGAACGGCCAAAGTTGACTACAATCAATAACCAGATCTTCAATTTGATGATGCTAACTAGTTGTTCATATTAAAAATATACCTTTCAGAATTATGAAACTTTTCATATATATATATATATACATATATACATAACCAGATAGAAAGAACAATTTATATTCTAAATTACATTTACCTAGCTTAATAAAAATATTTTAAAAAACTGTTGCTAGTGTCACCTTGTTGACAAAAACAAAACCATTAGTTAAACATTAAACAGTTTTAATAATGACAGACAGATAGACATTTTGATAATAGTTTGGAAAAGAACCGAAAGTACTTGGACAAATCCTTAATGCCTTTCATGATTATAACATCGAAAGAATTATTAGGAAGCTTGAAAAAAGAAAAAAAAAACATGAAAATGGGAAGGATTCTGTTTTGTTTAATCTAATTTGTTTGAATATATATATATATATATATATATATACGTAAAGAAAATAACTGATTAGTTGAAATGTGACAAAATATGAGCAAAAATTAAGGAAAAAGTGAATAACAAAACACAAACAATTAATATTTGGCCTCTTTTGGTCTTAGAAATTTTATCAGAATGAATCTTTATTATTTTAAAGCAGAAAAATATATATTCACAATGAAAAAGTAAAAGTATGGAACAGAGGGAGGAGAGAGAGAGAGGGAGGGGGTAAAGGGAGGGGGTTTGCCACGGATGTATGGGTGGGGGGGGGATAAGATGATCAAAGGATTTAGTGTAAGTGAAGCATTGAGTGATTAGTGTGAGTGTTGGTTTTGTGGTTGGTTAAGGGTTAAAATAATAAAGATTCATTCTGATGAAACTTCAAAGACCAACAGTCAAAATATCAATTGAATATAATTGTTTGTGTTTTGTTATTCACTTATTCTTAAATTTTCCTCACACACACACACACACACATACATACATACACACATGTATATATATATATATATATATATATATATATATATACATTAGGGTAGCGTGGACATGGATTCAATGGTGCTAGGTCACTGACAGTTTTTCGCCTATGTGATTATTCAAACCAAGTGAAATAGGATCAATTAGTGCAGCTATTTATACTAAGTATAATTGCATAGGTGAGAAAACACCGTTGATTCTATGTCCATGCTACCCTAACTTAGATATATATGCTCTATCCACAATATTGAGTACTATGTACTTATAAATAAGTAAAAGTAAAGTCGTCGGGGCGGCCTAAAATCGGTATCAGCCAGTCAGTGAGGGAGTCTATCCCATTTTCAATAGCGCTAGACCAAGGAGATTGTTTTTAGCATATATATGCTCTATCCACAATATTGAGTACTATGTACTTATAAATATAGCACCCATATTATCCATATTAACATATATATATATAAGTGTGTGTGTGTGTGTGTGTGTGTGTGTGTGTGGAGAGAGATGTGATCATCAGAACAAATCTGATGATTGCACACACACACACACACACACACACACACACACACACACATATATATATATACACACATATACACAATTATGATTGTGATAAAAATTCAATAAAAAAGCATTTTAAATCTGTAAAATCTTTACAATACAGTACTCCATGTAGAAAAATGCAGACTAATATGCCAATATATTTCATTGTATCTCACTTTTGATCCTCAGGTAAGTTTTATCTTATTTTATATAATTTATCTCTCCCTATCTCTCTCTCTCTCTCTCTCTCTCTATATATATATATATATATATATATATATATATATATATGTGTGTGTGTGTGTGTGTGTGTGTGTAATTGGCTGTCTGATGAAACTGGGCTCATTTATTGAATTACCAGTTGAAATAAATTTATAAAAGCCAAATCATGGTTAATTTTTTCTTTCTTATTTAAAGTGTAAATATTTCTCAGTATATAATTAATTTATTAATTATTTTACATTGAGCTCTCTTAGGGATTTGAAATAATCCTTATATAAATTTGTTGGTTTTTCTTTTATATTAAAAGTGTAAATATTGATCTGTATATAATTCATTTATTAATTATTATACTTTGAACTCTCTTAGGGATTTGTAAAAATCCATGTATAAATGAGCATGCATTGTGGATGTATAGGGGATACTGATGATCCAAATAGAATCATCCCCAACATACAAATCAATTGGATACTTTTTACCTCTCTCTCTCTCTCTATATATATAATATATATTATATATATATATATATATATATATATAAGTAAAGTCATTGGGGTGGCCTAATGTGAGTATCATCAGACAATGAGGGAGTCTATCTCCTTTTTACTTGTGCTTGACCAAGGAGATTGCTCTGTGTCTGAGGTGGGGCACCACACCTACCATCAGCTTCTCACTTTACCACACAGATCTCTGTGCTACTCATGCACTGAGTTGGCAATGGATAGTATCTGGAACAGAACAATATATGTTGCATAGGGCCAAGTTTGAGTTGTAGTAGTAGTCGTTGGTAGTAGTAGTAGTAATAGTTGTTAGTTCAGAAACAACATACTCATGTCACAAAGGGTTGTTTATTCCTTTCAGGCTCGTGGGTTCTTATTTAGAGAAAAGGAAAGATAGAGATAAAGAGAGAGAGAGAGTGAGAGGGTATGGTCAAATTACTCTATCTTCTAACATAGTATCATGTTCAGTACTACCATCCCAAACCCATAAAGGGAACTGGGAGCTACGTCTGACTCTCACCAGAGCCCAGCTGAAAAAGAAAGACTTTTCTCCTCTTTCATTTCTTGTCCCGGCATCACATCCGTTTCCGGTCAAAACCCTGAACTTCCGTTTTTATTTTTAAATCTATTTCTGGGGTCATTTTTTGATCATTGCTGGCACCCCGTTGTGTGTTTACTCTTCCAAACTTTAACCTTTTATTTTTCAATTCCTGAATTCACCATGGACCATAATAATTACGCTACAGTATCGAACCAGAAACCTTGTGGTTCCTACGTGGGTGCTATATATATATATATATATTTGAGAGAGAGAGAGAGAGAGAGAGAGAGAGAGAGAGAGAGAGAGAAGATACATAGATATATAGGATTAAAAACAACTTCCTTACTGTTTTGTTACATTGCTCAACATGAAGAGATGGACGTTAAAATCTTAAGTTTCATACACACCCCATTTCGTATTACGCATTTGATGATTGAAAAGACTTCATGAAACTGGCTGTAATATAAAGAAAGTGTTTGGGTATAAAATCCTTTTTTAAATTTTTAATTTCCATATTTATTTTGCAATATTTCTTTCTGCTTTGATCATTAATATTAATTTCTATTGTAGAAAGTCAATATGAAATCTTTGATGAATCCATGAGTTGTTTTAAATTAAAGAGAAGACCAACATTAACGGCAAACCTTTACTTTTAATCATCCTACCTCGAACAAGTCACAGAGACAGAATTGTTCAAGGGGATAAAAATACAATAAAATTCATTTCAATTGCTTTAAATCATTTTAATAGATAAATACATTTTATATTTTGGATTTTATTCTTGTTAACTTATCTAGACAAATATTTTTTGGAATCTGCTTTTCTTATTCTTGTTTTTATACAAAAGTGATTGAAAAGTAACTCCCTATTTTAAAGTATTTATAGTTTTTTTTACATGCAGTTACATTTTTCTCAATTTTCTAATGTATGTTCCTTAATATATGGCATTTAAATCTGTGTTTTTCTTTTTTCCTCCACATTTTGCTATTGTTGTTCATGAATGACTGAATCACCATTTTCCTGTGAGATGGATGGGTAGATGTGGTTTGCATGCATGGCCGCCCAGAAGCCCTAATTTAACACACTGTGACTTTTTTCTTTGGGGTTGGTTGATGGAACAAACCAATGACTTTGGAAGAACTTGAATGATGAATATGAGAATTCCACAAGAGTTCCTGGGAAGATCAGTTTATGTGATTCCTAAGCGGTTTGAGAGGCTGGAGGCGAAAGTTGGTGCCCATATAAAATTTTGTCTTGGTTGGTGTCCAATGGTTGGATCAGCCACTTCAGTATTATTCATTCAATGGCATTGTCTTCTATATACTAGTTCTGACTTATCTGTCAGTTTATTGTTATCCTACTGATGACCAATTCAGATAATGTTTGGATATATAGCTGAGGTATGGTGTAATGGTTAGAGTCTTAGGAAATATACTTGTCGACATGAGTTCAAATCCTGGATGAGGCTGTTTGCATTTCAAATAGTGCTAATAATCTTGGGAAAGGTATGAATCCACCTACTCTTTCTCCAGCTATGGGTAAATAGTAGGGCAGACTGGACTCTTTAACCTTGTTAGGCAACCAGTCTGGGAGAAGGAAGACTTTGAATTCAAACCTGTTTAGCTCTGCTAAAGAAATTGATCTTATATCGCATCCTGCTCATGCGGAGAGGTTGGTAAATATGGATGTATATATCATCATCATCATCATCATCATCATCATCATCATCATTCTTAAGATGTGTTGAAAACTTTGAATAAAGTGTATTCATGCAGACATGTTAAAATTAGCTTTATTTAATACAGAAATCTATGATTGATATAAACTAACCCCGCCCCCCTTGGGAACAGTGAGACTGCTTCTTATTTGTCAATGGTTTGGCTCGATAGAAGAGAGTGCCACATATGTTAGGTTTGTTTCAGTAATTGGTGAGGACTGGCACTCAATAGCTGCCCTTCTCTTTGGGGACCAAAGTGGCAGTGCTGAAATTTACAAAAAGGAAATTAGGTTTTTATAAAACAACATAGGAAAAAAGATGGTAAAATAGCAATTGTGGTAAAGAGTAGAAAATGAACAAAGTTCATATTTTTAGAAATATATTTCCAATTTTAGTTTATATGTACAGTTTCCATAATTAAAAATAATACAAATTTCAAAAAATCATGTGTAGCACCTGTGGACTGGCAGGTAGTACTCCATGGACCGGCACCAGTCTGGCGGTTGGTTATGAGAAGCACTGCTGTAGATGGTATTGATTGTCTGCATAGAATTGATGAATGTAAGTTTTTGTTGGTCAGCTGACATTAGTACTTACTTCTCCATCAGTACCCAGAATGTTTTGCTTATCTTACTTGAATAGTTTGTGAGATGGGAGGTAAGTGGCCATACAACTGCTTCCAGGATTTGTTAAATAAATCACACAGCATCCTTGTGTAGTTCCCATTTTTTCTTTTTCTTCAAACATTTTGGTAAAAGTCCAATTGATGCAACTTGGAAAACATCCATTTTATTTTATCATATTATTTATATTTATTTCCGTATAGGTGTCAACCTGTCAGTAGCTTTACCTATGCATATGTTGACATTGCTTTCAGTAGATGTGATGTTGCTACCAAGGTATATGAACTGTTTTATTCATTTTTTCCAGTTTGTAAAAGGTATTCTGAAGACTTATGAAAAAAAAAAAGTCACATCACTTTTGTCTCAGTTGTGCAGAGGAGGTTGTCTTCACATAGATTATGTGTGGTGAGACAGTCATATCAAGCATAGATGGAATTTGATATGTTTGCCTCAGAAAGGGCATCCAATTGGGGTATAATGCAACCTAGTCTCACAGATTCAGTAATACTGAATAGTGAATTGGATGCCCCATATTTGTGACCACGTGTCACATCCTATCCATGGTGAATGGGTTGGGTAAGTACCGACATTTGATTTACCATTTGCCATTTCATAAGGAGATGGCACTATCTAGATTAAAAAACAAACTTTGTTTTATCTGAGTTCAAGTAGAGACCTATACCCCTCTCTTTCTCTTTCTCTCCCTCTCTCTCTCCCCTCTCTCTCTCTCTCTCTCTCTCTCTCTCTATATATATATATATATATAATATATATATATATATAGGTAGGTAGGTAAGTAAAAATGAGTAACTATTAGACTAGTCCTATTATTACATAATTTATTGATAGTAAATGAATTATATACGTACTATAGTAAGAATATTTTGATTCAGGTTTCGTTAGATTCAGAATAACAGAGGTCCAGTGGAAAGTTACCTCGGCGGTTATTGACGAGTAATAACCTTTTTTCTTGACCTCTTGAAAAACGCGCCATTAGAGGCATGGGAATTTTAATTTAAGTTGAGATTAAATGCAACTAGTTACTTGCCGAGAGTGGAGGTTGTTGTCGGCTCTCGAGATGTCTTCTCGATCCACGCGGAATCCTGGGCTGGGGTTGTAAGAGCCCCTCATCTCATCATCCTATCTCCCCATCTATTTCTCTCTCTCTGTCTCTGTCTGTCTCTGTCTGTCTCTCTCTCTCTGTCTATCTGTCTGTCTGTCTCTCTCTCTCTCACATACACCATTTATATACCTGATGTGTTATAATGGGTATGTAAAACTATGAGGGTTAAGAAAATTGGTTAAATCGAAATTTACCGACCTAAATTCCACCATAGTATGTCACCCCGCCGAAAGAAAAAATACCAGAGGCGTAACACAGATTCTCAAATATACATACTTCAAAGTTAACTGACCTGAAAAAATATTAAAGCTTTTCAATAAAATAACTAATGCATTATATCTTTTTATTTATTAATATATCAACACTGAAAATTTCATTAAATTCGGTTAATTCCCTTATTTTTTGGTATTTTTTTCTTTCGGCGGGGTGACCTACAATGGTGGAATTTAGGTCTTAAGTTCGATTTAACCAGAAAATCTATTAATTCATGTAAAATCTATTAAATACAAGCTCACTGAGTGCCCTACTACCCTGTCAGACTAAACTATGTAGAGTAGATAAATATTGTGAATCTTACCTTGGAGTAATGATTAACTATCTAGTCTAACAGATTAATCTCATGAATTTAATTTCCCTAGGGTGCTCAAGAATTGTGGCCTTGTTCCACACTAAAGTAAGCTTAGTAAATACTTATATATGGGCAGGAAGAAGCTCCTTAATCCGAGCCTAAGAGATTTCAATAGGACCAATAATTTTTTCCTTTTTTTTTCTTGAACCTTGCTATAACAGGAGGACAAAAGTCATGTTTTCATTATTATTATTATTATTATTATTATTATTATTATTATTATTGTTGTTATTATTGTTGTTGTTGTTGTTGTATAGATTTGTGTTGTGAGCTTTTCTCAAACACTTTCCGTAATCTAAATCTGTCAATTCCTTTTTCTTATTCGCCCCCGAGTGAAGACATATCAATCATCATTGCCACTGGTTCATTTTCAACCGTCACTTCAAAAGACGATTTCTACTCTTTAATCTTCTTTCCGGATTATACACGCCTCGTTTAATCTTCCACGTGCACACAAGTGTGTCCCTCTTGACTGGAGAAATGCTAATAAAATAAGAAGTGTCGGTAATGTATGCAAAGAAGAACAAAACAAAACAAAATAAAAAAAAACAAAAACATCCTAGCGGCGAAAGCTGATCCGATCTGTGGAATATTGTGGGGAAGATTTTCATAGATTTTCCCAGAGACATCTTGGATATTCCTTGTCAGAGTTTGGATTGTTCAACTTATTGTTTCTGCTCAGAGGATTCAAGAAAAGAGCATGGGTAAAGGTCAAGAGGCTTATATATATATATATATATATATATATATATATATATATATATATATATATATATATATGATATGCAGGTTATCAGCATTATCAGCATCGGAAATGGAATGGGCAAATTCCGGCAAAGGATATTTGAATTCATTAATACTTTTGGGAAAAGTATGAATCTATTTCTTATCCCCAAGTTATGCCAAAAAGGGCAAGGCAACCATTCTTGGAGAAGGAAAAGTCTGAAAAAAAAAAAACTCTGCAAATACACCATAGACCAGTGTGGCTGAGTAAGGACCATTAGTTTTCATGCTTTACAGATTTTAGAGAAGCGCTGAGTCCTGCAATGTACTGAGAAAAAATAATGATGAACACACACACACACACACACACACACACACATATATATATAATATATAATATTAAAATTTAAATTTAACTTGTTAACTAAATGTAACAATTTTTTCAAAGAGCATAGAGAAATTTGTGGTGGGTTAAATTGAGAAATTCAAGACAGATTGATTTTGAGACATGTCACTCAAAGATGCTTTGTAAAATAGCTTATGGAATTGGTAGCTGCCGATCTGACTTATGGCGTACAAGTTGTGGTGGTTTTATGTGGGTTGAGGCTTTTGGTGCGTGTTCGCTGGTTTCTTTTCTTTTAAACCCCATTGTGGTTCTTCCTTCTGGTGGTCATCGAGCTGAAAAAGAAAAAGAATTAAAGGAAGGGAAAAGAAGAGACAAATACAAAAAAAGTACATTTAGTTTTCAGACTTTATTTCTAGGTTCTTAGCTATTTCTTAGAGAGGAGATTTTATCATGAGCCAGCCAATAACGTGTTCCCAGTAAGGTCTGCGTATGAAATGGCCGATGGTTCTTTTTGATGCAGAAAGGGGGCTTTTTTCTGCGCATGCTTAGTTAGTGCTTCCTGCCTAAGGGTTCCTGGGAGATTGTTATCATTTCCCTTTTTTCATTTTATTTTACTCTAATTTTATTTTAATCCCTGCTGGCTCACATAATGAACAAAGACACAAATTACTTGTATAAAATGTATACAGCAAAACAGAGTTCAACTGAGATACAGAAGGGAAATGGTTGTATTTTGGGTGCGGTGGGAAATGGGACAAAAGACGTATACAGTGTCCACTATGGAGGAAATTTGTTTCAATTGTCAAAATAAAAAATGTTTTTTTCAAGACAGTGCAAAAAACAAACAACACGGAAAGCCAATATGTGGTGAGGATTGTTAAGGTAGATTGTTGCTAGTTTCTTCTTTGACCCAAATATACGTGTTCCGTCTTTCTTGTGGGTTGTCAGGCTGAAAAGGAATTAAGGAAGTGAAAATAGACAAAAGACAAGAGATGCTTTTACGTTCAGATCTTATGTCCAGGTTCACAGCTATTTCCTAAAGAGGATATTTCTTCCCGTGTCAGTAATAGCATGTCTCGAGTAATGGTCTCTGTCCAAAAATGCAAGGTTTTTTTTTTTGACACCAGGACGCCCTTTTCTCTGGGTTTATGCACAGATGCATAGAGGCCTCCGAGGAGATTATTATTTTTTTGTTTTTTTAAAATAATTTTTGTCCCCACACCAGCTACACTACATACAAAAGCGAGATTATTAAAATGTGGGTTATCCCCCCCCCCAATGAACATGGAAGAGGATGAACTCGGAAGTAGGGGCTAAGAGCCCTATGGAAGATTTAACCAGACGCTCACTTTGCCTCTTAAGAGCTTGGCTAAAAGAATATAGTAGCACCCTCCAGACAGATAACCACGAGGGAACACAGAATAATCCTAAAACCAAACTGCAATGACAACTTTACCTCGCTATATATCAAACTCTAAGATGTGTTTAATGTAAATTCATATTTATTATATTATATGATTGTTGACCGCTAAAAGAATATGTTTTTAGCAAAATGAGCAAATACCCATGTTTTTCTTAACTAACGTATCAGTCGTTTTGTTGCCATAGAGATCTAGCAGAAACCATCTTCAGACACCCGAGCATATTACACAAGATGTTGCCGAAGTAATTGCGTTCATTTGCCAGAGAATGCTACGTGGGATTTGAGAGAGTTTGGTTCGATTCTGAAAAAAGGTGGGAGCGAGACACGAAGTTTAAATTTGAGTGGTTTGGGATTTAAGTCAAAGTTATAACCCAGTTTGGGAGGAGAAGCGTATTATTAAAATATATGAAAGGGTGTGTCTTCTTTTTCTTTTCTTGTGGTGAATGTCATTCCACATCTTCATTTCCAGGGAGTTCAGAAGAAAATACAATATAACATCGGAAATAAACGTGACCAAATTGTGTGCCGTTCCTCTCTGCATTCGATTGACAGCCTATTTGACCTACCCCTGATATCATTTTAGTAACGTACAATACAATACAATTGATACGTATAATATAAACGTCTTTGGAAACTTCTATTGTCTTGAGCTTATTTTCCTTTCTTACATATCATATGGGGAGATGTTAATAAATTCCCATAGGACATACGTTTTATACCCTTATAAACACTTAAACCTGATGTGAATGGAATCAATTGGAAAATGGAAATCGATATCGAGTGTTCATCGTCTCTGATAAGATTACAGACTTATTCAGGTGAGATCATTGTACCTTATAAGGGAGTGGCTAATCAGAATGTCAAACACAAAAAAAAACGTATAATTTAAGAGTTCTGGTTGTATCCGGATCAAGACAAAGTCTTTTTCGAAGGGATTGGCTAAAAAGTTTACAAATTAATCTATTCGTTAAATGGACCTGTGGAGATTTAACAAAAATTAAAAGAAGATAGAAAAAACACAAAAAAGGTGGCCGAATACAGGAACAACAGGGTCTTCCTGGCGTCAAAAAGAAAATTCGGCCACTTTTTGAACGTGATGTTACCGGGACAGACGCTAACACTGGTGTAGGAAGAATTTCCTCTCCAAGAAATAGCTATGAACCTAGAAATAAAGGTCTGCACCTTAAAAGTATCTTTTATCTCTTTTTTCCCCTTCCTTAATCCCTTTTCAGCCTGACAAACCAAAGGAAAAAACGTATATTGGGGTATGCGGAGGCGCATGGTGTAATGGTTAGAATCGTAGAAAATGGATTCGTCAACCAGAGTTCATATCCTGGGCGAGGCTTTTTGCACTTCATATTGCGCTAATACCCTTGGGAAAGGTATGCATCCAACTACTTTCCTTTCAGCTATGGGGGAATAGTAGGAAGGCTGTGCTCTTTAACCATAGCTAGGTAACCAGTCTAGGAGAAGGAAAACTGTGAATTCAAACCGGTTAAACTCCGCTTAAGAAATTGATCTTGTGTCACATCCTGCTCATGCGGAGGGTTTGATATATATATATATATATATATATATATATATATATATATATATATATTGGGGTTTGAAAAAAAACATCCACAAATAACCAAAGGCCTAACTCCATGGACCGATTTGAAGCAGGAATTTTCAGAACTTTACAAACCCGGTTTGGGTACATTGAAAGACACAACAGCGAAACTGTTTATTAAATAGAATAGTAACCCTTTATTTTATGAAAGCTAGATCAATACTATTAACGACCCGAAAGAATATTAAGTCTGAGCTAGATTGCATGCTTTCTACCTCGCTTTTCAAACCAGTTTTCTTTTTCAAAATAACTGTAGGAATTACCTTCCCTTACTTATTACTGTTTGCTGTTACTGTTGGAATTATCTTCCTTACTTGCTGTTTTTCCATCCCAATTTGTATTCTTTCTGTTGGACTTTGCTTAGACAATAAAATCTATTTTTTATAACTCTTTGTCAGGATTTGTTCTATATAGATGTGTATGTCATGTTGGAGAAAATAATCATTTCATTTCCAGCATGGTCTTCTCCTATCATTTCAGTTTTAAAGGGAAATGGTCAAATCCGGTGATTGTAAACAGACCGTCAATTTGGTTTTATTGATAGACAAGTATATTTCCGAAATATAGATTACCTCTATTCTAAAGTCTCAGGTGAGCATTATTTTACGAGACTGGATTTGAGTGAGGCTTATTTACAGATTTCTCTGGATGAAGATTCACGACGGAGAGTAATGACAATAAACAATCATAAGGAACTTTTCATGTGTACCCGGTTGTGTTTTGGTATTACCTTTTCACCAACAAATTATTGACCAACTAATTCAAGGAATAGTAAAAACGACTGTCTATATCAATCAGATCCTAATCTCATTGCTTAAATGTTCACCCAATTAAGTATTGAACAGACTTATTGCTGTTTAACTTCAGTGATCTAGCAGGAACTTTATTTAAAATATTGCTTTTGCATGATATTGTAACAAAAAAGTTTTGATTTCAAGCTGATCTTTGCCTTGTGCAAGTCTTATCTTTTTTCTGTTCACTGTTTTGTTTATCCAGTCAATTCAAATCCATTCAAGTGGAAGAGGCCATTTTGTTTAATTCAGTTTTAAAAGTTTAATGCAAAAATAGTTAAAGGATAAACCAAAAACATTCAAGTAGAAAATCCTTTTCTTGATTGTGAAACTGTTTAGCAATTTTCTATATTGAGAGAAGGAATGAAGATAAAAATCCAAGGAAATAAATTTGGCTAAATTTAATTTCAAACATTTAATCTCATTATTTATTTAAAATAACCAACGATTTGAAGACTACGAAACCTTTTTGTCATTTTGTAAAATGTTTAGAGTGCAACAAAAACAACAAAAAACATTTTCCTGTTTTCTTTTTTTCTTTTACCTTTAGATCAATTTATGTTATGACATTAGATAAGATTTATATTTCATCAACAATTGACTCAAATTCTGCCGATCATTTTAAGTTAATGAGAAACGGATATTTTAATTGCAAGAATAAAAATTGTAGAAAAGAGAAAAAACAAATTTTCTGAGTTCAATTCCAGATACATTAAGCGGAGTTTAACAGGTTTAAATTCAGAGTTTTCCTTCTCCTAGACTGGTTACCTAGACAAGGTTAAAGAGCCAAGTCTGCCCTTCTATTTACCCATAGGTGGAGGGAGAATAGTTGGATGCATTCCTTTCCCAAAGGTATTAGCGCTATGTGAAGCAGCCTCGTCCAAGATTTAAACTCAGGTCGACAAGTCCATTTCCTATGACTCTAACCATTACACCATGCGCCTCCACTGTATATATATATATATATATATATATATATATATATATATATATATATATATAGTATAATTTTTTGTTATTATTATTGGAGAAATGATTATAAAGTGCTCAATTACTTCTGTAAGAGCAGTATTTATTTATTTATTTATTTATAGTCACCAATACAATTAAAAGTGCATCTTACCAATCGTTTCGGAACATCACTTTTAGGTGATTATCCGTCATCAGAAACTTTTTAATACAGATTTTACGTCATCTTAGACAGCGTTGACGGCCATGTTTACGAAAAATTTGTACAAAATTGACCGAAAAATAGTTTTAAATGTATTAAAAATAAATTACATTATTGTTATTTTTTAATAATCTAACCCAAGCTCTATGGGTGTATGAGTGACCCAACGAGTCACGTCTTTTCTAGTATATATATATATATATATATATATATATATATATATATATATATATATATATATATATATGTTCCCCCAAGATAGGTTGAGCTCTCTGGAGAGGAATTTTGCTGACGGCTGCTGATTACGCTTAAATTTCAAGGCTCTCCTTAAAAAACAACTCAAGCTCTCTCCAGCAGCCTTTACATATGTACATATGCATTTATCAGTAAAAAAATTTTCTACCGCTAGTTCTGTTGATCTGGATTGGAGTATCTGAGTCGTTCTGTGTCTGTTGTTAGATCTGTTATTGGGTTGAATGTCTTTCTAGCTGTTTGAGTCTGGAACAACTTGGGAATCTCTTTAGGATATCTTCTCTTGTGCTGTTCATAGTTATTTTTATAACAAACACAAGATGTTCTTGTTTTTTTGTTGTTTTCTTTTTTTCTTCTGGGATCATATTTTATTTTACTCCCGATCAAAAATACCTTGGAGAACAAACACTCATCCTGCATCTGTTCTCTTCAAACATTCAGCCCAGACTACTCATCACTCTCGCTTTCTCTCACTCTCCCCTTGTTGGCATCTATCAACCAATCAGAGAACGATGGGTAGTCTTTCATATGTCATCCCAAATATTGTAATAATTTTCCACTCTTATCTACAACTTTTTTGGTTTTTCCATCTCATTATATTACACCAATGTTAGTTAATCGTAGACTGTATGAGCAAAACACGTTTGACCAAAGCAATATTTGTCGGATGACTGCTAGTCTGAAGCATATTTTGGCTGGTTATCCCCTCCCAAACTAAACTTCATCTAATGGTCAGGCTCCAGTTATGGAGATATGGGAAGTGTAGAATATATGTCCAATGCCATTATTTCCAGGTCCACTCTGACCCGGAATGGTAAATCATTATCGTCCTATTTATGGGAAATAGATATGTTTAAAATTTATTTGTATTTGATTGGACCATGTGTGCATTTGTATGTGCATATATGTTTTGAACAAAGTATAATATCTGAATTGCAAATTTCTGAAATTCTGTGACAACTTCTTGTCCGTGTAAATTGAAACTGTTTGATGAGTTTATCTTTATTTGTTCTGTAAAGGTAAACAAGCCCCCCCCCCCCTTCATAATATTCAATTTCTTTTCTCTTTCTTTTTATTTTCTTTCTGATATGTTGGCTTTTATTTCTACAGTTTGTGTCACAGTGTTTTTTTGTTTTTTAAAAAATCTGTCTGGAGTTTTAAAATGTTGCTTTCAGGAAATTGCATATTGCCAGTTTGGAGAATAATCAGCGCTTGACTGATTAACATATTTTGAAATGGAAAACTAAAAGATTTGAAGGAATAAAAATCACACAGGAAAGAAAGAAAGAAAGAAAGAAAGAAAGAAATAAATGAAGAATGAATGAAAGAATGCAAACAAGAGAGAGGATCACAGGAATAAAGAGAAAGAGAGACAGAGAGACAGAGAGAGGATGAATAGCAAAAAATAGAGAAAAGGTAAAATAAAAGAAGAGAGGTTAAAAAAGAAAGAAAAACGGAAATAGGGAATGAGAAAGGAGAAAAAGACGTAATGAATGAAAAAAAGAGAATAAAACAAAGAAACGAAAAAAGAAAATGAGAAGAAAGTAGGCAACACAAACAGAAGAAAACTAAAAGACAAAAAGATTTGAAAAAATAAAAGTGACAAAAGCAGAGAAAGAAAGAAAGAAAGAAAGAAAGAAAGAAAGAAAAGAAAAAACTTTTTGGAAGGAGAAAGAAACGAAAGAGTAAAAATGAAAAAGAAGGAAAAAATGGACAAAAGAAAAATAGAAATTTTGTAAGAAAAGAAGAAAAAAAAAAGAAAAATAATGAAAAAAAGAAGTTAGAAGCTAAAAACATAAAATCAGGAATTAAAGAAAATGCAGGAAAAGAGAAAATAAATATAAAATGAAGAAAAAAACAAAAGAGGAGAATAAAAAAGAAGGAAAAATATAAAGTGATTAGAATAAGGGAAGAATAAATTGATTGAAATTCAGGAAACAAAGAAAGAATGAAAATGTAAAAAATTGAATAGATAAAAGGAATGAAATTTCACAGAAAGAAGGAAAGAAAAATGTTAGGAAAGAGATTGAGTTCTTTTGTTCAGTTTTTGTTTTCGTGGGTGGATAATCTTTAGTTGGTATACAAACAGGTGAAAAGCTCATTAGTTGTTTTAAACATTGATGTGACAACATCCTCAAATCTGATTGGTTAATGGTTATACAGTTAGACATTAAGAACATCTTTGGAATATTCTTACCATAAAAAGAAAGAAAGAAAGGAAGTAATAAAAAAAAAAAAAGATTTTTAGAGAGCGGAAGAATTCGGTTCTGAAGAAAATGTAACAAAATATATTAATGCTTCAAAAAGTTTGGCATGTGAAACAAACAAAATCCTGATTTATATATACACACACACACACACACACACACACACACACACATATATATATATATATATACCATGATAAGTCTATATATATGTGTATATATATATATCTATATATATCTGATGAGTCAATATATATGTGTATATATGTATGTAAGTCTATATATATATGTATATATGTGTATATATATATATTTATATATATATATTATGTATATAGGTATTATATATATATTTGGGAAAATAAGTTTCGGTTGTTTTAGAGGATCAGAAACAAAATGATGAATATTGTGTTCTAAATCTTATTCATTTATGAGTATTTTGAGATGCTCCCTCTTTATCAAAGGTTTGTGATAGACATATATATATATATATATATATATATATATATATATATATATACTCATACGGTATACCAAAGAAGCATATGTCGACTCCATAACACCATCATATATATATATATATATATATATATATATATAAACACTGTGTCTGTGGATGACTAATATATGCTCCCAATACCCGGTAGAGCTCTTTAGAGGGGACGTTAATTGATCATTCACCACTTAGTGTAAGGCATTACTCGCCTGTTGTTTACAGACTTCAGTTCTCTGGTGATTGCAAACATACATCTACAGAAGTATGTATCGGTCTCACTCCCGGCTAAAAGTAGCTGTTAAATCTAGTCACACTGATGAGGCATAAACGTCGAAACACTGTCTGTGGATGACCTATATATATATATATATATATATTATATATATATATATATATATATATATGAAAACAAAAAGCCCAGACAAACAATGCAATAAAAAGTAAAAACAATTAGCTTTAAGTAAATATTGTGCATGCAGTCATAAAAGTGTTTTTTCAGTTGCTAGGTAAGTGATGTTCCTTAATCTCTCCTTATCCTAGAGAAAGTTTACTTACCAAAGCAAAATTGATCCTTTTATCTCTAATTCTAAAAACATTTCTACCCTAAATCACTAAATATCGATGTATGTAAATCAAATGTTGTCACCCTCTTGGCGATAATTTTGTTTTTTGTACAAATGCAGAATAGAATGAAAGAGATAATATCATTAGAATCGTATTTTATGTATAAAATAACTTAGATGTTGAAAACTCCCCAAGTAGCATAACCCTAACCCTAATCATAATCCTAAACCTTACTCTAACTCTAACCCTAACTCAAAAACTAACTAAAGGTTTTGGGTTTTCTGTGAAATGTAATGAAATGTAATGTAATGCTTTTTATACATAATCTAATTCACTATTCTGCATTAGTACTATAAGATTTTAATGTTCTTATAATATATTAGAAAACGTAAGTGAAAAGATTCACATTGAAGTCTGAACAAAGCAACAAGAAGATAACACATACAGACTTTATTCATCCATATACACATGAAGGCATGTGCATACTCATGACAAGGTACAAGATAGATATATAGAACAGATATATAAACATACATAAAATATGTAGGACTAAAAGTGATACAGTTACATGTAGATATAAGTCACTTAGTGATAGTTTGCTGGGGGAAAAAAACCCACTCCATTTAAGGGGTAGAGGCACCAAGTGCCTAACCCATGTGCAGTGGTTGCCGGACCAAGAGAAAGAGAAAGAATTTACCGGGCTGCTGTTTAAATACAACAGCCACCTATGGGAGAAAACCTGGCAGCAAGGGAAGATAACCCTTTTAGACTCATGTTCATCTCGACAATTGAGGCAATTCTTAAAAGATACAAATAATTAATATTCTGTATTAGTACCTTTTGTTAAAACCAGATTGCTATTGAGACTCATAAGCTGATCAATCTCTCCTTTTGTTTTTTGTTTTTTTGGTCTTTTTTTCTGGTTAAATTCCTTGAACTTTTAGATAGCACTTTATATATTACAAATAAAACCAAATTTATAGATGCGTGTTGTAATGGTTAGAGTTGTTGGAAATGGACTCGTCAACCCGAGTTCAAATCCTGCACAAGACTGTTTGCATTTCACATAATTTTAATACCCTTGGGAAAGGTATGCATCCAACTATTCTATCTTATATAGGGCAGAATAGGCTCTTTAACCATAGCTAAGTAAGCATTCTAGGAAAAGGAAAACTCTGAATTCAAATCTGTTAAACTCTGCTTAAGAAATTGACCTTATATCACATCCTTCTCTGCGGAGGGGTTGGTAAATATATATAATGTATTTGTTTCAGAAAATTATTTTTTGTCACCTAATCATTTTTAGAAAATGATAATCAAAAGCAATTTGTCATTAGGTGAATATATTTCAAATTAAAACAGAATTATTTCACTTCTAACAAATAATTGAGATAAGCACAAGATTAAAAAAATTGTTTATCTCTCAGACAATGGGAAAACATAAAAATGAAAGTAAATAATAAAAAAATGTATTTATAGATAATTAAGATTTGATCAGCACAGATATGTAATTAAGTTTATTGATATATGTCTACATATATATATAGCCAGTTTAGCTCAGTCAGTCGAGCACCTGCCCAGGAATTGCAATGTCCTGGGTTCGATACCATGTCCCCGCCAATTTAGCACAAGGGTAGCACAGATTAGGTAATCTGATATGTGCAGTAAAATGAGAACCTGATGGTAGGTGTGGCGCTCCACCTCAGTAAAAGAAAACCAATCTCCTAGTCTAGCACTAACGAAAAGGGGTTAGACTCCTTTACTGTTTGGTTGATACTGCCAATTTTACTTTATATATATATATATATATATATATATATATATATATATATATATATATGTGTGTGTGTGTGTGTGTGTGTCTTTGTGTGTGTATTTATCAACTCCTCTCCATGGATAGGATACTACACAAGGTCAGTTTTTTGAGTGGAGTTTAACAGGTTTAAATTAGGATTTTCCTTCTCATTGACTGATTACCAAGGATATTAGCACTATGTTAAATGCAAATAGTTTCATTCAGGATTTGAACTTTGTCCATTTCCTATGAGGAAAATCATTACACCACAAGCACCTCCTCCTATGTATAATAATAATGATAATAATAAATAATAATATAATAATATAGTTTGCTGTATTCAAAACTAAAGAGTGTAGGGGAAAGATAGAGAGAGGGGTTGAACACATGAAAGTGATAACACTAATCTGTTTCAATAGAACATAATGAAAAGATGAAAAGAATGAAAGAAAAAAAAAGAGTGAGAGTGAGTTAAACCAAGATTATTATACTTTTTACATATTGAAGTATATTGCAATAGCTCTTAATTAAACATATCAAACGTTGTAATAATTAAAGTATCATACTGTGGTATATCCACAGGTCCTGCTAGTCACTAATAAATGTGGATGCTCACTTTAACATTCATAAGCATCGGTCTTGAAATGTAAACAGTCTTGAAATAATGAGGAAACTGGTTGGGATTAGCATATTAATAAAAATTATTTACCAATATTTATGTGCTGATACTTTCATTTGCTCACCCACCCACACAGACACACAGGGGAGAGAAATTGAAAGCCTATTAGACATGACCTTGATTGTTTTTGGTCTCTCTGTAAATGGGTTTATCAGTATCTTACATGAGGATACTTCCCCTTGAAAGTAAACTCATCATGACTATACACTTGGCTAAATGAGGAGACTGACAGGACACCTTCTTCCCTAGTGATGCTATCACAAGTAATAACTGGATACTCCACCAAACCAGCATGATACCAGTCCTGGAATCTGGCAAAACCAAACAAAGACCACTAGACAGAGAAATTATAACTTAACTAAATGGTCCATTGAGGAGAAGAAAATCATTCTTCACTGTTTCACTTAAGAGTTGAGAAGTGGGGCAGAAGGGAAAAAAAATAGGATTTGAGGAACAAATACAATCATTTACACATATTTATATACGCATAATAGAGATGGTAGAAGATTGAGAATGTACTGAAATTGCCTTTGT
The DNA here is from genome assembly GCA_023376005.1 of Doryteuthis pealeii. NCBI lineage: Eukaryota > Metazoa > Mollusca > Cephalopoda > Myopsida > Loliginidae > Doryteuthis > Doryteuthis pealeii. The sequence continues at coordinate 1,258,547 of CM042142.1, read as the reverse complement.
TGCTAACAAACTAAGCACTAGAGAGTAATGTGCACACAGCTGGAAGAAGTGAGCAATAATCGTCACAAACTCAGCAGGGCACCTGGTGTCATGCTGTGAACATTCAAATCTGTGTTACATCTGTGTTTTCTATGACCCTGTACTCATGTAGTCATCTGCAATTTTAGAATCAACTTCAAATTTGGGATGAGAACAAAACATGAAATTCTATGTTAAACTTGGGAAAATTGGCAACACAGATTCAGTTGAAATGTTGATGAAAGCTTACAATAATAAAGCAATGAATTGAGTGATGTGTTTTGAGTGATGTGTTTTGAGTGATGTGTTTTGAGTGATACTCACACTTCAAAAGTGGGAAAGAATCAATGGAGGATGACAAGAAATCAGGGTGGCTCTCAACAAGTGCGTGTGTCGTCCACCAAAATGAGACTGTCAATGCCAAATTTTACTGTATCATTCTGAGGAATCAGAAAGAGAAAATTTGGCACTAGTTACCTGACTTAGAGAATGATGGGAATTGGCTGATTTAATATGACAATCCACCTGCTTATAGGGCACACACACACACACACACACACACATATATATATATATATATATATATATATATATATATATATACAAACTTTTTATTTGCTATTTTTTATTTAACTTTTTTTTTTTACATACAAGGGAAGACATGTCAGATTCCAATAAATATATTGTCCGAACATCTGAGATTTAGCATTTTTTATTTTATTTTATGTAAATTATTTTTTGTGTCCCATTTCGATTTATGAGCATCTCAGAGGACAGGTGAAGTATGGATGAGATGAAAATGATAAAACCTGATATTCCTTACAAAGACAAAAGTAGATTCTCAACCTTAGAGTTGATTCAAAGAAAAGTTTTGCTGCAAGACAATTCAGGACTTTCATTATATGGAATAAAACTTTTTTTTATCCCTGGGGGTTCTCAATCACCCCATCCCAACCCCTCTGACCGAATTTTGGATTTTGTGGGCGAATTGGGGCCACAAATTGGTAGATTCAAACAGTTGGGATATTGATCTCTATACAAACTCTAAATCTACAATGCACTAAAAAAATTGGGGAAATGATGTAAGTGGGGGAGGATGAATAATGTAAATGGGGTGATGGTGGGGGATGAATGATGTAAGTGGGGTGGGGTGGGGCGGGGTTATAAATGATGGAGAACTGCTTCTTTATCACTTGGGGAAAATTCCTTTCAAAAAAACAAAATCATTATTGTTTTGATTGGTTAGCTGGTTGGTTGGTCTATAACGGCATATCAACCCTTGTGAGTTATTTAATGCCAGAACTTCTTTTGTTGTTTTTTTGTATAATTTGTTTAAATTCATGTGTATTATTTATTTTAACTATTTTTTTTTAAGTAAATTCTTTTTTAAACCAAATTCTTTTTTATAAGTATTAATAAATTGGTATAAATAATTTTCATTAACTTCAGGTCTACTAATAAGTTGGTACAATAAGTTGGTACAAATAATTATCATGTTATCATTAACTTCATACATAAAAATAATCTGATAGAAATAATTTACATTACTTGCAAACAGATCTATTTGACCCATAGAGGGGACTCTAATAGGTACTACCACTCCTGATCTGAGTGGACATGGGAATAATGGCAATGAAGGGGTACTCCACACTCCCCAGAGCTCCGAAAAGGGAACTTCACCACTAGATGCAGTTTAGAGTCGTAACCAGGACTCTAAATTGGTAGAAATAATTTTTATGTTAGATTTTTCATTAAGTTGATGTCTATCAATAAATTAGAAGAAATAATTTCATATCTATTAATAAACTGTTTTTTGACCCTCAGTCACTGCTTTCTAGCACATATATGATAAAAAAGGTTGGGTGTTTGCCATAAAAGCAATTTGAAGTATATGGTCAGGACAATCATAGAGGTGCTAGGGCTTGACATGACCAGATGATTGATCAAATGGGGTCTCTCCAACCACCTGTTATCTCTAGTAAGGATTGAAGTGGACTGTTACATGTTATGGGACCAGACCACTAAACTACTTCAATCCTGTTAACAGGTGGCTCCATTGGGGAGGTCTTACTCCTCTGCAGTTGCCATATTCTACATCCCCAGCTGACAAAAAGGCAATTGTTTTGAGAAACTTTCAAATTGCATCATATATATTCAGTTTGTATACAATCACACTATCCAGTTATGTGAATGCAACAAATAAAAAATAACAAAGTAAGTAAAGTTGGTAGAGTAGCCTATTGTCAATATCAGTGAGGGAGTCTATCCTCTTTTCATTAGTGCTAGACCAGCGAGGTTATTTTTGTTGAGATGGAGCACCACACCTACTGTCAGATCCTAACTTTACTGCACAGATCAGATTACCCTAACTTTGCTACTCATGCACTGAGTTGGAGGAGACTGGTATCGAACCTGGAACCTTGCGATTCCAAGGCAGGTGTTCTACCAACTGAACATAAGCTTTCATCAACATTTCAAGTGAATCTTTGTTGCCCTGTATGTTATTTTTTTTTTTTTTGTATTTTTTGCATAAACTCCTTGTGGAGAAGAGGGTCACAGCCTCACTATGATGCTGTTGTAGTCTTTAGTTGCAAGTAGGTTTTAGGGGGTAGAATTGCAAGTGCTATACCTAAATGGTTTTGAAGATAAAGTTGTCTTTCTCCTAGATTAGTTGCTAATCAAGGCTAAAAAGCTCAGTGTGCCATACTATTTTATACATAGCTTTAGGATGGATTCATACCCTTTCACAATGACATCAGCACTTCACTTAGCCAATTCTGTTTTCTGTGTTATCAACCAATAAACAACCTGCATATCTGAATTTGAAATGCAAATCATGATTTATAATCATCATATGTCATTTTTGAAAAGAAAGCAATCACCATTAGTTAAAGAACACGAATTAGTCTGTTTATAATTATTGATTATGTAGATTTTAGAAATATTAAGAATAACTAGCAAGAATAATCACCCTCCGCTGGGTGTAAGTATTTAAGTTTTAACGTAATGAAATATATTAAATTAGAAAGACTAATGAAAGTAAATAAGAACACATATAAAAAGATTACACTTATTTTAATTATATTTTAATTGGTTTCTATATAAAATCATTCATAGGATTAATTTTAATACATTGGAGAATAAAACAATAATATTAGAGATCAATAACACCAAGTAATTATTTATTAAACCCGGTTTTATCAAAACCAGTATGCAAATTAACCACACCATATATTATGTAAATCTTTATTTCTTAGTGATATATTACACACATTGAGTGATTTTAAACACACTTATAACATGGGCTGTTTTGAGGCCAATCTAACTTAGATTTTTATAGAGACGTCGTTAATAAATAAGATTTATTCTATGTATTAATGATTTGGACTATAAATTAAATACTCATTGATAAACTTATGCAATTCCTCAGGATATTGTGATGTAAGTAGTGACATAGTTTCAGTTACAGTTTTTTAATTATTTTGATCTAACTTCAAAGGATCCTTTTGTTGCCAAGTTAGTCATCATCATCATCATCATCATCATCATCATCATCAGATGACTCTTTATCTCTTGCCAACTGTCATTGCCCCAGACAGGTCTTCCTCATAGCATTTAGAATCAGCCTAGAAGTGATTGATGTACGTTTTTTGCAGGTGAGCCTACACTGGTGTGTCCATGTGTAGGTGTCCATAGGAGAACATCACTTATGAGTTCGTCCTTGCTTCTCCATTATGTCTTGTTTTACTGGGATGGTTTGTGTGATAGGAGGTAAGTGGCCGTACAGATGCTATTTTGTGGGGTGGTGCTTCCAAGAGTTTTCCTTTTTCTAAAAGGGCCTAAAGAACCCAGTCTGCCCTAATATTTATCCATAGCTGGAGAGAGAATAGATAGATTCATGCCTTTTCCAGAGGCATTAGCATGAAGTGAAATGCAAACAGCCTCATCCAGGATCTGAATTCAGGTGCCTGATTGCATTTCTTATGATATCAATACTAAGGGCACTAAAATTTGTTTCATTTTCTGCTACTTCTGAATTCTGTGAGTAGCTTCAGTGGTTTTGAGGCCCTGTTCATGATAATGCTTTAAAATTGGCAGAATCTCAATACTTATATATCATTTATATATGGATATATATAGATGAATTCATATTTGTTGCATATTCTTGCATTGTCTTGATGATAAGTGGATAACATGCTGCTTTGAAACCAATGGTAACAATCACGCCTTTAATGTATAGTCCTCTATGATAATATATATATATATATATATATATATATATATATATATATAGTGCTCAGCATAATGTTATGATCATAGGAAATGGAATCATATATTGATAATATAGTAGAAACTTTAGATTTGTTTATGTAAAAAGCATTAGAGTAAATATCTGTAAAAAAAACTTTTTATTCAGCCTGATATTATTTTTGTCTTTTTAAAACAAATTCTTAACTGTTGGGAATTTTTTTTTTCATAATAAGAACAGAAAAATACATAGTATTATAAAAACTGAGTCTATTCTATTCTATATGAGAGATATTTTCTTCTGCCGATGCAAATACAAGACTGACCGTCAGGGATGATGGGTTTTTTCTTCATCTTTTTATCATCATCTCAAAAACCACAAGTACACTAGAAATGAGATGAGATTGCTGTTCCTGAATCAAACGTGTTTACCCACTCTATGCAAAAGAGCTTTGGTAAAGTATCGTTCCTTTATGGTGTGTATTAGAAGTGCGTATTAGCAGCTGCTAGTTGCTATCCCCACACCCTTGCTTTATGCTCTCACCCCCCTGTCTTACCATCCATCTCTATCCCCAAATAACGACCTTACTGCCGTTGCTCTAATGACGCCAATAATTACCTAACTAAAGACAATTAGTGATGCCAATATTAATGGTGTCTTCACAACGAGGGGGGTGAAGATGGGTGAGGATTGACAGGGGATATTTATTAATAGTGATATAGAGGCTCATATATATATATATATATATATATATATATATATATAAAGATATAGATATTCATATATATGTGTGTATGTGTGTGGGTGTGTGGGTGTGTGGGTAAAGAGTTATATATGCCCATATATCTAAAACATATTATTTTCTGTGGACATGCATATGCATTTATGCATGCATCCATGTAATATATATATTCTTCTCTCTCTCTCACTCTCTCTCTATATATATATATAGAGAGAGAGAGAAAGAGAGAGAGACAGACAGACAGACAGATAGACAGACAGACAGACATATAGAGACAGAGGGGGGCAGAGAACAGAGAGAGAGAAATTTATGTAAACAGTTACACATACATGCATATATATATATATATATATATATGTGTGTGTGTGTAATATATATATATATATATATATATATATATATACATGTATATAGGAACAGAGGGGGCAATAGTAGAAAAAAGCAAAATTAATAATATAACCAAATAATTTCCCGATGGAATAATGTTTATGTTATACATATATGTATACATATGTATATGTGGAGACATTATATATAGGTATAAATACCTTGTAGAATCTATATTTTCATTTCTCTGTATATTCATATCTACACATTTGTATCTACATATTAATACGTAGGTGTCATTGAATATATATATATATATATATATATATATATATATATATGTGTGTGTGTGTGTGTGTGTGTGTGTGTGTGTGTATGTGTGTGTGTGTATTTGTATTGATAGATAGATAGATAGATAAATGGACTTTGAATATTGCTAAGGCATATATGTTTGTATTGATATATAAATATAGACATATATATATATATCTGTATGTATGTGGAAGTGCATGTCTTTAGTGTGTATCTACATGTATGTAAGCAGAAACATAGTCTCATTCAAATACTCAATAATAAACATTAGGGTGAAAAAAGAACAGTAAATATTACTTCACACACAATGCCTTGTATATATATATATATTATATATATATATATATATATATATATTCATGAAGAGGGGTGACTTAACAGAGAAGGCTAAATATTGAGTGAGTTATAACTTTGACTGAGGATAAAATAATTAAATGAATAAGTCGGTGTTATTAATAAATATAAACGTGCTCAATACGTTTGAAGAGCAGGTTTAGTAAAATGGTATAGTCAGAAAGCCTACCTGGGTGAACAGTGAAACCCAGGCTGGATTTCTGACTATATCATTTTACTATATATATATATATATATATATATATATATATATATATATATATATATATATATGAGTCTAATTTTCAGTGTATATTTTATATATATATATATATATATATATATATATATATATATATGGGATTTAGTGCAAAGCATGAGTAATGTGTGAAATAAATAAGACATTGAGTTGTATGTTATATTCTAAGTTTAATCTTATTTCATCCAATATTTTGTAAAAATAACCCTTCTTTTACAAGAATTCTTTTAGATTGGCTGCCTACAGTGGTCACTAGAGTTTGGGTCAGGGGTGTTGATTTCTCAGTTCGAATTGGCTGGTGTCAAGGTTGTTGAATATATTATAGACATATATATATAAGACATATATATATACAGATATAATCTTCAATTGTCAGATTGTCAAATGTTTCCTGTGTCTCACCAGAATATTTCATAAGTTTTGAAATAACTCAACCAGAAAATAAAGAAACTCATTTTCAAGCAATGTCTTTTATTATTTATTATTTATTTTTATGAAATGTTAAATTATACCGAAGAAGTTTTTGCTTTGTTCATTCTTGTTGGGTATTCAATTTTTTAAAAACTTGTTTTTAAACACAATTTTAATGATGAGATCCTAACAGGTACTAACACACCTGGTCAGTGTGGACCTGTAAGAAATAACAATGAAGGAATACTTCACACTCCTCAGACTTCAGAATTGGAAACTCACTGATAAATGTAGTTTAACATCATACCCAAGATACAAAGACCCTCAGTCACCGCCTTCTAGCACATATATGATAAATAGAATTAGGGCTTTGTTATAAGAGCAATACATTTGGGGTAATAATATAGGTACTTTCTTCTATGAAACTATTTTGCACCATACTGTCTATAATTTTTTGAAAAAATAATCAAACACACACACACACATACATACATGCACACATACACACACATGCACACACACATACACACAGATACATATACGCATACATATAACTATTTACTTAGGTTATACAGAGAGGCCACCCTCTGATCAATTGACTGGCCTCCATCATGCCTTAGCAGCAATATGATTGTCCCAATCCAATTGACCTTATGACAACCCCCCCCCCCAACCCTGTTTATCATTTATGTGCTAGAAGGCAGTGGTTGCAGGTCTTGGGGTCCTAGTTATAATATTAAACTCTATCTGATGGTGAAGTTCCAATTCTAGAGCTCTGGGAAATATGGAGTACCCCTTCATCCCCATTACTCCCAGGTCCACTGTGAACTGGAGTGGTGGTATCTGTTAGGGTCCCATCTATGGGTTAAATAGAAAAAAAAGTGAGTTTTCAAAAATGTGTTTAAAAAAATTGAGTTTGAAAAATAATTGAGTACTTATCAAGAATGAATAAAATAAAAATGTTCAGCATAAAATAACCCAACAAGGGTTGACATGCCATAAAGCCCAACCAACCGGCAAACACACACGCATACACACTCATACACACAGATAAATATACACATACATATAAACATACACATACACATACATATATATATATATATATATTGTTTTTTGTCCTAAAAAATGTTAAACATGTCTGAATTTTATTATAAAATATATTACTTAATTTCTTCCTTTTCTTTTTTCTTTTCTTTTTTCTTATTTAAATATACTTTGTGATTTACTGGAAGAAATCTTTCTCACCATCTTCAAAATTCTCACTGATGCCAAATTATTATTAAATCATTTTCATTCTTATTATTCATTTTTTCTTTTTACTTGTCTAATCAATATTTTTTTCTTTTTTCTTTTCATCTTTTTTCTAAACTTCTTTCCCTTTTTTTCTTTCTTCATCTTTAATATCTACTCACATCTTTTTCTTCTTTCTCTATTTCATTATTTTCTTTTGTTTCTTTCTTTTTTTAATCTCTCTCTCTCTCTCTCTCTCTCTCTCTCTCTCTCTCTCTCTCTTTATTCTATTTCTCATCTTTTTTTTTTGGCTTCTTTTTATTTATTTATTTATTTTTTAACAAAACGATTGTTTTCCTTTTCTTATCACAAACCTCAACCAACCACAACACATAGCATAAAAAAAGGAAAGTTCGTTTTTCTGTTCATTTTTCGCTTTCATAATAATTTTATCAAAAATCAAAGACCAAAAACAAAAAAAATGATTTAAACAAATCAGCAACAATAAAAAAAAAAAAATATTGAAATAAACATAAAAGTATAAAGAGATGAAGAGAATCTTTGAGATGCTTTTTTTTAAAAAAATTGCGAAGAAGGGGGGGGGGAAAGATTCTTGTAAGAAATCTTGAGAAAAAACTGATTGACGTTGATGAAGAGGAAGAAGGAAAAACACAAAGATAAGCAAAAACTATAAATGGATGACAAAAGAAATGGAAGAAGAAAAAAACAAAATGGCTGAAATCAAAAAGAAAAAAAAGCATTTAATAAGAGATTTTTTTTTTAGCATGGAGGGATAGGATAAGGCAGAAGTGGGGCTGGTGGGTAAAAGGCTTGGGCCTCTTTAATCTTGCTAATTATTATAGCTGAATTAAAGAGAGGTACAGCAGTCGGATACATCGCTTTGAACACAACAGAGATTCTATTGATTCTGGGGTTACATACGACACGCAAAATTAATAATGCTGTGGAAAATTTTAATGTTAAGGATTCCGCTTAAGATAACGGCGGAATTTAATGGGGAACAGATCAAAGATTTTGGCGCTTGTAGAGAGAACATGAATGAGAGGGTCTGCTAGGGAGCCGAACAAGCACTAGTCTTAATTATGAACGATTGAAGACAATCGGACAATTCGCTGCCAATATCCTTACTGGGGAAATGTCAAGTATCAATTAATATTGAAGAACGAAGACAGTGGATCTTGGTGGGATAAAACTCTATCTAATCACTCAAAGACTCCAAGATAAAGTAATGGTAATTATAGATATATAGATCATTTTGGTTGCTAGGTCATAGAAGACATCGGCCAAAATTCTGGAAATCTGAGACTCTTTCACTTTACATTATCTTCTGTTGGTTCCGGTTCTTCTGATGTCTTTACCGATTTCTTTGTTCTTTTGGACAATAAGAACTTTTTTTTTTACTCACAAAATCATTCCCACATTTCTTTTCTTCTTATAATTGTACCTACTACTGATTATATATATCCATTTATCTATCTATCTATCTATCTATCTATCTATCTATCTCTCAGTATGTTTCTATCAATCTATCTATGAGTGTGTTTTTTTATTGTAGTAAATCTGCATGTTGATATATGAAGATATATGTATGCCTCTTTTCAGATCTATCTATCTATCTATCTATCTATCTATGGGTAATTTTTGTACAAGTGTATCTGAATGTCAATATGTGAAGATATGTGTATTCTTGTATGATCATGAACAAGTCATGGAAGCAGTACCCCACAAGGAAGCAGCTGTATGGCCACCTGCCCCCTATCTCACAAATGGACAAGACATGCAGGACACTGCTGGAGAGGCAAGGACAAACTTATAAGTGACGATCTCCTGTGGAAGCCAACACATGGAAATGCTAATGTAGGCCGCCCAGCAAGGACCTACATTGACCAGCTTTGCACAGATGATGGATGCTGCATAGAGGACCTTCCTAGGAGCAATGAATGATAGAGAAGGATGATGAGAGATTGTCATGGATATCTGTGCTAATTGCACAACATAATGATGATGATGATATTTTCTCCAACCAAAAGTCCTCCTCATTGTTGCAGGGTGGTGACAATATTGTAGTGTCAGGGTTATGCTGTCCAGAACTCAAGTTCCATTGGTCTGTCACCCAGTGGTATTAGGGCCACAACCCGGCTAAAGGGGCTCTGGTAAAAATCCAAAGGACGTTTCCATCATTGCCAGGAATCAATGGCTTTTGGTGTACTTGTCACTGTGTCTGCAGAAAATATGCAGCAAACAAGGGCATCTCCTTCCTCTGACCAGGATATGCATGCAGGGTTTAGGGACCACTGAATTTCATATTCCCTTGTTACTCTTTTCATGAATTCACTATCTCTTTCATTCGGGATATAGTGAATTCATTGGATCGAGCTGGCTCAACCGATCCAGGGTGAATGCCATAACAACAACAACAACAACAACAACAACAGTATTTACTACAATGTTAAAAGAAAGTGATCTATAAAATTTTCTGATCTCCATAATGGCCAGAAGTCAGGTCATCAGTAAAAAAAGGAAAAGTTGGTTGAGTGGCCTATTGTTGGTATCAGCTGGACAGAGATGGTGTCTATCCTCTTTTCACTAATGCTAGACCATATTTGCTGGTGTCAACACCAATGACAACACATTGATTGCTCACCCCCCCCCACACACACACACTTGACTACACAGATCAGATTACTCAAGCTGTGCTACTCATACGCTGAGTTTAGATTTCAAATAATTACACTGATTTCTCTTGGAGATAAACAAGAAAAGTTAAGTAAAAGATTCAAGAGAATATTCCTTGTCTTCAATCACTAATCAAATTCTAATTAATGAAAGACTGGGGCCACACACACACACACACACACACACACACATACGCATATATATATATATATATATATATATATATATATAAAAATGTCTAAGGACCTAAGGATTCAGAAACTACCTACCTAGGTTTCACCTAATGGCTCATCAGGATAATTCTGACTGAAGGAGGTTGGTTGAAACCCAAACGATTTATCATCAGTCAGAGTTCCAAACTTATAGGAGGGGCAGGGTTAGCTCAGTCGGTAGAGCGTTCGGCTAGAAACCACAAGGTTCCTAGTTCGATACCGGTCCTCGCCAACTCAGTGTATGAGTAGCACAGGGATCTGTGCGGTAAAATAAGGAGCTGGGGTAGGTGTGGCGCTCCACCTCAGATGCTAAAACAATCTCCTTGGTCTAGCGCTATTGAAAAGGGGATAGACTCCCTCGCTGACTAGCTGATACCGACTTTACTTTTATATATATATAATTCTATTTGGGATCATCAGTATCTCCTGTACATCCACAATGCATGCTCATGTTGATATAAACATAGATTTATACAATGATTTTTACAAATTCCTAAGAGAGTTCAATTTATAATAATTAATAAATAAATTATATACAAAGCAATATTTATACTTTCAATAAGAAAGAAGAACTTAACAATCCATCATTTGGCTATAATAGATATGAGCCAAGTCTCATCAGATAGCCTACTACATAATGACAGAGAAAACAAACTAGAATAAAGAAAATATTTATTGTATTTTTTTATATTGAGTTCTAGTCAAAATGAATTTATATTTGCCAAATGACGTTTGTTAAGTTTTTTTTTCTTATTAAAAGTATATATATATATATATATATGTGTGTGTGTGTGTGTGTGTGTGTGTGTGTGTGTAGGTTTATATATCAATATAAGTGTAACTTTACAGATTCCGAGATTTCTATATATTTGCACTTGTACAAGCACCAATATAACTTCATATGCAAACTGATATTATTTGAGAATAAAAGTTTACAGTGCATATTGACCAATCAATGAATGATTTGTGATTTCTATTGATTTCCCATCATGCATCAGGTCAGAGGTCAGTCAGTTGATGCCAAAAGACAGACAGATCCACTTAGTTGTTTCATTTTTTTCATTTATCTTTTAAAACTTTTCTTTTTTTCTTTATTCTAGACATGCATTTATAAAGATAGAGTTTTCATATTTGTTTTCTTAGTTATATAAAATTATACAGCATGTCCACAAAGTTTATGTGCACTTTAAACTTATAAATTGTTTAAAGTTCACACGGACTTTATTTTTTCATTCATCCTTTTAAAAAATCTTCTTTTTTTTTTAAATTCTACACATCCATTTATAAAGATACTAGCAGGACCAGTGGATATACCACAATATGACAATTTAATTATAACAACGTTTGAGGAGTATACTTAAGTGCTGTTGCTGAATAGTTCAATATGTAAAAAGTATAATAATCTTGATTTAACTCTCTCACTCTTTTTTTTTCTTTTTTTCTTTTTTTCCATTTTCTCATTTTGTTCAATTGAAGCAGATTAGAGTCATCACTTCCGCACGATCACCCCCCTCTCTTTCTTTCCCCTACTCTCTCTTTCTTTCCCCTACTCTCTTTCTTTCTTTCTTTCTTTCTTTCTTTCTTTCTTATATATTTTTTATGTGTAGTATGTTCTTTATCTTCCCTTTCTTTCTTTATAATAAGAACAGAATGGTCTGTTATTTAGCTGAGGTGATGACACTCATAAGAAATAAGAATTTGGTGAATAAGCCATACCAGATAATCAGGATTTACATTTTTGCATTTCATCATGGACGATTTGGACAGTCTCATTTCTAACCAGAGGGTGTTGCAAGATGATAACGGTCAGAAGATTAAAGAACAAGCATATTAATATATAGCTAGTTTTCATATTTGTGTACATAGTTACTTGGTTATATCAAATTGTACAGAGTGTCCACAAAGTCCGTATGAACTTTAACGTTATCCTTTTTTAAAAATGCACACATAATTTATGGACACCCGTTATACGTTTTTTTGTGGTAATGTGGTTGTTATTTGTTCAGATGAAAAGTCTATGTAAATCTGTCCTCATAAAAATGTCTGAACCAATGCAAATAAACACATATTCAAATATATATGACTCTAAGAGTGTATATATAATGCAATGATAAACTTTTTGAATCTATATGTAAATATGCACATGACTTATATACGTACAAATATCTATGATTAATACTTACATACATCTGTTCATTATTCTTATATTCATAAGTGTATTCCTCTTTCACTGTTTTTATGTATGCAATATATGCATGTATATGTGATGTATATACTTACATATATACATAGATAAATAAACTTTTTGCATATATATATATACTTACACACACACACACATATATATGCACATATATACATACATATATATATACACATATATACATACATATATCTAAATATAAGTATACACTTACATATAGCCATATATAAATAAACTGCATATATATACATATACACACAAACACACACACACACACATATATATATATACACACATATATACACACACAAATATATATATATATACATTATCTGTGCATGTATATACAAAGATATATTTATATGTGTATATATTACAATTTACCATTAATTTCCTTCAATATTGCATTGATTTTTGGTAAAGTTTGTTCCTTCACCTACCTACGTATATCCCCTTTACCTACATACCAATAAAAATGTTGAACCAGTTCCTTAAATGCAATTACAAATCAGCCAATCAGGTTTCAATCTATATACAAATACCGATATTCACATGAACTTACAATAATTTTAGGATCAGAACTTCCCAGACATTAGGGAAAGTTTGTTTTTTCTTTCTTTTCATTTTCGTTATTTTTTATTCCTTCCTTTCTTTGTACTTTATGATAACCTCTAATAAAGTTGACTTTCACTGATGTAGTGAACTTGATCATTTAGTTATTTGATCCTCAAACAGACCTGACCCCCCCCCCTCCGCATCTTGTTCAAATCTCAGATAATTGCCAATTCATTTTCAATGAGAACTTTGTTGTGTCCGTTGAAATTTGTTCTCAATTTGAACTTCTTAATATTTTCATTAACAAACTTTGCTTTTCAGGAAAATTACATTTTTTTGTGAGCATGTTCTGATTATTTAATGTATTTACCCAACCCCTCCACAGGATGTGGCGCAAAGTCAATTTTTAAGCGGAGTTTTACAAGTTTGAATGCAGAGTTTTCCTTCTCCTAGATGGGCTAACATACCAAGGTTAAAGAGCTCAGTTTGCCCTACTATTTATCCACAGCTGAAGGTTTGCTTTGCTTTGCTTTGTTTCACAGCATATCAACCCTTTTTGGGTTATTTAATGCCTAAACAAATAATTGTGATAAAAGTTTCTGTTTCAAGTTCTTAATATCTTCAAATTGCTAGAAATAATTTTAAATAATTTCATTTCATTCAGTTTGGTTTGTTTAATGGTATAATAACCCTGTAGGTTATTTAATGCCAAAAACTACTAGAGTTTTGAGATAAAAGTTGATATTCGTTTTATTTTACAGGTGTATTTTTGTAGATATATTTCAGAGAGGTGTTTTATATCTGATTCACAGCTAAAGGGAGAAGAGTTGAATGTATACGTTTCCCAAGAGATTAGCACTACGTGAAATACAAACAACCTCATCCAGGATTCAAACTTGGGTCTCCATGTCCATTTACTACAAGAAATACCATTATATTTTTTCTTACCTAAGGCCACTGTGTCAGACTAATCAAGGCTTAGTAAATAACAAAAGTGTCACTTTCCACATTATACACACTAGCATTACTTACCTATATTACATCCTGGTTGTAAGATGGACATTATAAAAAAAACCCAGAATGTTTGATAAGCAATACCAGATAATCAGGATTTACATATTTGCATTTCATCTAATGATGATTTGGATGGTCTCATTTTTAACCAGAGGGTGTTGCAAGATGATAACAGTTGTACAAAGAACACAAGTATTTTTATTTCTATTTAAAGGACATTTTGTTTTTATCATTTATTTACTATGAGTTTTTATGTTTTGATTATTTCATTTCTGAACTGAATTCTGACTTTAAAAAAGTTTGAAAAATTTCATATTTTAAGGGAAATTCTTTTGAATTCAAATTTTAACATTATTTCAATTGTCAAATAATCTCATTCAGAAGTTGTAAGATGAAGTGTTTTGATTACTCCACACATAATTTGAACTAGTATCCTTATCTTTGTTGTTTTTTATCAAACTATCATGGTTAATGTATTCTTTAGCTGTATGTTGTAATACATATTACAGCTGGTAGTCATTCTATGTCATTCAATATGTTTTATTTCCTCTGCAGGAGAAACGCAAGTTGCAAATTATGAATTTCACTGACTAAATCTCACATCAGAAAATTTCAGGTCAGGCGAGAAAAAAAAAAGCAAACTAAAAACAATCATATATAATGATATTCATGTTCCTTAATTGTACAACCATTATCATCTTGCAACACCCCCTGTTTAAAAATGAGACCATCTAAATCGTCCAAGATGAAATGCAAAAATGTAAATCCTTATTATCTCGTGTTGCTTATTCGCTGAATTCTTATTTCTTATGTGTGTCATTACCTCAGCTAAATAATGGACTATTCCTTTTTTATTATAAAGAAATAAAGGGAAGAAAAAGAACATGCTAAACCAAAAAATATAATATGAAAAAAAAGAAGAAAGAAAGAAAGAGAGTAGGGGAAAGAGAGAGAGGAGGTGAGTGTGTGGCAGCGATAATGCTAATGCTAATCTGTTTCAATTGAACATAGGAAAAAGATGAAAAGATAGAAAGAAAGAAAAAGAGTGTGAGAGAGTCAAATCAAGATTATTATACTTTTTACACATTGAACTATTTGGCAATAGCCCTTAAGCATAAACATATCAAATGTAATAATTCTTCTTTTTTCTTTTGTTGTTGTTGCTGTTGTTGTTGTTGTTGTTGTCTTCTTCTTAATTATATATTATAAATTTTCTCCTTTTCTTTTTCATTTTTCCCATTTTCCTTTTTTAAGTCTTTATTTTCCTTTCTAATTTAGTGTTTTTGTATATCTTATCCTTCCTCATTTCCATATCACTTGAACTCTCAGCTTGGTCATTCAAAAAGCATTTGTGGGCCACACATGGCCCATGGGCTGCAGTTTACCCATCACTGTCCTAGATATTAAGTAAATGAATATTTAAAATCAACTGATTTATATTAGCATTGTTTTAGGTTTTTTTTTTTAATTCATTGAATGTTATGACTTTTATTCATCTAAAGTAATGAGGCAAATTTTTCTTTGTTTTTCTTGTTTGTTTTTCTTGTTTGTTTTTCTTGTTTGTTTTCTTGTTTGTTTTCATCTTAAAACTAAAATCCAATTCTCTTCATCTTGTAAAACAAAAAAGACCTTGATTTTGTGGCCTTAAGTTATTCTGCTCTAACCACTAAGCCATACCTTCAATCCTGACAAATAACATGTTGATCCCAATACTAAGATATTAAATGTATTAATCTCAAGTAATACAAAATTAAATGTATTAAGTATGTGTGTGTGTGTGTGGGGGGGGTTGCAGACAGTTGTCAATGCATTTTTAGAAACAGCTAAAAAGATTGAAACGGAAACTTGAAAACGATTTGAATCTGTAATCCGTGCTGAAAAGTTGACATAAAACTAGAGCTTGGCAGTTTTCCAGAAAAGAGGCCATCACCCACCATCATCCGACATTATCTATCAGTGTAGCTCATCAGAGTGCGCAATATTATTGCATTTAATCAGTGTTTTCATGTTTTTATCCCTATTGTTCATGTGTTGGGTAATTCTGGATACAATCGTTTTTGATCGAGAAGATTATCTTTGAAAATTGAATTGAAAACATTGTAAAAGATGTAAAAGATGTAAAAGATGTTTATTGAGGCTGAGAGCAAATTAGTTTTAATGCATGAATTGTAACAACTTGCTGTTTGCAGAGATTATGCTCCATTAATTATAGATAAGTGCAATTAAATTCACTAAAAATCATTCGTGATTGACCGTTCAATGAAGAGAAATGTTTCTTTTTTCTTTTTATCTAAACAGATCAATCAGTTAAAAAACAAAAAACAAAACATCATTTTAAAATTTCTGATCTTTTAACCTTTTGTTTTGTTTTGTGTTTTTAAAAGATATCATTTTAATTTTTTTAAATCCATCTCATCCTGGTTTGTAGATTGAAAAAATTTTTCCAGTTGAAAAGAAATGAATAGATCCTCATGTCATACATATAACTAGACCGCTCTGTCCGTGGGGTTTAGAATAATCTGACTGTATCCTTGGAGACGGAAATCCCCCCCCCACCAAAAGAAAAGTGTGTCTTGGGTATGGCACTAAACTACATCTGATGATCAAGCTCAAGTTCTAAAGATCTGGTGAATGTGGATTACTCATTCATTGTTATTACTCCCAGGTCCACTCATAGTCGTATTGGTTAAGCTACCATCTTTGAGTAAGATCTATTTAAAAATTATTTGTATTCAATAGGACTATAAAAAAAAACTCTTAAAAAACAACTACATAAAAAAGTAAATATGAATGTACACTGAATACAATTCCCTAACCTCATAAAATAAACTTGTGGCATACTTGTTCTTAGTTATTCTGCTATCTGCTTCTAATATCTTCTTCTAAAAGTCAGTGCGTCTCTTTCAATTGGTTTCTATCAGGTGTTGTATCTTTCCACATTCTGCATTCCATTTCTGTTAGTTGTTATAAATCATGAACACAGAGACATATATTCTTTTGGTGAACACTTAATTTGATTTCCCTGATCCAAACTTAAACATACACAGGAGAGCAGTGCAGGATGCAATATACATCTGCCCACAATGGGTGACAGGTCAATTTTTCAACAACACTAACTTTCCCAGGGAGTTACCTGGTCATGTCATTCCACAAACCAAAGAGAGAATCCCGTTTGGCATCAACTTGGGTTAAAAGCCTGTCAATTAAAACTGGTAATTTTTTAATGAGTTTACTTACAGTTAAATTCAAATCTTACAAAACTTCATTACACAAATGATAGGCTATGCCTATTCATAATGTTATAACCCTTGATAAGTTGATATGCTGTTAAAATCAATTAATCATGTAACTGAGAAATCTGAGAAAAACAAAAACATAATGAATCTTTAAACCTGACTTTTAAACAATAGAAATATACATCATATACAAGATTAGTTACTCATCTCTTTAGAAAGAAACTGTTCTGTTTTTGTTTTTTTACACTACCTTATCAAAAGTATTGTAACTAACTTTTAATGAATTATCATAATTAATCTTAAGTATTTAATTTAATATCACCAGTCAATTTATAACACTATGATATTGTGATAGTGGGGGGTGTTGTGGCCCAAGATAAGTAGAATTATTGATTCATCCCTTTCGAAAGAAACTGTTGGGCATTTTGAACTTATTCTCTCAAATTGGGGCACAGAATCAAATGTTTTGTTTTTTTTTAAATTCTATATAAGCAAATAAGGGAAATAGATTTTTATTTTGAAATCTTTTATTAATATCCATTGGCATGAACTCCAAGACAAAAAGCTGACATATCAGATATTTTATCAATACTTTGATGATGATCTTTATTGATTGGATAAGAAAACTTTTTGAAATTTTTATCATTTTGGTTCATTGAAAATTTGTCAGATTGTGGGACATTTCACAATGTCTGAAAACCTGAATACCAATTGTACACTTATGTTTACTTAAGGTTTTTTTTTCTTCAAAAGCTTCTTGAATTATTACAACCTTTTTCTTAAAAAAAAGAATCTATACACCAGAAAAAAAAACGAATTAGATGAATCAATCCAGATCTTGAAAGAATAATGTTGACTTCAGGTTAAATTTAGTTTAACAGATGACTGTAACATAATAGGGAGAATGGAGGTAGACAGGAATGTAAGAGTTACATGTAGTTTAGAATGGAAAGTTTTTTGGATGGGTCAGCACAACACCACATGGTGTTTTCTTACTGGTTAAGAGACATCACTCGGTAAATTGTGGAAGAGTAAAAGTGAGAGGTGAGAACGTGGGGTCAGTTTGGATCAATGTGATGACTGGGTGAGATATGTCTCTCACCCAGGGCAGTTTCATCTCATGAGAAAAAAAAAGTTTTACCTTGTGTTATTACTAAAAACTATAAATGACACAAGGCAAGATATCCTCTAGCATCCCAAGTTGGTTCCGGACTCAAAACATCAAAAAATGCTAGCCAACCAAAATTTAAATCCAACAACCAGATTCAAGCTTCTCCAAGTAGAACAAAAATAGAGATAAGTATATCACAATTATTTTTATAAACACATCATCACTCCATTCCAAATGAGAGCTGCTATGCAACATGATCAGAGCAATACATCTGCCACTCCTTTGAGATGGAGGCTATTGTGACATAAACAGTGACATAGTTTCAGTTACAGACACTGAATCTCCATTATAATAAGAGATGAATTTTTAAAATGTTACAATAGCCTATTTGATATATTAATATCACTGCACCTACATATCTACCTTCATCCTTGGAATTTGGTGTATGTCACTGTAAAGAGAAGGGGGGGGATAGACTGATTAAGCAAAAGTGAAATCTACTCTCTCCCTATGCCCATATATGTATACTTTTATTACACAAGTCAGCAAGCAAACTTGATTATGCAATTAGCAACACCCCAGCTCTCCCTTTGGTGATTTTGCCATGACACATGTCCAACCATGCTCTCGACATTTCACTGAAATATTACTGCAATATTGGAATTGTAACAGTTGAAAAGTTGTAAAAGTTGTGCAAAAATAAGCTACTAATGCAGAATAGCACATAAGAGATAATATCATTAGATTACGTATGAAAAACATTACATTTCATTACATTTAATATCTTTCCCTTACTCTCTTTTTTCTTTCTTTCCTTCTTATTATATTTTTTCTGTGTGGCATGTCCTTTTTCGCCCCTATCTTTCTTTATAATAAAAACAGAATGGTCTATTATTTAGCCAAGCTGACAACACTCATAAGAAATAAGAATTCTGTGGATAAGCAACACCAGATAATCAGAATTTACATTTTTGCATTTCATCTTGGAGGATTTGGATGGTCTCATTTTTACCCAGAGGGTGTTGCAAGAGGATAACGGTCATACAATTAAGGAACACGAGTATTAATATATAAATCTGCCTGAGTGGCTCACTCCATTTCAACAAACGGGAGCAAAACTAATTCTGATTAAATTCATCCAAAATATTAAGAGATGACAAACATTTCTGATTCTTGTTTTTTTTCTTTCTTTATGTTAATTGCATAATCATTGGAAGATGCTTTTTCTCTCTCTTATATCAATACTCGTGTTCCTTAATTCTACAACTGTTATCATTTTGCCACACTCTCTGAAAAAAAATGAGACCATCCAAGATGAAGATGTAAATCTATATATTAATACTTGTGTTCCTTAATTGTACAACTGTCATCATCTTGTAACACCCTCTGGGTAAAAATGTAACCATCTAAATCATTCAAGATGAAATCCAAAAATGTAAATCCTCATTATCTGGTGTTGCTTATCCGACCAATTTTTATTTCTTATGAGTGCTGTCACCTCAACTAAATAATGGACCATTTCATTTTTATTATAAAGATTGAAAGGTAGAAAAAAGGGTATGCTACACAGAAAAAATATATAAGAAAGAAAGAAAGAAAGAAAGAAAGAAAGAAAGAAAGAGTAAGGGAAAGATAGAGAGAGGGGGTGAGTGTGCGGAAGTGATAATGCTAATCTGTTTCAATTGAACATGATGAAAAGATGAAAAGAAGGAAAGGAGAAAAAAAAAAGAGTGAGAGAGAATTAAATCAAGATCATTACACTTTTTACATATTGAACTATTTTGGAATAGCTCTTAAGTGAACATATCAAACATTGTAATAATTAAATTATCATACTGCGATATCAAGTGTTGAATAAATTTGTCTGATCCTTGTATGAACTTTGAAAGACTGAAGTCATGCCTTATTCAAGGGCAGGTAATTCACAAATTCCTGTGATTGAAATTTGGTTTCTTAATTCCTTTCCATTACAGCATCAGTTACCTCCTCTCTCTTGGAGTAATTCTTAGAACGGTGCTTCCTAAGCTTTTTTGTGTTCATCAAATTAGTTGAATATAGCCTTTCAGCCAATTTCTAACTAACCTAATAATAAAAACTTTGGTTGTGATAATAAGTTTGCATGCAAACTTGGATAATCATTGCTTCCTTCCTTGGAAGAAACATTAACAAAAACAATTCTAAATACTGAAGATTTGCTAGTTACCCTTATATACAGTCATATAATACAAGTATATAAACACCAGTATTTCACTAGAAGTGGCTACCCAGCATTGTCTGGGTAGAGGTGGGGACAAAAAACTCCCTGATTTATTGATTTGTTTACTTTTGAAATTTACATTTTTATGTAGAATTTCAATGCTATTTCTATGTATATTTTGATTTTTATATATTTTTTGAATATTAATAAAATCTTCAAGAGTTTTGTACAAAAAGCAAGAACTGGTGATATTTAATGTGTATATATATATTTACTTTGTCCTTAATTGTTTTATTTTTATTGTTTCATCTGGACATATATACATACATACAAACTACCATTTCTATATGTATTGATGATTTAATGTTTGATAAATATATGATCATGGACAGATATTCCACTTGACAGTTACTCATTAAATCCTGATTATCTGGTGTTGCTTATATGCTGATATTCTTATTTCTTATGAGTGACGTCACTTCAGCTAGATAATGGACCATTTCGTTTTTATTATAAAGAAAGAAAGGGGAGAAAAAAGACATACTACACGGAAAAAATATAATAAGAAAGAAAGAAAGAAAGAGTGTGGGGAAAGATAAAAAGAGGGGGGGCAATAATGCTAATCCGTTTCAATCAAATAAATGAAAATAGGAAATGAAAGAAAGAGTTAAATCAAGATTATTATACTTTTCCTATATTGAACTATTTAGCAATAGCTTTTAAGTAAACATATGAAATGTTGTAATGATTAAACTATCATATTGTGGAATATCCACAGGTCCTGCTTGGTAAAAATAATTTCCTAATGCCTTCTATTCGAGGAGCAGAAGAATAGTCAGGTTTTGAATAGGTGTATAATGTTGATCATTTCCAATGTGCAATGACTTGGTTGCATTGAAATTGGCAATTCATCTTGAAACTATGAGTTGCGTGATAATGAAAAAAAGGAAAGTTTTGCATCATGTCTACAACATTTGTGAAATGAAAAAATAAGAAAAAGTTTATTAGTAAATTAGAAAATGTGTAGAGTGTATTTAGATCAATCTAACAATTATGATCATCATATGATCATCATGGCATCCAGACAGAATGGATTCCTTTGGATCTCTCTCACCATCCATCCCTATCAGTCATTGCTCTTGGTAAGTTGTTTAGGTGGTATTCAGAATCCACACAAAGCTGATGAATGTAAGTTTTTGCTGGTCAACCAACACTGGTGTGTCCATAAGAGAACATTGCTTATGTGTTTATCCTTACTTCTCCAGTAGTGCCCAGCATGTCTTACTTGGATTGTTTGTTAGATGGGAGTTAGGTGGTCATACAGATGTTGTTTTGTAGGGCTGCTTCTAGGATTTATTCAAAACAGCATGCAGAATCCTTGTGTAATTCCTATCTAACTTTTTCTCTCATCATTTTTTTCAAGTCCAAGTGGTTTTTCAAAACTAGTCACCATTGAGCAGAGAATGCACTCAAACATTGTGATGATTAAATTATACTGTGGTATATCCACAGGTCCTGCTAATCTCTAGATATTATGCTATTCAAAGATAAGTAAAAGATTCCAATAAACCTGATTTCAGTTTACCATTTTCATGATGAATTCTTTGGTTTTTGATAATTCTTCATTTTCATTCAACAGTTTTTTCTATAATACTTCCTTTCTATAATAATACTCTCAATTATGTATATAGCCAAGACCAGAATTCTTCTACATTATTCATGAATTTTTAGGAAGTTATTTTTTTTTAATAACTGGGTGGAGAGAGAAAAAAAAAAAAACATTGATCCGGGAAAATGAACTTTAAAAAAAAATTGGAGTCATTTTTTAGTTGTTTAAACAGGATAAATAGGCCTATCGACACTCTTAGGCAGAAATTCTAGTATGAGATTTCTTCAGCTTTGAAGAAATCTGTATAAAAAAAACTAAAAAAAAAAAAAAACAGCAACAAAAAACAAGTAAATAAAAGACAAACAATAATCAAGTTTGAGAAAAGAGAATAAATGAATCTGAACACAAAGGAAGTTTTTTTTTTTTTAATTTAGTTTTCTTTATCCTTAATTCTGAACAAAGTAATGGGATGAACAGATAATGTTGCTTAAGAGGAGGAGGGGTAGAATGAAAGAAGAAAGAAAGAAAGAAAGAAAATGAAGTATCTTCCTACCCATCCCCTACTACCCGTCTCTACACTATCAAATTATTTTTATTTTGAAAATTTTTTTTTTTGGAAGCAACAGCTAACAAAAGAATACGAAGACATTAAAGTTCAGCGAAAGACACCAAAAGACTGAAATGGATTAACTAGTAATCCAATAATCTTATACATCCTGGTAATTAGAGCAACAGAGGCAAAAATCTCGATGGTGCTCCAGCAGGCTCCAGGGAATCTCTCTCTCTCTCTCTCTCTCTCTCTCTCTCTCTCTCTCTCTCTCTCTCTCACCACCGCCGCCTTCCTGCAGCCGTTCCATTGCAGACAAGAAAGAAGAAGAAACTGATTGATATTCAAAAATTTCTTTCAGTAATGCAACAATGTTGGAGGTCTCAAAAGTGCCATAAAATTTGCTATTGATGTGCTAATATTAAAGAAAAAGAGAAAAATTAATTAAAACTATAATTAATAGTAACACTTTTTTTATTTTATTTAATCATTTATGATTAATTCTCAGCCGAAGAGATTGCCAAAGCCAAGTCTTATTATGCAGACATCAACAGAAGCACTATCTTGTATGTATATTATCTAAGAATCAATGTGTGTGTGTATCTATACATATATATATATATATATATATATATATATATATATATATATACGTTAAAGAAAAAGGCTTAAAAATCAACCATTTTGTAGTTATAGATCTATTATAAAAATTATATTGCTCTGTTCAATAATATTGAACATCGAGCTCTTAACTTGAACCTGAACAACTCTAACATTCTCCTGTTGGAAGAAAGGTCTAACTTAGAATCACCAACTTATCTGGGAACCCATCTCTCTCTCTCTCTCTCTCTCTTTTCTCTCTCTCTCTCTCTCTCTCTCTCTCTCTCTCTATATATATATATATATATATATATATATATATATACAATACATTGACTGCACCTCTGCATAGGGGTAAGCCCCCTTCCTCCATTGGACCACTTATTGACCATGGCTGGCAACCTGTAATGCTTAAAGATAGAACCCTGGTGGTTGATTAGTTTATGACATGCAACACTCCACTTTGACCATTACTTAGGCTAAACAGGGAGTCGGAGAGGCCCCCTCCAATCAATTGGCTGGTCATGTGAAGCCTTAGTATGTATATGATTGTCCCAACCCTATTGCCCTTATGGCAAACCTCCAATCATTTTTATCATATATATCCTAGAAGGTAATGGCTGAGGGTCTTAATGTCCTGGGTATGACAAACTCTATCTGATGTTGAAGTTCTGAGGAATGTGGAGTACTCCTTCATCACCAATACTCCCAGGTCCACTCTGACCCAGAGTGATAGTATCTGTTAAGGTCCCATCTATGAGTTAAATGGTAAAAAATGAGTTTAAAAAGAAAATTGAGTTTAAAAAGAAATTGAGACCCATCAAGAATAAATAAAACAAAGACATCTTTGGCATAATATAACCCAACAAGGGTTGACATGCCGTAAAATCAAACCAACCAGATGATCATCTCTGGAAGACTCTGATTTCAACCAAATTTTGTTTATTATGTCCATGTTGCCTAAGTTAATCAAACAAGATTGTTTTTCAGGAAACACACACACACACACACACACACACAGACACACACACACACACACACACACACACACACACACACACACACACACACACACACACACAAAATGAATTTTAAAAAAAGGGGGTTTTAAAGTCTGACTATAAATTTGAAAAAGCAAATCAACAACTTGTGTTATTAAAAAACCTTCTTCTTATAAAAGTTTCATAAAAAAAAATCAGAATTCCTATCTAATAAATGAACCATTATACTTTGATTCTTTCATGGGTTAAGGGTTAAATTCCTCCTGGTATTAAATTTAGTTTTTATTTTATAAATATAATTTAATTTTCCCCTTCAGTTAAGCAGAGATAATACACAAAGCTTCAGTGAATTCAGCTCAGCCACTTTACAAATTCACTTATTATCAATTCTTACAATCTATAATTTAGTAGAATAATTAAAATAGTCATAATAATCATTTTTCAAAGATGATTTTTGGCTGCTTCTACAAGGCTTTGCCAATTGTTGATTTCTGTAAACTTGCTAACATTTCATACAAGTGTATATCCTTTGTATATATATACAAAGCATGTTTAAATTCAAGTCTTTGCACAATTCCCATTGAATAACCTTTCCCACCCAGTCTTATCTACTGTTGTATTTCTTTCTTTCTTTCTTTCTATTATAAATATTTCCAAACCCGTCCAAAATAATAGGATGTGACACTGTCAATTTTTCAAGCAGAGTTTAATAGTTTGAATTCAGAGTTTCCCTTCTCCTGTTTTACCAAACAACTGCTAGTGATGCTGCTGTGGTTTCAGTAGCAAGTTTTTACAGCATTGTCCTTCTCCTAGACTGATAACCAACTAATTTTATATACCCCAGTCTGTCCTGCTATTTAAGGTTTGGTTTGGTTTGTTTGTTTGTTTTACGGCATATCAACCCTTTTCGGATCATTCAATTCTGATCTTAATAAGAAATTGAAACATAGAAACTTTTATCAAAATGATTTGTTTTGGCATTAAATGACACAAGAAGGGTTGATATGCCATAAAATAAACAAAGTATTGAAAATAAAAAAGAAAAGAAAGAAAAAGATGAAAAAAATAGAGAAAGAGATATTTAAAAGAAGGGAATTATCAGGAATGAAAGTGTCACCTGGTTATGTCACAAAACTGCATTAGGTGGTGAGGCTCCAGTTCTGGAGTTAAGGGGAGTGGGAAGTACCCCTTCATTGCCATTACTCCCAGGTCCACCCTGACCCAAAGTGGTAGTACCTATCAGTGTCCCATCTGTGGGTCAAACAGATGTTTTTAAAAATAGGATCCTATACCAAAAAGAACCTCTTAAGAAACAACAAAACAAAATGTATAAATGTATAATGAATGTGATAAAAGGAAATAACCCTAGACAGGTTGATATGCCATTAAAATCAATCAATGAATAAAATCAAAAATGAAAAGTTCAGACTAATCAGATGAGAAAGATAAATGAAGTTCAAAAAGATTGGAAAATGGAAAGATAAAAAAGATTGCTGTTTGGTTGGTTGGATTTTACAGCTTGTCAAACCTTGTTGGGTTATTTTATGCCAAAGACATTTTGTTTTATTCATTCTTGATAGGTACTCAATTTTTTGTAAACTCATTTCTATTTAACCCACCCATAGATGGGACTCTAACAGGTACTACCAGAGTTCCATCCTCAAGCATTACGGTTCGTCACACACAGCCAACAGGTGGCCCCATTGAGTGGGGGTCTTAACCCTCTACAGAGGTGCAGTAGGCATATTCTATAGCCCCAGCTGACAGGGCTCGATAAAAAAAGGATGAATATATTAAACATGAAAATGGCTGAAAAAATTTAAATGAAAACAGAAAATTTAAAAAATAGAAAATAAAAAGAAAGAAAATAATGTTAAGAAAATAAGAAGAAGGGCAAGAAGAAGAGGGGGAGAAGAAGAAGAAGAAGGCGAGAAGAAGAAGAAGAAGAAGAAGAAGAAGAAGAAGAAGAAGAAGAAGAAGAAGAAGAAGGGCGAGAAGAAGAAGAAGAAGAAGAAGAAGAAGAAGAAGAAGAAGAAGAAGAAGAAGAAGAAACAACAACAGGCATACATAGAAAAAGAAGAAATTGGGTGAGAAGACGAGACAAAAAACAAAAAGTAATGTCATTGGATCCTTCCATATTGTAGTTGTGACAATCATCAAGTTAAATATGACTTTTACAGACACACACCGACCAAGTGAGTAAGAGGAGAATTGGAGGAGGAAATTACTTAGAATGATGGAATCAATAAAAACCAAAGTAGGCAACACTTATGATTTATGTTCCCTGTAAGAATCATATTCTTATTTCATCATTTCATTTGTTGGCCAAAAGGAACGGAGCAAATAAATAAAAAACACAAGAAAACGTTTGAAAGTGAGGTGTGCATTTTTGAGAGTGAAACGTGCTGTTGTTTTCAGGCATTGTCTCGCTAGTGAGTGTCATTGTACACATCCTACAAAAAATAGAACAATGCCATGTTGATTGTCGCTGCAAGAGGAAATGGAAAATTAAGTCCTCGTAGAAATGCAGCCATTGTTACTAATATTTGGTGATTATAGCCAGGTTTCGAAGAGATTTTGTTCTGTTTTATTTCTTTAATCATTTTTTGATGGTAAAAAAAAATGATAAAAAGAAAATGAAGAAATCGTTACAAACAAAGAAGTAGACGTATAAAATACAAATAGAAATATTATTTTTACCGAATTCAAATTGTAGTATATCTTATTTTTATTCTTTTCTTTTAGATATTCAAATGAAGAGAAAAAAGTAGACAATAATAAGAAAAAATACAAAAAAAGTAGACAATAATAAAAAAAAATAAGAAAGTGAAAGTGAAACTAGAAACAGAAAAAAAAGATGGAGATGCATTTTGTTGTAATTATTTAGATAAAGTACATTATATACAATGCTGTACTTTTATAGTACTTTTTTGTTAAAGTTATTTTTCACTGTTAAATTGGAATAAATGAAAGCCAAGAAATTTAAAAACCAAAAAAAAAAAAAAAAGAAATGCAAAAAGAATTGTGAAAATGAAGAAATTATCAGATTTCATGATAAAAATTGGCCTTTTTTTTACTTCTGAAAAATTCAAATTTAAGAAAGACAGTTTGAAAATTTCTTTTATTATCAATTAATTCAATTTCTGTTTGTAAATAATGTCTGTTAGAGTGAGTCAAAACTTTTGCAATATTTTAGTATGTGCTAGTTTGCAGTGCATATATAACAAGACTGAAGCAGTTCCAGTTCAAACTGTGGATAGTAATTGCTGTGGTTGGTAGTGTCATGGTAGTTGGTGTGCTGACATGTTGTGCATTGCTTCACTCCTTGAGTGATTTGAAAGTTGCAAAGATGAACATGCAATATTGTCTGGAATTTATGCTTTATAAGTGATGATAAAAGATCATGTAATGTTACCAACTTGAGGTTAGCATTAAGAAAGGAACTGATGGTAGATGTAGCACTCCACCTCAGTAAATCTTTCTCTCTGGTCTAGCATTAGTGAAAGGGTATAGACTCCATTGTTGTTTAGCATATACTGACAATATGTTACTCTGCTGACAGACTATACATTCATAATTTTAGTTAGAGAGTTTTATGAAAACTTCAGGTTTTACCAGAAAAACTCGAGATGATAGAACAAGTCAAATGAGGGCAACCAATAAATGTACGAAATGCTGACTTTTCATTTGAAAAAGAAAATGATGCTGTGTATTTTGAATGATTCGATGGGGTTCTTCTCCTTTGAGCTCTTTCGGGACAAAACAACCATTTCTCTCAATTTGACCAAATGAAGGCAGAAATCAGCAACAAACATTTGGTTGGTTGGCTGGTTGGTTGGTTGGTTGGTTGGTTGGGTTTTTATGGCATGTCACCCCATTGGGTTTATTTTACACCAAAGACGTTTTTATTTTATTCATTCTTGATGGGAACTCAATTTTGTAAAATCTCAATTTCTTTTGAACACATTTTTTAGAACTCATTTTTTTCTATTTGACCCAGAGATGGGACCCTAACAGGTACTACCACTGCACAAACATTTCATTAAGAGAAAGATTAAATATTTTTGGATCAGATTTTTTTCTTTGCAAAGAAAAAAGTTGTTACATATTTTTGTAGAAGTTTTCATTCATCAATTGTATTCATCAGATTATCATTTATTTTGGTTTATTATAAAATTTTCTTAATTAAAATTTTTTCAATCATCCTGAAAGACAGTAAAAGATACCTAGAGCAATTCTTTGATGAGAAAGTTGTTTTCTTTTTTAAAAATATTCTTGGGGATGGAATTAAGAAATTTGTTTGAAAGTTGGCATAAGATTGAGGAATTAAATAGAAGATATCTTGTTTAATAAATTTAATGTCAAAAATGAAAATCTTTTACCTATATATATATATATATATATATATATATATATATATATATAGGTAATTAAAAACTAAAAATCAAAATCATAAACACTCGTTTTTTAATATTAAGCTTAGAAATGCCACAACTCTATTTAAGTATATTTGGGATTTAAACGATCAGAACATAAGACCAATTATTGAATGGAATATCTTACGAAAATCTAAATGATCCATGTTTCCTATGTCTACATGAAGAATTAACTATGATTAGATTCCTAGATAAGAAAAATCTTTTGAATAATAGAATTGAATCAATTTGTAATTGTAGGCATAGGTTAAGCTGTTAAATAAAATAGTATTAGAATTACATTATTAAATTTCAACTAAATGAATCAGAAATTTTTTGCAATAATTATAAATGTTAAATAGGAAAGATACTGGAATAGAACAGTGAAAAGGTATAAATTAGTAAGAAACTCCTAAAATATAATTAGAATTAAATTCTGTTTTCACTAGTTTTTATTTATAATTAGAATTAAGTTAATAAAAATACAGAAATGAGAATTATGGAATAAATAAATGAATAGAATAAGCCGGATGCTGTAATTGAAAAAATATGAATTAAGATAACATTCAACCATTACTATCAGAAAAAAAGTTTATCTCAGATTAAGTAAAGACATTGACTAAACTAAGTATAAGGTAGGGTCCTGATGAGATCATTTAGATCAAAACCATGGTAGACCTTTATAAAGAAACCTTCTCCAGAACAATATGAAATTAGTCAAGGAGAAAAAAAAGATGATGGATGTTTTGAATGCAGTGAATTTGGAAAATGTGTAGAAAAGGTTTGTTATCGTTCGTTGATTAGCATTCGTAATTGAATGTTAATGACATGATTGGTACATGAGAAAGCGAAAATCAAAATGTGATTGGAACACATCAAGTTGGAAAGCCAAGATGTGATTGGTTCACAAGGAGATGTTGAAATGGTGGGATGTATTCTATATAGATACCAATGTTTAAAAACAAGAGAAGTAATAATTGTTTAACTATCTAATACATACATACATACAATATATATATATATATATTTGTATGTATGTATGTATTAGATAGTTAAATATATATATATATATATATATATATATATATATATATATATATATATATATGTTTTAATGATTGATTTACTTAGATATGAAGATTGGTAGATATGGTTGGTTCAATTTTGTTTAGTCTCTTAGTAAAAGAGGATATGTTGGATTAGTTTGGGTAAATAATTAGAACATTGTCGATGTATCTAAAGTAATGGATATCATTGGGTAAAATATATTTGGAAGGTTTGGATTCTAAAATCTCTGCTTAATCACATTAGAAGGCCAAATTTTTGTGGGTAAAAATGATTACAAGGGTGAATTAAAAGTTTTGCAATATTTTGGTAGGAGTCAGTTTGTATAAAACATGACCCAAACAGTTGAAGCCATGGAAGGTAGCCATTGTGGTTGTATAAGATAAAGATGTTCTTATAATACATTGGAAGGTTCAAAGGAACCTTCCAATGTGGGTATATATGTGTAAATGAATTAATCCAATTAAAAATGTTATATATAATAACAAACATAGACTTCATTTTGTTAGCACGTGGAGAAAATAGATACATGACAAGGTACAGTGATACATAAAGATACACAAAGGATGTAGGACTAAGTCCTAAAGAAGTGATAAAGAGTTCCTGAAGGAATGTCATTTACTGATAGTTGGTGGGGGGTGGCAAATCCCCCCACTCAATGGATATAGACAACATGTGTTTATACCATGTGTAGTGGTTGCTGGATAGAGAGAAAGAGCGAAAATTTACTGGGCAGCTGTTTAGATACTGCAGCTACCTATGGGAGAAAACTTGATAGCAAGGGAAGATAACCCTTATGGACTCATGTCCATCCCAACAGGGGTGGACAATCGCTACAATAGTATTGCAGTAGTTGGTACGCTGACATGTGCATTGCTTTATTCTGCGTGCGATTTTAAAGTCACATAGAGGATTATGTAACATAGTTTAATTTGGGAACTTATGCTTTATGAGTTTTGAACTGGGTCATAATGATAATGATATTGAGCACTGTTTACTTAGAAATAAAGCAACCTATATTATCTGATATATATATATATATATATATATATATATATATATATAGTAAAAATGTTATAGTCAGATAACCTAATCGAGTTTCCTTATGAGAATCATCAGGGCTAACTAGAATAAATTAATTAAATTAATCATTTAATTAACTGCAAATAATTAAATCATTTGCAATTAATTTAATTGTGTATATATATATACATATATATATATATATATATATATATATATATATATAAACTGTTTACCTGTGAAATATACAAATAAAAAATGTTCCTGTAGGTACTAAACAAAAAATACTATTACTATTAATTCTAATAATGTCATGAAGTACTGTCTGTAATAAAGTTTATATCAAAGCTTTTTCTAAGTTATTAGGAAGAAAAAAACAAAAAGTAAGAAAAAAAACAAACCCAAGCATCTTTACAATACATTAAAGATTTCAGAAGAGAATCCTATTTAAGTTCATCATATTCTCCGACCAAACTCCTTGTCATAGCTTGATGCCATCGATCAAAACATTGTTAAGTTAAACATTAAGATAAGTGTAGAGACTTTTCCATGAATTCCACCCCCCCCCCATATCTAGATACTCCTCATCCCAAAATTACGGGGAATTCTTGCAGCTGTCGATCAAGCAGTATCGAGATTAGACATTGGTTTTCTTCGTAGATGAAGCATAAGACATTTCTTGTCCAAGAACGTTTGAGTAAAGGGAACTTTGTTGGGTTTTTTGTTTTTTGGTCGGGGGGGTTGTTTTTTGTTTTTTGTTCTTTTGTTTTTGCTAAGCAGTGCTCTGCAAGTTAAAATCCGCTCAGCACAGACTGACAAGAACCAGAGAGGTCTAGCAGCTCAGACACTGACTTTGCCGATGGATCTCACCCAACTCGATGCATGTCACTGAGGAACACAAAAACACCTACAGTTGTGCGTGTGTGTGCGTGTGCGTGTGCGTGCGTGTGTGTGCGTGTGTGTGTGTGTGTGTGTGTGTCTTCTGGTTTCACCTTGTCTCGCTCGTGTGTATATATATTGATCTTGAGAGTTACATTTAGTTTTAAGTAAATCCCGGGACAGTTTAAGTGGCATGCAGTCATGTTCTAATAGTTACCATGCCCGCCGACATTGATCAGGAATTTATTTTTTTGATCAACAAAACAACATAACTGAAATGAAGAAGAAGAAGAAGAAGAAGAAGAAGAAGAAGAGAGAAGAAGAAGAAGAAGAAGGGCAAGAAGAAGAGGGGGGAGAAGAAGAAGAAGAAGAGTGTTTCGTTCTGTTCACTGATTCAAAAAGAATTACACTTTACTGATATGAGGTTATTTATCATTTACAATTCCTTTTGATTTACACAAAACAGATTCAAGTCTCTTTTGTTTTTTGCTTTTTTAGACCAGTCTCTCTCTTATATATATATATATATATATATATATATATATATATATATATAGAGAGAGAGAGAGAGAGATGGTGTTATATATGTAAGCATGCATATTATATATACATATATATAAGTCGTCGGGGTGACCTAATGTTGGTATCAGCCAGACAGCCAGGGTGTCTATCCCCTTTTCCCTAGCACTAGACCAGGGAGATTGTTTTGCGTATGAGATGGAATTCCACACCTACCATCAACTCCCCACTTTACTGCACAGATTCCTGTGCTACTCATACACTGAGTTGGCGAGGGCTGGTATTGAATCAGGAACCTCATGGTTCCTAAGTAGACGCTCTGCCGACTGAGCTAAATGAACATATACACACACACACACACACATATATATATATATATATATATATATATATATATATATATATATATATGTGTGTGCACAAAGAATGAGATAAAAAGAGGGAAGAGAAAAATTTTAGTTTGAAATAGAGAGTTACTTTTCAATCATCCGGTATATGTGTGTGTGAGGGTATGCAGACACTCACATACACACATATACACTGAACAGATACAAGTCTCATTTTTTAAATTATCTTTTGTTATATATATATATATATATATATATATATATATATATATATATATATATATATATGTGTGTACGTGTATATATATGTGTGTGTAGAAAGAATGAGAAAGAAAGAGGAGAGAGAGAGAGAAAAATTATATACGCACAGGAATCTGTCTGTCTGTCTGTCTGTCTGTCTGTCTGTCTGTGTAATGCAGAAATTCGAAGCACATATTGCAACTAATAGTTTGATGTTTTAATCATTATTAGATAACACTGAAGATTCTGAAGAATCTTATAAGTGTTATGACAGAATTGAGACATAAGAAGCAAAGAATATAAAATGGAATCAGATTTACAGAAGATGTGGGAAGTTGATTGAACAATAGACTTAACAAAATTATTGAACATTTATTCAAAGATATCTTTTCTTAAATCTACTGTTGAATTGGCTGATATATAAAGAACTTTCTTCCACATGAAAGACTCAGTTTTTCACAGCCAAATCTTGTCCAAATTCAGATACTAAATTTAATGATTTGTGCTTGACTATTGTAATATAATAAGGTGGAACCCCCCCCCCAAAAAAAAATGTGTAGATAATAGTGGAAAGTCACGAGGTCACCTGTCGATATTTGACTGGTCAGCACAATGTTACCTGTTGATTTCTTATTGGTCAGGACAAGGCAAGGAATAGAGTGAGAGAAAGAGAGAAGAATGAAAGATCAGTTTGGACAAAGCTGCGTAAGGGAACAAACACAAGATGCATATTTATTTTATCCCCAAGTCAAAATGCCTTGGGGATGAAATAAATCAGATCATGAGAAAAAACAAGAATGTCATGTGTTGTTATTATAAAACTCATCCTCAAGTGATTCCAAAGTTGTTCCAGACTCAAACAGTAAGAATACCATCTAACCCAACATCAGATTCATCAACCAGATCCCAGCCAAGAGAACAACATAAGAAAAAGATATGTATATTATGATTACTTTAATACATCATTACTCCTTTCAAATAGTCCCACAATACTACACTATAAGAAAAAGCAAAAAACAACATTTTTTGTCTCCTTTGCAAGTTATGGTCAACAAGACTGTTAACATATCTGTTCAGTCAAGTGTCACAAATTTATCACAGCAAGAAAAATGACACTAGCAACAAATGAGACTAACTTGTTTCTAAAACTATAGGACTCTATTTGAACAATAGCCCTGTCAGCTGGGGCTTTAGAATGCACTGACTGTACCTCTGGAGAGGGATAAGACCCCCAAAATGGGGTAATCTGTTTGCCATGGGTGGCCACTTTCAATGCTTAAGGATGGAATCCTGGTGACTGAGTAGTCTATGACATGCAACACACCACTTTGGACCTTAATTCGGCTAGACAGATGGTCAAATAGGTCCCTTCTAATCAATTGGCTGGTCACATCAAGCCCTAGCACCTCTATGATTGTCCCAACCCAATTTCCCTTATGGCAACCCCTCAACCATTTTTATCATATGTGCTAGAAGGCAGTGGCTGAGGGTCTTAGTGTTCTAGGTACTAAAATATGTGATGGTGAAGTTCGAGTTCTGGAGGTCTGGGGAATGTGGATTATTCCTTCATTACCATTACTCCCAGGGCTACTTTCATCTGGAGTGGTAGTACCTGTTAGGCTATAATCTATGGGTTAAATAGAAAAAATGTATTTAAAAAAATTGAATTAAAAAAATAATCCAACAAGGGTTGAGATGCCATAAAATTCCCAATAAATTCTATTGTATTGATTATAGATGACACTATCAATACAATGTGAAACTCTGAGGAATCAACTAAAAATGATCTATCAATGGTTCCAAGCTTAAAAATTCTCCTTAAAAACTGGTAAAACAAAATATACTTTGGTTTCTAGGTTGATTTTTGAGGTTTATCACAATGTGAAGGAAGAAAAGGTAACGAGTATGTTGTTCATTTACCTGTATTTTCTATTTTTTTTAATGTTTCCTTAATATTTCAAGATTACTGTCCTATCTTCAAAAGACCCTGGAACACATAAAGGGATATTCACGGCTGTCCATATTAATGCATACTAGAATATTGATACATTCAACCCCCCCCCCCCAAGAAAGAAAAGAAACACACATTACTACCTCCACACTTACATGGACTGCCGTAAATATCCCTGTATGGGTTTCAAGGTCTTCTGAAGATAGGATATTAATCACAAAATATTAAGGAAACATTTTTAAAAATAAAGGTAAATGAACAACATACTCGTTACCTTTTCATCCTTTGCATTGGGATAAGCCCTCAAAATCAATCTACAAACCAAATATACACACAATGCTTCAATCAAGCAATAAAACTTTAATAAAATATACTTTATTTTGATCACAGAAAATGAAGAAAGATTTACCAACCCTTTTTATCATATATGTGCTAGAAGGTGGTGGCTGAGGGTCTTCATGTCCTGGGTATGACATTAAACTCTATGTGATGGTGAGGTTCTAGTTCTGGAGGTCTGGGGAATGTGGAGTACCCCTTCATCACCATTACTCCTAGGTCCACTTTGACTCAGAATGCTAATACCTGTTAGGGTTGCATCTATAAGTTAAATAGAAAGAATGTGTTTAAAACAAATCAAGAATGAATAAAACAAAAATGTCTTCAGCCTAAAACAACCCAGTGGGTTGACATGCCGTAAAAATCCAACCAACCAACCAACCAACCAAGGCCAGATGATATAGTTAGTGCCTGAAACATTGTGTTTATAAATACCACAATAAAGATGAGAACAACAGTCCAAAACATCAAGATTGTGTGAGTAAACGATAAATAGCAGAAGGAAGATAATTTTAGTTTTGATCTGTCATTGAGAAATTTAAAATTGAAATCATTCTGGTCTGATTCACAACTTCCAGCCGCAAAATTCCATTTATCATTTTCCAAAGTTGAAAACTTCAGAGAGAAACATGTTAAGCACTTTTCATTGATATGAAACACTTGAGTGAGGACTGAGGCAAGTGGGTCTCGTCTTTGTTGTGGTGGGGGTGCTGGTGTAAGGGACACAGACAATCATCGACAGTGAGTTGGAGTTTTCAAAAATGGGTCAGCAGCAAGAGATATATTTTTGATTTATCCCAACTTGAGATTTTCTTTGGAAAGGAAGTCTGATTCCACAGGTGAGACGAAAAAGCACAGGTGTTTTGGCAAAAAGGGGAATCAGATAATAAAGTCTTTTAAAAGAGATAAAACACTGGAGATAAAACTGATTCTGAAGTATGTCTACATTAATAAACAGAATTCTATCTCTCGGCTTTTTGGGGGTTAGACTTGAAGAAAAACCACCCTACACCAAAATATTATTAGATGGACTAGCAAGAACATGTGCCGCCCATTTTAATGCAAGGAAATATACCAAATTAGAAAGACTAATGAAATTAAATAAGAATGCATATAAAAAGATTACACTTATTTTAATTATATTTTAATTGGTTTCTATATAAAATCATTCATAGGATTGATTTTAATATGCTGGAGAATAAAACAATGGTATTAGAGATCAATAACACTAAGCAATTATCTATTAAACCCAGTTTTGTTAAAACCAGTATGCAAATAAACCACAACATATATTATGTAAACCTTTATTTCTTAATGACACTTAAATACACTAATGCTGTTTTGTGGCAAATCTACCTCAGATTTTCATAGAGACATCATTAATAGATAAGATTTATTCTATGTATTAATGATTTTGACTATAAATTAAATACTCATTGATAAACTTATGCAATTCCTTAGAGTATTGTGTTGTAAGCAATGATGTAGTTTCAGTTACAGACAGACACTGAATCTCTATTATAATAAGATGAGAAATGTTAAAAACCAAACAAAACTTTGGTCTTACTAACTTTTAGATATTAAACAGTGTTTCTGTCTTTTACTAAAATAGGACGTGATCATAATATTATGTGAATTGGAAAATTTGTTAATATGGTGAGAAAAAAGGAGTAAAGGAAAAATAAGTCTGATTTTTTAATATACAAATATATATATGAATAATATAGATTGGTATATTCATGTGATCATTGTAAATTCTGTCTCTACTATCCTGACTTAGATATATATGCTTTATCCCTGATATTGAGTATTTTATATATAAATGCAGCAAATTACATTATATTTAGGTCCGTTAAGTTCGATTTAACTAATGCCCAGTATACGTCTAAGGCAGCAAAAGTAGAAACTATTTAGCCACTGCTTTTGGTGAGAGTACAGGGTCCAGGTTTCACTTCCATACAAGAGGGTGTTGATAACACATGGCCTATACACTAGTACCTTTGTGCAGATAGTGAGCCTTCTGCTGTCCCACAGTCTAGCTGTGAGCTTCCCAAAAGTTAAGACTGCTTTTCTGATCTGGCAACTGAGTTCAGCATCAAGTGACACATTGTCAGTGATGGTGGACCCAAAATAGGTGAAGGTGTTTACGGCTTCCAGTGGTTGGTGTTGATGGAGGGGGGATTTTCAGTTGCTGTCCCATCATCTTGGTTTTCTTAATACTAATGGTCAGGCTTGTGTGAACTAGTCATGAGTGTTTGCAGGTGCTCCTGAGAGTGTGCTACCACTGCTGCATCACCAGCAAATAGCATGTCCCTGATGACAAAAGGCCTGACCTTTGTTTTGGCTAAGATTGAACAGGTTACCATCTGTCCTTGCACAAAGGAAGGTAGACTCCTTCTATTGCTTTACCAAAGGCTTGGCACAGGAGGGAAAAGAAGACACAAACAGAGTGGGTGCCAACACACATCCCTGCTTTACATTACAACAGATACTGAAGGGTTCTGAGGTGGGCCCATCAAACTTGATGGTGCCTTGCATGTCAGTTTGGAAGGACTGAAGGATGCAGAGGAGTTTTTTTTTTGGGGGGGGGGTAGCCTATTCAGAAGAGACCACTCCTGCTCACATGGTTGAAAGCTTTTGTGAGGTCAATAAATGCTATGTAGAGTGGTCTTCTCTGCTCTGTACATTTCTCCTGGAGTTGCCAGAATATTTATTGATCAATATCAATCTTGCAGACTCAAGCTAACTGTAGGGGATTTTGAAACAGCAGTGGTCTCCAGTGGTGCTGCATGCAGTCCCGTTGGTGTATGAACACACCCTGGTGTCCACCAATCGCTGTTTCACCTATAGGTTTCATAGGCTAAATAATCCTCCACTGCCTTGTGGGTATCCTCTGGAGAGAAAAAGGCTAAAGGATAAAACCCTAAGAGAAATCACAGCTCGGACTCCGTTAGGCAGTTCAGTGGGTAAAACTATCTGGCAACTCCTGCAGTTGAACTGACGTCAAATGTATTGGTTCACCATTCCTTCCGATCCTGCAAGCAAGGCAGAGAGGGGGGGGGCTGTCGCTTGGGCAACACAGGGTCTCCATACATCTTGCCAAGGCTTTTTTGTGCCCTTGAAGGGAAACTCCTGCTACACTGTGCAGTGAGAGCACAGCATGAGAGGTCAACAGTTACCAGTTATAAGCTCTTTCTCATTTAGTGTAGAGTTGGGTGCCAGAGGCAACCACCATACTGTACAACTACTGCCGCCTCAAGCTGGGCAGCCCTCAGCAAATTAGGTGCTGTCCTGCCACAACCTGCCTGCTTCATAGGGTGCATGTAGCTAATGGATTCATCCTAACAAGCATGATGTAAACATATGCACCAAACTAAGCTTGCCTGGGGAGGAGGGCAGCTAGACACCCAGCAGGACAAAAATTGAAACCTATCAAAGGGCAGAGGAAGCTTCTCGCTCAACGGCCATCTAGCATATTAATGTGAGGACATAGAAATAACTGGTTGGTATCCAGGCACGTAGCAAGACCACCTAAGGAAAATATATATATATATATATATATATATATATACACAGGGTGATTGTCAAGTAATTCCCTTTCGATGCCCAAAGATTGGTCCACTTAAACAATTAAGTTTAAAGAGCTTAAAACCAATATGGTAGCAAATTTGTTTCCATACAAAAAAAATATATACAGGAAAAAAAAATTTAACATTATCATTAATATCACTCTAACCTGCGTGTGTATAAACAGGTATATATGAATGTGTGTGTATGCATTTGTGTGTGTATGTGTGTGTATTTGTGTGTGTATGTGTGTGTGTGTGTGTGTGTATGCATCTGTGTATCTATATGTGAATACCTGTGTGAGTGTAATAAAGTATATATAAATGTGTGTGTGTGTGTGTGTCCATGTATGTATGTATATGAATGAGCGTGTGCATGTGTGTATGTGTGTGTGTGCATCTATGTATCTATATATGTATACCTGTGTGTGTTTAAACAAGTATATATAAATGTGCATGTGTGTGTCCAAGTATGTATGTCTATGAATGAGTGTGTATGTGTGTGTTTGTGTATTTGTGTGTATATGTGTGTATACATAGGTGTATCTATATATGTATACCTGCACATGTGTGTAAACAAATATATATAAATGTGTGTGTGTGTGTATGTTTGTATGTGTGTGTGTTTTTGTGTGTATATGTGTATGCGCATCTGTGTATCTATATATGTATACCTGTATGTGTAAACAAGTATATATAAATGTGTGTGTGTGTGTGTGTGTATGTGTGTGTGTGTGTGTGTGTGTGTGATTGCCAGATTTTTCCACTCAATGTTTACACTTAATCTTTTTTGTTTGTTTTTTTGTTTTTTAAATCTGTGTTTTGATGTGTTCAATCCACTCTATTAGATTTCTCCTTCTTTTTCTTTCTGATCCTTCATATCGTCGTCAGATATTCTCCTGGTTGAGAGGTCAAGAGTGAAAAGTAAAGAGTTGGGGTTTTTTGTTTTTCTTTTCTTTTTTTTAAAGAGAAAGAAAAAAAAGTTAAGACTAAAAGTTTGAGTGTGTGCAAATCTGTTTTCTACTTTCTAAAGCCGATGACAAGAGCACTTATTCTTGCAGGGGTCAAATGTTTGGTTGAGTCCGTCAGCTGACAAAACTCATCTAATTTATGACATATCAGAGTGAAATTGGTTTTCTCGCAAAAAAAACTCTCAAATTTCCCCAAGTATCAACAGTTCTATTGCATATATCTCTGTCATTCAATGGGATTCTCATTTTTCTTCAAGAAAGAAATTAAAGTTTGGGACAAGTCACCAATTTTGGCACCAAACACCTGGATTTCACAAAACAAATATAATAAATTGTGTCTTTAAAAGCAACAAATTTCAAAAAATGAAAAGGGTACAAGAAATTGCTTATCTAATATGTTCTGCCTCATTTGGTTTTTGTCACAGTTTTGAAAATGTCTTTTTTCTTTTCTTCAGGTGTTTCTCCTCCTCTTAGTGGCAAATATTATTCAATGAATCACTGAGATGAAATTTATTCTGATCATTCATTTTTATTTAACTGACAATTTTTAACTGTTAGTTTTTCCCTGAAGACTAAGTGACAGTAAGTATTCAACATGATTTTGAAAGTGCTGTGGTCTCAATGGTCTCAATGGTCTTGATTATTCCTCCAGTTCTCCAAGTCTCTTCTCCTTTGAAAACCATTCCAAATGCACAAAGTACAATACTTTTAAATAGAACTCACCTGTGATCGATGTTTCATCTAGCAAACTGTAAAAATGGACATGTGGTAGTATAAACACAAGTATGAACTCTCTCTCTCTCTCTCTCTCTCTCTCTCTCTCTCTCTCTCTCTCTCTCTCTCTATATATATATATATATATATATATATTGCCATTTTATTTTGGGCTACGGTTTCAGTTGGATGTAGATGTTTATCGAATTAACGAATCATATCGTATCGGCATTGCAATCTCGGAAAAACTATATAATTCTTGTGCCCCTGAAGTTACAGCACCTCCTGTGACTGTGAAGTCTGATTTTCGAAAAACAGTCTCAACCATAGATGTCGCATGTGAAGGCTGTCCCTGCAGATGTTGATGTGCCAGTGCTTTGTTGCTGCTAATTTTTTCTAAACCTCTTGGCTTCATGGTGTTGTGCCAAGGGGACTTCACACATGAACAGTCCGTTATATACATACATGATATGAACATATTTGCCAAAAGTGACAAACATTCCCTGATTATTCAATTCATCTGTTTAGTTCATTTTTATTCAACATAATCAAAGAAATAAACACAAAATGTTTCTTTTGTGCAATTAAAGTTGTTTCCTTTAAATTTGAAAACTTTTAATCAAAGAATTTATGTTTGAATATCTGAGAAGAAGAATTAATATTCACTTAAAATAAATGTCCTTGTCTTGTTATTAAATGATGGACTGATTGATTTTAATGGCATGTCAACCCATCTAGGGTTATTTTATGCCTAGTAGTTAATGAATTGTGTCCATTCTGTTTCTGTTTCTGTTATGACTTGTTTAAGGGTCTATAAATAATAACTCAAAACGGCAATAAAATGTAGAGAACAGATGTATTCAGCAATATATATCAACATACAATGAAAGGGTTTCCTTGTTACAGCGTACACGAAGAACATGTATCTGCTACTTCTCATTTGAGTAGCTTTGCTCTGTTAATATATACCCTTTGGGTAAGTCTATGTTCGTGTCATAGGTGAGTCACCTACAACAGTTTCTGTGACCACATTCACCCGGGGTCAGTTGAGCCGACTTCATCTAACGAATCCACCTGTAGTAAATTCATGGGTGGAGTAACTGAGGGGTATGAAATTCACAAGCAGTCCCCAAACTCTGTATACATATCCCAGTCAAGGGAAGGAGATGTCCTTGTTTGTTGCAGATTTTCCACAGACACAGTGACAAGTACATCAAAAGCCATTGATTCCTGACGATGATGGAGACACCCTTTGGATTTTTGCCAAAGCCCCTTTGGCTGGGTTATGGCCCTAATACCACTGGGTGCCAGTGTGTCCATTGTACATTCATATTTACAGTTTTTGTGTAGTTGTTTCTTAAGAGTTTTTTTTTCACATGGTCTTATCGAATAAAGATAATCCTTAGTAAACAATTCTAGTTTCAAGTAGCTATTCTTGATACAAATAATTTACAGTTATATAGTATCAAGTATTCCTATCTAACAATTTTCAAACAGATCTATTTGACCCATAGATGGGACCCTAACAGATAGTACTACTCCAGATCAGAATGGACCTGAGAGTAATGGTAATAAATGGGTATGCCACGTTCTCCAGATCTCCAGAACTGGAGCCTCACCATCAGGTTGTAGTTTAGTATCATACTCAAAACTTTTTAGGGGTAGTGGGGGGTCTAATCTCTCTGCATGGGATAAAAAATAAAGTTGACATTGTGAACCATTGTCGGTATCAGCCAGACTGCAAGGGAGTCTATCTCCACTGAACCAAAAATATCAGTCCTTAATTTCAACCAACTTTTATCTTCGAAGGAATTCAAAGTTTCTCCATCTAGATTAGTTGGCCACCAAGTCTAGAAAACCCAGTCTGCTCTAT
The DNA here is from genome assembly GCA_023376005.1 of Doryteuthis pealeii. NCBI lineage: Eukaryota > Metazoa > Mollusca > Cephalopoda > Myopsida > Loliginidae > Doryteuthis > Doryteuthis pealeii. The sequence continues at coordinate 1,215,782 of CM042142.1, read as the reverse complement.
TATTCTATCAACTAGCAGGATCTATGGATATACCACAGTAGGATAATTTTATTATTACAATATTTGATATGTTTACTTAAGAGCTATTACTAAATAGTTCAATATGTAAAAAGTATGATAATCTTGATTTAACTCTCTCTCACTTTTTTTCTTTTCTTTCTTTCCTTCTTTTCATCTTTTTATAATGTTCAATTGAAACAGATTATTGCTTCCACAATCTCCCTTCCTCTCTCTATCATTCCCCTACTCACTTTCTTTCTTTCTTATTATAATTTTTCTGTGTAGCATGTCCTTTTTATTCTCCTTTCTTTCTTTATAATAAAAATGGAATGAAAAGAAAAAAGAATTCAAAGAATAAGCAACACCAGATAATAAGGATTTACATTTTTGTATTTCCTCTTGGAGGATTTGGAAGGTCTCATTTTTGACCAGAGGGTGTTGCAAAATGATAACAGTCATACAAATAAAATGAACATGAGTATTAATATATAGATAGTGAGAAGGGAAGAGATGGTGTCATGCCTTTCTCAATTTAATACTACAAAGAGAATACAAACAGTCTCAACTTGAATTTGAATTCTGATAGCCAATTTCCTTTTCTGTTTCAATAAACACAGCACTACCTCCCCTCTTCACAAACTGAATGCTGTAATAAAAAATATACAAAGTTTTAGATCTTCTTAACACAAATTGTGAGTTGTCTCCCTTGGACAGTATTACAGTTCTTAATTATAAAATGTATTCAATAAAATATAGGGGAGTCACTTGTAGTGTTATGTTACCTAGCAACCTGAGTTCAAATCTTGAAGAAGGTTGTTTGAATCTCGCATAGCACTAATATCCTTGGGAAAGGTATGAATCCAACTATTCTCCTCTCGGCTATGAGTAAACAAGAGGATAGACTGGAGTCTTTAACTTTTGTATGACAACCAGTCTAGGAGAAGGAAAAACTGAATTCAAATTGGTTTTATTCCACTTAAAAATTTACCTTGTGTAGTGGAGGAGTTGATTGAATACAAACAATAGATGTCTTTGCTGGCTCAGTCATGTTCTTCGTCAACTACCTTGTGAAATGATCCATGAATCCATTGACCCAGTACCACCTCAGGGCTGGAAGAAACGTTAAGGAGGGTCAAGTGAAAACTTGGCTCAAAACAGTCAAGCAAAATACTGAGCCAAATCCTGGGCCCAAGCCTTTATGAAGTCCGTTGATTGAAACCATGAATGTCTGATGCTCATAACTTCAATTGTCTTGGATTGCTGTGCATGGTCTGCCTTCATTCAGGATATGATGAATTCATTGGGTGGAGCTTGCTAAATCAACCCATAATATTGAGAGAGATACTATAGAAAATAGTCTAGATTTAATTCCTTTTTAAATGAAAAGAAAATAATTTGAAACTTTCACTCCTAATTAAACAACAAAAGAAGATCTAATTATTTTAATTCTTAAAAGAATTTGTTTTAATGAATGAAGATTAATATTCCTAAATCATCATCATCATCAAGTCATGCTGGCAGCACAGATATTCATGACAATCTCTCACCAACTATCCTTATCATCACACCCAGGATGTCCTCTGCGCAGCATTGAGAATCTACACAGAGCTGATCGATGTAGGTCCATGTTGGGTGGACCACACTGGCATGCCCATGTGTAGGTTTCCACTGGAGAACATCACTCATGATTTCATCCTTGCTTCTCCAGCAGTGTCCACCATGTCTTGTTTGTCTTACTCGAATGGTTTGTGTGATAGGGGGTAGGTGGCCGTATAGTTGCTTTCTTGCTGATGTTATTTCCACAATTTGTTTAAGACCGCTCACAGCATTCTTATACAACTTCCATCAAGCTTATTCTCAAGTGCTTTGTTAGGGTCCAGGTGGTGCAGCTTTACTGTAGTACTGATACTATCATGGCTTGGAGGAATTATTGTTTTAACCTATCATTGAGATCAGATTTCCATGATTAATAATCTGTCTAAAGCAGACCTTCCCAATATGTGCATTAATATCACTTTCTGTGGATGAGATATCATTAACTAGGTACTTGAATTGGTCTACTAATTTTAGGCGTTTACCATCGAGTATAGAGATGTCTCCCTTCTGTTCAAGATATTATTCATTCACACATATATTTGTAATTGACAATAAACTGCATATCAAGGGATTAATAAGATCTTTTAGAGATGAAATCTGTAAAGAGTTCAACAAGGAAATTTGAACTTCTTAATAGATTCTTTGATCACTTGAACTACATGAGACAAGTTGTCTTGGGTATGATGTTAAACTGCATCTAGTGATGAGGTTCCAATTCTGGAGTTCTGCAGAGTGTGGAATACCCATTCATTGCCATTACTCCCAGGTCCACTCAGACCTGAATAGGAATACCTGTTAGGGTTCTATCTATGGGTTAAATAGATCAAAAATGAGTTTACAAAAGTGTTTAAAAAAGAGTTTGAAAAAAATTGAATACCCAACAAGAATGAACAAAACAAAATCTATTTGGCATCAAATAACCCAACAAGGGTTGACATACCATAAAAACCAACTAACCAACTAACCAACCAATGAACCAACAACATTATACAAGAGAGTTAAGACACTTCTATTCAAATCTTGTTATAATGGAGATTTGGTGTCTGTCTATCTGTAACCAAAACTATGTCACTGCTTATGTCACATTACCCTCAGGAATTTATCAATGAGTATTTGATTTATAGTCAAAATCATTAATACGTAGAGCAAATCTAATTAATTAACAATATCTGAAAATCTGAGAAAGATTTGCTTCAAAACAGCTCATGTTATTAGTGCATTTAAAATCTTGCAATATGTCTTATATATCACTAAGAAATAAAGGTTTACATAATATATGGTGTGGTTAATTTACATACTGGTTTTACAAAACCAGATTTAATAAATAATTACTTGGTGCTATTGATCTCTAATATTATTGTTTTATTCTCCAACATATCAAAATCAATCCTATAATTGATTTGATATAGAAACCAATTAAAATATAATTAAAATAACTGTAATCTTCTTTATATGTTTTATTATTCAATTAATCTTTCTAATCTATTTCATTAGATTAAAATTTAAATAATTACGCCCAGAGGAAACACTAGTATAAATAATTAATCCTCAATTTACAAGATTTGATATCATAAAATCTTAACTTGTTAGTAAAAGATGTTCAACTCTTTTTTTAAAGAATTGAATGCAAAATCTGAGAAATTTAAAAATGCCTGGCTTTGACCACTAAGCCATCTCCCAGCAAGACTAACCAATATATTTCTCGGTAATTAGTATCTCTAGCAACAGTAGGTCAAGTAGTATTGCTGCAAACTGGGTAAAAAGAAAGTTGTCAGAATCCAATTTTGTAGACTTTACCAATGGCGTATCAGTCAGACTTCTGTCGATAAATACCTTGATCCGACAGCCACAATTCCGTCTCATGAAGCAGAATTGATAAAATGTGGCTCTTTAAAAAAAATGGAAAATCTTTAGGTGAGTCTTGATTCCTATTTGACAGGATTTCCATATGGTAATGAGTCTTTTATTTTTTGTTCTCCTTTTGTTTGCTTCTTTAAGATGGTTCTAGTTTTACTAAGTCTCCCCCCACCCAACATAACCACTGGAAAAAAAAAAGAAAAAAAAAAGAAAATGATAAATAAATAAAAGAACCGATAGTCTAGTAAGCAGACAATGTTTTTTTGAAGCTTCTTGGATAGATATGGCATTGTATTCTTGAATAAGGTATAGATTTTTTGACATTAATTTGTTCCTTTGTTCGTTTCTTTGTAAAAAGAAGGTCCAACAATGAAATAATGATTTCTGGTGAGATGGTTTAATTTAATTGTGCAGAAAAAAAAAAGGGGGTTTACATGCCATTTAGTTGGCAATGGCGATTATAGAAGAATCAGATCAAGAGTTTTGAAGAATTCAATTTTTTCTTTTTCTTTAAATAAATTGCTTTAAATAATCAAATTTGTCTGAGGAAAATAAGATTGCTATTTGTAAAAAAAAAAAGAAAGTTGAGTCAAATATTTCAGATTCTAGAGGAAAATTTATCACAAATCCATGACCTAAATTTATAATTTTATGATTTATTTGGTGATTGGAGGATCACAACCTTGTTTTTTTGTTTCCAGCTCACTGAAGGTCTTAAATCTGTAAAATATGGACAGTAATGTGGCATACCTCTGCACACACACACACACACACACACACACACACACACACACACACACACACATACATATATATATATAGGTGGATGATATCAAGTGTTTCCTTGAGAAAAGACTTTGAGACTCAAAAGTACATCTGAAGATTTGAATCTCTATTTTCCCTTATACAGAAAATATTATAAATGAATGACTAAATGGATACATTGGTACAGTTATAAATTTCCATCAATAGACTAATCATTTCTGGGATTGATATTTCATCACATGATTTGAATGGGAATGCTATTGTTATGTAGCGTTTTCATTTGCATGTTTCTTTTATTTAGAATATCAACAAAGGCATTTAAACATTATAAACAAAGACTCACAAGCTTTTGCATGTCCAAAGTTTTCCTTTCATAGGATTAATGATGAATAGCCCTGTTGATGGTTTAAATAAAACAGAAACGCTATAGCTTATAGATTCATGTTTTTTCACAAACTTTTTACACATTTACACACACACACACACACACACACACACACACACATATATATATATATATATATATACATATATATATATTGGTGGATCAGACTGAAGAGGCAAAGAAATGCATAAATATATCTATATCTGTACCAAGGTATCTATTTATTCATTTATATATATATATATATATATATAACTTAATATTGAAATATAGTTTGCTATATTCATAAGTAAAGAGTGCTCAATATCATTGATAGAGCATGTATATCTAAGTTACCGTTGCAAAAACATAAAATGAATGGCTCTTGGTATCTGTCAGTTTCTCGCCTTGGCAATTTTCAAACCAATCATTTGGTTTGAAAACCACAGTGGTGCGAAACTGACAGTTAAGCAAAAATATCAATTGAATGAAGTTGTTCTGTGTTTTATCCCTATTTCCTCAATTTTCTATCACATTTTGTCAGATTTACTCAATCTGTTACATCACCAAAGTTAAGCAGCGATGAGCTTGTTCAATACTTAGATGGGTGACCATTTAAGCAACAGCAGGTACTGTAAGTAAACCAAATATCAAAATGATAGGGTTAGTCATTAAATAACCCAAAAAAGGTTGATAAGCCTTAAAACAAAACAACCAACCAACCAACCAACCAACCAATCTGTTACTCCTCATATATATATATATATATATATATATATACAACTTTCAAAAGTTTCCCCACGTATATATAAGAAAATTTAAAATAAATTCAACTAAATGATGTTTTTCACTAAACAGATGGACTCACCACTTCTAATAAATTACTTTGCTCAAAATGTTGTGCTTTGTCAAACACTTAGAAAACTTTTAAAAACTTTTTAAAAACAATTTCTTTCACAAGAAATTTTCTCCTGACGATGACCTTTGGTAGAAACTAGTTGAGAACAATCAAAAAATAAATAACACAAAAGAAACATTCCAGTTTGTCTTAGTACTTTTGGTTCACTATATATATATATATATATATATATATATTTAATAATTTATAGTGGTTGCAATTATAGTTACACTTACTCAGTACCATCAGGTCAATTTAAATATGTTAAAGTGCTCAATACACAAAGTGGAGCAACTAATAATAATAAAGCCTAAAGAGTTAGAAACTACCTACTTAGGTTTCTCCTAACGGATCATCAAGATAATTCTGACTAAATCATAATTAGTCAGAATTATCCTGATGATCCATTAGGAGAAACGTAAGTAGGTAGTTTCTGACTATTTAGGCTTTAATATTATATAAATATATATATGTGTGTGTGTGTGTGTGTGTGTGTATGTGTGTGTGTGTGTGTGTGCATGGAGGCATGTGGTGTTATGGTTAGAGTTGTAGGAAATGGACTTGTCGGCCCGAGTTCAAATCCTGTGGCTGTTTGCATTTCACATAGCACTAATACACTTGGGAAAGGAATGCATTCAACCACACTCCTTCCGGTTATGCATAAATAGGAGGGCAGACTAGGCTCTTTAACCTTGTCTAAACAGTCTAGGAGAAGGAAAACTCTGAATGCAAACCTGTTAAACTGCTTAAAAAATTGACCTTGTGTCACATCCTGCTTGTGTGGAGGGGTTGGCAAATATATATATATATATATATATATATATATATATATGCATGTATTTGAGTGTGTGTGTATATATATATATGTATATATATATATATATATATATATATATATATATGCACACAACTAAGTGAATGAACAGGCTAAGATTGAGAGATTACTTAGAAGTATAAACTAAATAAAAAGCAAAAATGTTTGGTGTTAACCCCAACAGCTGTATCTCCCCACCTCCCATCTTCCCTTTCTTTAACTTTCTTCACTTGCACCTGTCATTTGGATATCTTTTATTATTTGACATATAAAACACACACACACACACACACACACACACACACACACACACACACACACACACACACACCTCTGTTCTCCTTATGTCTCCTGTATATTTGAGCATGTATATACATAAGTAACCACTTGGCCTTAACCCCCACCCCTCCCCCCTGTTATCTTTGTCTTCCTATTTGTCTTTCTTTTGCGGTTCCTTTTTTCCTTTCGAGCAAGCAAACCCTTCAAGGAACTTTTCAAGATTTCCAAGATGTTTCAGATGATTCTTGGCGTCAAAAGCCTTGAGTGCAAGAAACCAGTGAATAGAATTCAAACCAGATGTTAAAAGCGGCTCTGAATTTGGAAAAATAGAAACAATCCCTCTTGACATTGCACCAGTGTTTTGAAACATTTTCGTTTTTTTTAAACATTTTTTTATTTTAAAACCACATCTCCTTTTCTGAAAAACAAATCCACCATGTTTCATTTCGAGCAATTTCAAGGTTCATTCTTGCTTGGCCAGATGAAAAGGTGAAATAGTCTGGGGATTTATTATCTGATTCTTATTAGGGCATGTAAGTATACAATGTAAGTATACAATGTAAGTATACATTATACTTCTAGTATCAAACACTTTTCTTTTACATACAGTTACTTGTCAACAAAATATAACCCCCTTGTTTTTTGTTGTTGGGGCATTCAATCTGTCTTCTTGTCTACAAGAATAGTAAATGATTTCTTTGCTCTTCTTACCAGATTGCAGCAGTCATGACAACTGCTCTCTACATCCAACTGCTTATCTCTCTTCTTTCTACTAGATACACTCCAGCTGTAAGGAAGTAGTGTAACGAGATGATGAAGGTCCTGAGTTTTGGGAGGACTACTATAGAAAAGAGAGGAAGAAGAAATAAGAGAGAGTAAAGGTTTTTAAAAAAGTGATGAACACAAAATGGTTTGTCGGGAATTTGACCAGGGCATGACCTCTGAATGGAGAATTGAAAGCCAACCAGAGGTTTCGGGTGTTGACCGGAACCGGAAGTCACGTGGTTACGAGGAACAAGAATATCGCCCTCTTTTTGATTTCTGACAGCGTAGGATTCGGACGGGCCTCTGGTCCCTAGTGTGGGATCACAGTAATTTAACAGTGTCCTCTCTCTCTTTCTCTCTGCTTTTCCTCCTCTCTGAAACAACCCACGAGACGAGCCCGAAAATAAAAACTAAGCCTTGGGGAAGATATATCTCAAGCATTGTATCTTTTTTATCGACAAGATGACCGCAGCGTAACAAATACCTTTTTAGCGCCGTGAATTTGGAAACATGTTGACAAGACCCGCTATACAACATATATCGCTTTTGGTACTGTGACCATATTAGAACGTTACAAGTAGATGTTGTAGGGATTGTAGCCAGAAGTAACTCAGCAGTATATGTATTTACCTAACCCTTCCACCATTGGGCAGGATATGACACAGTATCTATCTTTAAGTACAACTGGTTTGAATTCAGAGTTTTCCTTCTCTAAGATTGAGTGCCATACAAAGGTTAAAGAGCTGAGTTTATCTTACTATTTCTCTAACCCAGGGAGGTGGGGGTAGTTTAATTCATACCTTTTCAAAGAGAATTAGACTGAAAGTGAAATACAAACAGCCTTATTCAGGATTTGAATTTAATATATTAATACTCATGTTATTTAATTGCATGAGCATTATCATCTTACAATACCCTCTGGTTAAAAATGAGACTGACCAAATCAACCACAATGAAATGCAATAATGTAAATCCTGATTAGCTGTTGTTGCTTATCTGCCAAATTCTTATTTCTTATGAGTGCTGTCACCTCAGCTAAATAATGGACTATTCTGTTTTTATTGTAAAGAAAGAAAGGAAAGAAAAAGGACATGCTACAGAAAAATATGATAAGAAAGAAAGAAAGAAAGAGAGTAGTGGAAAGATATTACACTAAACATCTAACATATTTGTTTAATTCTTTTTACAGATTTACAGACATATAAATTTATGAAAAATACATAAGCTTAATTTATTTTATAAAACATGGTATATTCTTAACATGGTGAGAAATAGAGCCAAGTTCATATCATAGTGTAGAACATGTGTCAAATGACAATGATAAAATAAAATTATTCTAGTTTGCTACTTTGGCTTTGTTGACAGTGTAATTTAATTCTAATTATGTTAAGGAGTCGGAGTCAGGATTAAGAGTCAGAATTATAAGAATCCTAGGAGTTGGGGTCAGAGTTGGATCCTAAGAATACTAGGAGTCAGACCTTATAATTTCCGACTCAGCAACTCTGGCACTAATACTATGGTGTTCTATATCAAAGACCTTCTCATGGAATAGCCAAAGGCCAGAACAGGAGGCCTATTTCAAAATATTTGAGATTTTACTAGTTCCCTTCTATAGTCAGCAAAAGAAATTCAAAGAAAGTTTTGCTTTTACACTTGGAATAACTTTTATTATTATTCATTTGAAATATAAGATCTATTTATTTTAGATCCAAGTTTCTGATTTAGCTCAGTTGGTAGAGCACCTGTCTATATAATTGCAACGTTCCAGGTTCAATACCATGTCTCCCTCAGCACATGAGTTGGACAGATTGGGTAAAAAAATTGTAATGTAAAAACAAAGTTGTGGAAAAAATCCTTTAAAAATCAAACAAAATATTCATGTTAAATTTTTATGTGATCAAATTCTTAATAAATGAGATTTTTCTTTAAATTCAAAGTTGCAAAAGTAAGAGCAATAGGAACTGTTGTCAAAAAATCAAAATAGATTACAAACATTTTGGAATAGGTTTCCAGTTCTGGCCCTTAGCTACATTATGAGAAGGGTTTTCAATATAGAACACTATGGCTAATATCCTTGGGAAAGGTATGAATCCATCTTTTCTTCCCCACCCCAACAATGGGTAAAATAGTAGGGCAGACTGGGTGCTTTAGCCTTTGTAAGATAATCAGTAAGAGAAGGAAACCTTAGAATTCAAACCAGCTGTACTCTGCTTAACAAATGAACTTTGTGTCACATCCTGCTCATGGTTGATGGATTGGTTAAATACATACAAGGGGGCCCAGCATATAGGGTTGGGCAAGGACAGAAATTGTCTGTCCAGTGTTACAAAGGTATCACATTTTTTAACCTTCTCACTTCAAGTGTAATGTGGAGGTATTGCCACAAAGTTAGAATCTCCAGAACCAAGATAATCTTATGAGAAAAGATGAGAAAATGGCAGAGGAAATTGAACTGATACTTCATTCTAATCCCAGTGAGAAGACTCGTTAGATATGCTTTGATTTTTGGCAAAATGCTAAGGAGTGACACTTTGATCCTAATCATGGTGTGCAGATACTACATCCTGAGCCTAACAAAAGTTGCAGACAGATGAATGAAGAAAGAAAGAAAGAAACAGATAGATATTACATTTCTATAAGCAAAATCCTGATGTGGCATTTCTTTCAAAATAATCTTGCTTAGATGAGCGATGTTTATGTTCACTTCTGAAGAAATGTCTTCACTTCCTGATTGTTACATTTACTAAGTTCTGTCTTTAAATTAATATCAATCATTGAAATGTCTTGTTCTTTTCTTTCTGATTTCTTTTGATTTTACAGAAGAGAAAAAAACATTTCCATGAAAAAGAAATTGGAAAATATCGAGAGAGAGAGAGTGTGATATTATTACAGGAATTTTTCTTTTCTGTCAAAAAAAAAAAAAAAGTCTTGAACAGAAACAATGGTAAATAAAAGACAATTCCAACCAATGTAAAAGAAAGAAAAAAGAAAAGAAAAAAAAAGAATGATTTTTCTTTTTCAATGTTTTCTTATTAAATCAAATGAAAATCTTTTCATTAAACACTTGATGATTTGTTAGACAAATGAAAAGTAGGAAAAATTGAACATCAAAAGTTGACAACGTTGACTCTGCCATTTGCTGGATTTTTTGCTTCCATTCAAGATAATAACAATAAATTTACTTTTTCTCTTTTTTAAAAATCTTTTCCTGACATCTAAAATATTTTATCCTCTGCTAACCACGTTCTTTTTCTCAAAAGTGATAATTACCCAAAAAGCTCATTTCAAGAATATTTACCATTTTTCTTCCTTTCTTTCTTTCTTTCTTTCTTTCTTTCTTTCTTTCTTTTTCTTCTCAATTACAAAAAGGAAATCATGCATTCTATTACCTTGACATTTCTCCTTCTCCTTTTTATCATTATTATCATTAGAGGAATGAAAGGCAATGTGTAACTTGTAATAAACCCTTTTCCTTAGTTGGGATCAAATAAAGAGGAAATTGTTTCATTCACATTTTGACAATATTTTGCTTTCATATTCCTTTCATTGTAGGGTTTGTATTTTGTACTGTCATCTTTAACTAAATCCTTTGTTCAGCATACATACATACATATATATATATATATATATATATATATATATATATATATATATATATCTTTGGTGGGGTACCAAGTAATTTGGTATTAGGATGATTCTTTCTTCCAATGGTACGGTGTTGAAAAGGTCAGGTCTGATTTGAGAGTTCAATATCTACTTTTTATAAACAGAGCAAAGTAATTAGTAAAGACAAAAAGCTTAAAAATCGGGTATTAAGTGATTATGGTCCATTTCCACCCATGGGTATCTGAAAACCCTCTGAGTTTCGTCAGATCACATTCTTTATTGAAAATGGTATACAAATAAATTCAGCTTGCTTTTATACATTCTCTCCTGATCCCAGTAATGGTATTGGATTTCAATTCATCTTATCTTTTTCAATTTGAACTGAAAACAGCCAGTCCAGGAAACAGCACCCAGGAAAAAAGGAATGCCACAAGCCCCCAGAAAAAGAGCTGCCACAAGATCAAAGCACTGCCACCCTGAAAAAGAATGGAAATATTCTTAATATAATTTGTTTGAATTGTTAATATTATTATTTTTTTTTTTTGTGGAATGAAAAGTTTTCTATTTATTCATTTTTTTGTTGTTTTTTCTAAAAAATTTAATTCAAGAAAAAAAAAAATAGAAGCTTTCTTTTCAATTAAAAAAAAAAAAAAAAAAAAGGATTAATTGTTTTGAGAAACTTGTTCAAAACAATAAATATTTGTTATTTCTTTGAATTTTTCTCTAATCTTTATAATGATAAAAATACTCTTGTTCCTTAATCTTCCAACCATTATCTTCTTGCAACACACTCTGGTTAAAAATGAGACTATCCTAATCATCCAAGATGAAATGCAAAAATGTAAATCCTGATTATGGAGATTGTGTATATATCTCTCTGTATCCAAAACTAAATCACCACTGACATCCCAATTCCTTTAGCTATTTACATATTTTACATTTTATTTAAATCTCTATTATTTAAAAAAGTGTTTTACATTATTAATACTGTCGACCTTATCTACATACTAATAACATGCAATTGTATTTATATATAGAGACAAATATTGGTTTACAGTATGAACAAAAGCCTAATTTACATATTGATCATAAAAAAATATTTTAATAAATATTTGCTTGGTATTATTCATTTTAAATTATTTCATTTTATTCTAATAAAGATAAGCAAAAATTCTGTTGATGAATTTTAAAAGAAATCATTTTGCCTATTAATATTTTTTCAATATTTACCCACACATAAAGAAATATTTTATATAGAAATAATCAAATCAAATCAAAATAAGTGTAATATTTTTTATTCTATTCTTATTTAGTTTTGTTAGTCTTTCTAATTTATTCTGATTTAATATATTTTATTCCTAGCAACAAGCTAAAAGCTAACAACTTCAGACTTTCAGAAATCTTCTGACAAAGAGATCTTTATCTCGAAATATTAAGAATAAATCAAAGGTAAACAAACAACATCAGAGTTGCCTCATTTTTCTACCTACACTTGAATTGTGATAGCCTTCAAAACCAACCACCAAACCAATATAAACACAATTAAAAAAGTAAAAATTCATTGGGGCAGCCTAAAGTTGGTATCAGCCAGTCAGCAAAGGAGTCTATCCCCTTTTCAATAGTGCTAGACCAAGGAGATTGTTTTGGCGTCTGTTAAAAAAATGAGTTTTAAAAAAATTGAGTTCCCATCAAGAATGAATAAAACAAAAACGTCTTTGGCATAAAATAACCCCAATGGGTTGACATGCCATAAAATCCAACCAACCAACCAACCAACCAACCAACTGAAAATATTTGAATATAAGATGATCATAAGTGATAAGACAAATAGGAATATTTTTTTATTTAATTAAACATTTTTTAATTAGTTTTCCTTAGGTCATCGTCAAGAGAAAAAGGTTTTTGAAAAAAAGGTTTTTAGAAAGTTCTTTAAAAAGTATTCAAAGTATTTGATTAGCCACAAAAGAAGGGACAGAAAATGTACAGGCAAAGTGGCATATCCATTTGTTGAGTAAAAACATCTTCTGGTTAAACTGTCTTAATAGCTTTTATATATATATACACATGTCTCTGTGGTGAAGGCACCTAGCCTTCTTCTTTTATTTTCTTATTTTTTCTTCTTAGGATTTTTTTATTTTTAGGTTTGGAAGTGGTTTGTTTCAAGTTAGACATGGCTGACCAGTGACTGATGTATTTATTTATATAGGTTTTATTAGCAGGCTTGGTTAATAAGTTTCATATTAAGTTCAAATGGATTATAGCTTTTTAATTTGTTTATCCATTTGTCTTGCAGCTTTTCAATTACTGATTTTATGTTGATGTATTTTTATTATTACTATGATGGTAAATTTAGCATCTCTGTTAAAATCCTGACTGTTTAAGTGGAAGTGTTGTTCTACTGGTATATACACACATATAAATATGTATATATACATATACATCTATCTATCTATACATATATAAAGTGCAGTTGGTGTGTATGTACAAGGTGTGTCAAAAATATAGAGATTGAAGTTGTATTTACCAAGGTAGAAATGAACAATGAATGGAACGTTATTTTTTCAAAATACAAGGTGTGTCAAATAAGTACCAAGTTTAAAGCTATATTTACCAAGATAGAAGTGAAGAATAAATGGAACGTTAATTTTTTCAGAATACAAGGTGTGTCAAAAAAGTAAAAAAGTCTCAATACTTTTTTGACACATCTTGTATGTATGTCAGGATGAAACTACAAAAATAAAACAATTAACAACAAATTAAATATATATACATTAAATATCACCGGTTCTTGCTTTTTGTGCAAAAATTATAAAGATTTGATTTATAGTCAAAGATATTTAAAAATCAAAATATACATAGAAGTAGCATTGAAATTCTACTTTATAATGTCCAGCATTTGTAAATCTCAAAAGTAAACAAATCAACACACTGGTTATTTTTTTTCCCTCCCCCTCTATCCTGGCAACACTGGGTAGTTGCTTCTAGTACACATATAAAGTTGGTGTGAATGTATATATGTAACTATGAAAATAAAACTAATAACGACAAAGTATACACAGAAAATATTACCAGTTCTTTCTTTTTGTGTAAAAATTATGAAAATTTTATTTATATTTGAAGATATTTAAAAATATACATATACATAGAAATAGCATTAAAATTCTAATAAAAATGTCCAGCATTTGAAAATCTCAAAAGTAAACAAATCAATACACCAGGGTTTCCCCTCCCTCTACCCTGACGATGCTGGGTAGTCGCTTCTAATACATATATATATGAGACATCATAAAGTGTTTAGTATATTTATATATGTAAATATGCATATATATAAATGTGTATATATTTATATAATCATATATGCATACACATATATATCAAATATACATATATACCTATATGGATATGTATGTGTGTGTAGTGTGTGTATAATCTATTGCCTACATAAATAATAATGATAAGCATTTACTTCCAGAATAATTATGCCACTATAAACAGGTCATTTTTGGCCAACATCAAAGACCCCTTTCGAAGGACGGATCAAAAGCCAAACCCATCTGGCCTTACCAACCCACACACCTTAACAATGTTTTCAACCCCCAAAGTGTCAACAACACAAAACCTTTTTTAGCTAAAGAGATGTCAAGTGGAACCGTTCACTTCGACTGATTTTTTTCCTCCTTAAAAAGTCAACCCCCCCTCTCAGGTTAGAAAACAACTAAGAATTAACTTTTAACACTCAATTTTAATTATCACTCGCCCCCTCATTTCACGCCCCCTCATTTCACCCCCTCATTTTTCATGTGGGTTGTTTTGGAGAAAAAAATAATTTTCAAGAAATTCAAATTAGTTTAAACAAATCTTCTTTTTTTTTAAAATTCAAACCATTTTATTTCATTTTTTTCTTATAAAGTTAAGGTTGTGGAGTGGCCTATTGTCAGTATCAGCTGAACAGTGAGGGAGATTATCCCCTTTTCACTACTGCCAGACCAGGGAGATTATTTTTACTGAGATAGAGTGCCACACCTACCGTCAGCTCCCTACCACACAGATCAGGGTACGCAATCTGTGTTACTCATGCACTGAATTGGCAAGGACCGGTATCAAATCAGGCACCTTGTGATTCATAGACAGGCGTTCTGTTGACTGAACAAAACCGGATTTTCTTTTCTTATATATATTCAGAGTGAGTCTACTCAATTTTCACCATTAGGATCATCAGGGCTTTTCTTGCATGGAATTATTTAAATTATTTAAAAACAGTCGGATATAAACAAATTACACTATCCTAGTTCTGCTAAATTAGATTTAATTATATTAACGCATATTAAATTTAAATATACAAACACAGTTATCATAGTTAAAATCTGCAGTTCAACGCATTTCACAAGATAGAGTGAGAGTCTATTTTTTAAAATCTCCTCCTACTCAATAATCTGATTGTATTGATGACCCTGGTGACTTAAAACTGAGATTTGATGATGCTGATGCTGATGCTGCTGATACTGATGATGATGATGATGTCAGCTAATTCAGCCAGTTGTAACCACTGAGCCAATGTTCTAGTTTAATTAAACAATACAATGTTTATACAATGAATTACAAAGGCAAAATAATTAAGTTAATTAGAAATTTTTATAGATGTATAAAAACTTCTTTTTTTTTTTTTGATTGTCGGGCAAAGAATATTTGATAGATGACTTTCAACCTAATCCTCTAATCCCTAAAGAGAGATTAAGGTTGATTGAATGGATTATTTTGAGATTGAAGATTGAAGAATCGATATGCAGAGAAATCTTCAATCTACAATTAAGATGATTAGTAAATTAAGATCAATTTTAGGATTAAAAAAGGAAAATTTCTTCAAAAATTCAACTGAAAATTTCAAAATAAAATTTTCAATCCTCAATTCAATCTTATTTTGGTCTTTACCCCCAACAGATCATTATAGATATTTATTTATTTTTGGCCGCACAAAAGTTGAAAGTTGCTCAGAAGAAATAACAATTATCTCGTGATTTGAAAAGGATCACTTAGATCTCAGTCGGTAGAGCGTTCGACTAGGAACCACATGGTTCCTGGTTCGATACTGGCACTCGCCAACTCAGCATATGAGTAGCATAGGGATCTGTGCAATAAAGTGAGTGGTTGATGGTAGGTGTGGTGCTCCACTTCAGACACCAAAACAATCTCCTTGGTCTCGTGCTAGTGAAAAGGGGATAGACTACCTCACTGTCTGGCTGATACTGATTTTAGGCCACACCAATAACTTCACTTATACATTTCTGAGGTGACAAAATTTATGTATATATATATATATATATATATATATATATATATATATATATATATTTCTTTCTTTCTTTCTTTCTTTCTTTCTTATAATATTTTTCTGTGTAGCAATTTTTTTTTATTCCCTTTCTTTCTTTATAATAAAACAGAATGGTCCATTATTTAGCTGAGATGACATCACTCATAAGAAATAAAAATTTGGCAGATAAGAAACACTAGAAAATCAGGATTTACATTTTTGCATTTCATCTTGGATGATTTGGATGGTCCCATTTTTAACCAGAGTGTGTTGCAAGATGATAATGGTTGTACAATTAAGGAACATGAGTATTAATATATAGATTGTGAGTAGTACTTTGTGAACATTCAATTTTCAAAAATCTTTGCCCTGTACAAACCAATTCAGCTGATGAGAAAAAATGGGGGGGGGATGGCGAACACACATTTAAATTGTGTCATATTATCAGTTGTTATTTTTTAAAATGCTATTATGATACAATTCAAATGTATGAATGTTCTCCAACCCCACCCCACCCCCTTTTGTTGTTGTATCCTTTGATAAACAACCACACCAACATCACCAGGTGATATCGAAATGTCCTTTAATATTTTAAACGTCAATAATAATTTTCAAATATTAATAAATCATCCTCATGACTTTTATTTTTCACACTTATTTATTACTTTTACACACGCACGCACACTCACTCACTCACAAACAAACACACACACACACACACACCACACACACACACACATATATATATATATATATATATATATATATATATATATAAATTATATTAGCTTACAGTCAAGAAATGCTGAAAGCACCAGTTCCTGCTAGATTCCTGAAGTTAAGCAGTGATAAGCCAGTTTAATATTTAGATGGGCAACCATTTAAGCAACAGCAGGTACTGTAAGAAAACAAATTTCAAAATGACTTGTTACAGCATTAAATAACCAAACCAACCAACCAACCAACGAAATTATATTCTCATGTAACTCGCTACTTTGAGTTTCATGTATTTCTAAACCCATCAGACAAAGCAAAAGGAGTGGTTTGAGAATTGGAATTTGATAGAGAAAATTAGTCACATGAGCATTATGCATGCACAGTGATGCTGATAGCCTTTTGATTTAGTGCATCCTGGGACACACATATTTGCTTTAAACGAGTCCCTGGGAAAATTTATGAGTCCCAACTAAAGCTGTCTAACTCCTGCCTTGTAACCTATCCTGTGTAATTTGTTTCTAAGAAACTATTGAAATGTATTTACAATTAGCTTGAAATGGTGAGAGAAGAAAAAGAAAAACACTGGGATGCATGGATATGATTTTACTGAGTCCTTTTAGATTTTTGTGCATCAGGGACACGTACCTATTTGCATGCACCTGTGACAAAAAACATTTTTTTGAAGATTTTAATGTTTTGACGACGAAACAAATAGAAATGACTCATTGAGTTTAATCTGCTGGTAAGAAACACAAAAGAGATTTTTCATATGTCTGCATTTAAAACTCACTTCAGTTTTCTTATTCATCAATTTGTTAGGTTCTAAGTATAGAGTATTTTGCATTTGCATAATCCTGTGTTTTGCAAATATCTGCTGATCAAAAAGTATAAGAATTGACCTAGATTGATATTGAAGAAGTCTAGACCTCTAGAAAGCAATCTAAACATCTAGACATCATCACTTTATTATCTAATTTGCTCAGCTGTACACACATGTTCATTTAAATTTAAAATTTTGAAATTAAAAAAATGGGTTGACATACCATAAAACCCAACCAACATTATTATTATGATTAATAATCTGTATATTAATACTCTTGTTCCTTAATCTTCTGACAACATTTGGTTAAAAATCCAAATCCTCCAAAATGAAATGCAAAAAGATGTAAATCCTGACTATCTGGTGTTGTTTATCTGCTTATTTCTTATTTTGTATGAATGTTGTCATCTCAGTTCAATAAAGGACCATTCTGTTTTTATCAAAAAAAAAGAAAGGGAAGAAGTAGGACATACTACTCAGAAAAAATATAATAAGAAAGAAAGAAAGAAAGACAGAAGAAAGAAAGAAAGATAGTAGGTGAAAGATAGAGAGAGATAATGAGCACATGGAAGTGACAATGCTAATCTGTTTCAATTAAATATAATGAAAACAGGAAAGAGAGTTAAATCAAGATTATTATACTTTTATCACATATTGAATTATTGCAATAGCTCTTAAGTAAACATATCAAACATTGTAATAATTAAATTATCATACTGTGGTATATCTACAAGTCCTGCAAGTAATATAAATAATGGCTGACAATAATGGTTGATAATGAATAAAATTCAGAATGTTAGAACTTGATAGAAAACAAGAAGAAGAAAAAAAGACATTGAAGATATGAAAAAAAAAAAAACTTGAGAAAGAAAAGATGCAAAGATGGTAAAGATATAAAGTAAAATGATAAAAAAAAAGAAAAAAGTGAAGATGATGTTGAAAAAAAAACAGCGAATGTATTTGGTGTTCATTTTTGTTTTAGGCAATGATTTATTGCGGCAATTTAATACTGTGATCTTTCTAAAAAAGATTCGCTACGAACACATCAGGGCTACACCTTACATGATCAGTTTTCCTTTACGTAGCCAGATGAAGACAAACAAGATTACACTATCTGGATAAATGGGATGCTAACTTTAAGAGCACTTATGCAACAGCACATTCTCTCTCTCTCTCTCTCTCTCTCTCTCTCTCTCTCTCTCTCTCTCCCTTTCTCTCTCTCTCTCAACCCCCTCATCTCCTACCAGATGTGTGCATTGGTGTAAGTGGTGGCTGGGGTGGGGAGGGGTGAGAGTTAATTCTTTAATTTATTTTGGCAATCATATTTTTTAATGGAGTCACTCCCCTAAGAATGGATATTAAATGTTATTCAAGTTATTTGGCTTTAATGACGGATTATCCAAAAGTAATAAGTAAATAATTATTCAGGTAACTTAAGAATCCATTGGGAAATTGCAATCATGATTTATTGAATTCTATTTACACCTGTGGATTTCATTCAGACTATTAGGCAGGCACCAGAGAGGTTATATTTTTACTTCTGGTTATAAAGTTTCTCTTGCGGAATTCAATAAACTTATTATGATTCTGGTCGCCATTTTAGGTGTTTAGATCTCCAGCTGGTAAATCCGATGGTAGAAAAAAATGGTAGAAAGTCCAGTTGTATTCTTTGATATCCTAGGTAGAATAAGAGTCTATCTCCTTGTAGCAGAGAATTCAGAGTAGTTGTAGTGTTCCTTTGATCAGAAAATCCCATTAACAACTAATTCTAAGATAGTTGCAAAATATCTTAAATGCTCAAATGCTTTTCTGGGTTCGTTTCTGATTGACCCATTTTTACTGGAAATTCATGCTGCTGTTATTTGGGAAAGTCCATAAATAAAAGTGGTGAATTGTCGTACATCTTATAACTCTATTATTCCAACAAAACTTAATCAAATCAAAGAAAATATTTTTATTCAAAAGACAAAGTTTCTTTTCTAGTTTGAGAATTTAGCAACTGAAAAAAAGAAACCTTAAAATTTTGATGAAATTTAAATGAAAAAAAAATGAACATTTGTTATTTGTATTTTTGAGATGAAACTTCATGTGCATGATTTTGATTTTTTGGACTGTTGTCCTCATCTTTATTATGATATATATAAACACAACATTTCAGCCGCTGTATTTTCAAGTCTTGTTCCAGTGTAAATGCAAAAGACAATAATGTCATTATTTGAATAAGATCTTCAAAAGTTCATCAACGCCAGTTTGATCAATTGTCAAACTATTACAAATGATTTCCCAGGTTGGATCATTACTCTACTTGGATACACAGGGAACACCTGAGGAAGGCTGGAGAATACAGTGACCAAAATGTTGTGTTTATATATACCACAATTAAGATGAGGACAACTGTCTGAAAAATTAAGATTATATATGAACATTTGTTGTCTACCAAAATAAAACGATTTCCTTTACCCCCACCAAAATATTACTTCTTAAAGATATAATGTTTTTAATTTGATAATTTCTAATATCCTCATAGAAAAATAAAGATATTGCCAAAGGTGGAATAAATGAATAAATATCTTCTAAAGATTTTTTTGTTTTTCCATTCTTCAGAATGAAAAGAGCAAATTCCGAAATGATAAAAGAATTATTTGTCAATCCTCATTCCATAGAAATTGACATCTTAAACTTTCAACTGTGGAAAGTAATTAGGAAAATATTCTGATTTCTTAAAAATAATTATATACACTAGCAAAAAAAGTTTTATATAGAATTTAAATGGGCACCAGCATTTGCTTCCAGCCTCTCAAGCAGCTCAGGAATTGCATCAACTGATCTTCCCAGGAACTCTTGTGGAATGGCAGAAATTAATTCTTGTATTTGTCCTTCAACTTCCTCCAAAGTCATTGGCTTCATAGAGTAGACTTGCTCCATCAGCCAACCCAAAGAAAAAAGTTGCAGGGTGTTAAATAAGGGCTTATTATTATTTTATTTAAATTATCATTTGAAATGTGAAATATTATTAGGTTAGTGTCCGTTTAGAAAGGTAAAGTTTTTTTGTTTGTTTTTTCAGCTTTGAGAGGACATGTCGTACTTCTTTCTATCACATTCTTATAAGGGAGGACAAACCCTGACCAAGCCAGTTGCGTGACAATCTGTGAGGGTGGATGTATACACCTTGAAATATTCCCAGCTAGTCAATGCAACCACCGAAAGGCTGATCTCATCCTGGATTCTCCTTAGCTCAGCACATTCTTGGGGGAGGAGACGGGTGCACAAACAACTGGCAAACCTTTGTGTATCCTAAACAAACTATGCCTGCTTTCCACTATGAAATATGAGAAATATATATATGTGTGTGTGTGTGTGTGTATGTGTGTGTTATGAAAGAAAGAATTGACACATACATGTTGGTAGAACATTTATATATTATATATATATATATATATATATATATATATATATATATTATTAATCCTAACCGGTTTCAATATTCATCCATCATCTGAGGAAGTTTATTTTATGACTGAAATGACGATGAAAGCCACACGATTGGTTTGAGATGTGAATGAAAGTTGAAATTTAAAATTTAACGATTTAAACATTTGAGTACAATAAATAGTTTTCAATGTATTCTTTTTCTCAAAGATGTTATTAAGCAGGAAAATCAGTTTAAAAAGAAATTAATTCTTAAATAATGAATTATTTTAACATTTTAATAAGTATTTCAGCTTTAGAATGGAATGTTTTTTGAGTGGTTTAGATTGTTGTGTGTGTGGGTGTGTGTATGTATGTGTGTGTGTACATATGTATGAGTGTATGTATGTACACATCTATGTTTCTCTCTCTCTCTCTCTATATATATATATATATATATATATACATATATATATGGAGAGAGAGAGAGAGAGAGAGAGAGAGAGAGAGAGAGAGAGTGAGAGAGAGAGAGAGTAGCACTGTGTATGTCACTCATACTATAAAATTCCCACGATTCTTCCATGAACATGAATTCAGGAAACCAACTAATCCTGGTCAACAAGAAGCTTTCTTTTCCGTTTATATATATATATATATAATATATATATATATATATATATATATATGCACTCTTTCCGCTTTTTTCCAGTGGTAGTGTATTTTACTTTCATCTATTTAAAATATATTATAAACCTGACTCCAAAAAGAAAGGAAAACGTATGATTACTTTGCAAAACAATAAATACATTTGAAATAAGCATATGCATATTTTGAAAGTTTTCTCATACAATTATTAATATTATTTATTCAATCTAATTTTTATTTTACAGCATACATAAATAAATACTCTCCTAACAATGTAAAAAAAAAATAAATGTCAATTTTCTTCTAAACTAAAGATACAGTGATTTTATTATTTCTAGTTTAATATTATACAATCAAAACGGACACCATTAGGTATTATTCATTAACAAACTCTGCAGCATTGAAACTCACCAAAAATTTGAATATGTCCAAAAATATATATACCCTTATACATATTTATGTGATTTAATTTTGGTTACAGTTGGTTGGTTGGTTGGATTTTTCAACCCTCATTGGGTTATTTTATGCCAAGAACATTTTTTTATTATTCATTTTTGATGGGTACTCAATTTTCTTTAAAACTCCATATTTTTAAAACCCATTTTTGTTCTATTTATCCCATAGATGGGACCCTAATAGGAACTACCACTCCGGGTCAGAGTGGACCTGGGAGTAATGGTGATGAAGGGGTACTCTACATTCCCCAGAGCTCCAAATCTGGAACTTCACCATCAGATAGAATTTAATACCCAGAAAATTTTAGTTCCAGATTTGCAGTAACTTTAGTTTTATCTTCCATTTTGTAGAGTTTGGTAATAAATAATAATAAAAATATCTGTTTTGATTGTATAATGCTCCACAAG
>CM042142.1:1165577-1188077 GCA_023376005.1 Doryteuthis pealeii | reverse complement strand
GTGTGCTATATCTATAAGTTAGTAGTCCATGCTGGTGGCCTTCAAATCATTGGTATTGTTGGTCTGTTGTTTGATGTTCCTCTCAATGAAGTCCGAATGGAATTCAAATCAGCCATGTTTGGAGGCCACATGTTGGTGATGACATGATTCAGATAATTCTCAGCTCATCATTCCTGAATCATGTGTTATATATTGATGGAGTACCATCACTTTTTAGATGGTTAGTGTAGAAACAGATTTTGAATCCAGGTGTTGTTGAATTCAAAAACTATATGTCTTGTGTTTGTCTCTAATAACTAAAGACAACCTTGGCATAATCAGACCAGACCAGCATCTTGAAGGACCAGAACAAAAAGTTAGAAGAAATAAAAGAAATAGAAGAAACCATGAAGATAGCTACAGACCTACAGAAGATAATAAGAAATACCAGCCAGCTACTCCAGCAAGTAGAAGATTGCTGTGGGAGATACAACCACGGGTGCCTCTCATAAAAAAGAATAGAGAACCAGAAATGGATTTATTCCTCAGAATATATAACCAAACAGACAGCTATATTACACATGTAGGAAAGAATAGAGTCTTATAAAAGAACTTCTTGTGCATCACTATATCTGAGAGTAGACTATACCACTTTGAGCTGCTTAGGGTGACGTGGCCCACGTATTGATTAGCTGGAGGGTCATGATTGATGATGTCCTGCATCTGATGGATGAGCAGAGATGATGTCCTTATCACATCTGACTATTTGTTTCCTTCTTTTCATCACAGATGACAGAATCTGCCTCGTCCTGACTGACTGTTATGTCTGACTTATCAAATAATTGAATTGAAATCCGGAAGAAAAGGTTAATATAGGTTTATTACCTTTGGTACAAAAGATATAATAAAAATAGAGTCCAACGTGCAGCGTTTCCACAACAGTAATTAAATCTCTATAGCAACTAGCTACTACTCCAACTTGTCTACTTGACGTGTAGTCCATAGGAATTAGGATTTATGGGTTTTGTTGGATGAGTCCAACTTTCTTGTAGGGGAAAATATTTTCCCTTGCAAAACTGACATTGAACTCAAAGGCGTTGGCCACTTCCATCACTATGATGGTCTCTATTTTTCTCATGCAAGGTTATACTAGAAGTATGTGAATTTCAGATAGATATCAACAGCACATGAAAACTATGGATGCCCACAATGGACACAATGATTGGATTGTCAGCAATTGAAAAGGATGGTAACTATTAAATGAAGATGAACATTTCTTCAAATATTACTTCAAGAGTAGGATGTGACACAAGGTCAATTTCTAAAGTGGGGTTTAACAGGTTTTAAATTCAAAATTCAGTTACCAAACCAGGTTAAAGAACCCAACTACACTACAATCTATCCCATAGCTGGGGGGAGAATAGTTTGATTTATACCTTTCCCAATGATATTAGTGCTATGCAAAATGCTATCAGCCTTTGCCAGGATTTGAACTCATCTCCTGTATCCATTTCCTATAATGATAACCATTACATCACAGGCACCTCCAAATAAGAGAGAGAGAGAGAGAGAGAGAGAGAGAGAGAGAGAGAGAGAGAGAGGAGAGAGAGAGAGAGAGAGAGATTGAATGATGCAGTGTATTTATTCTTCTACTGAGATCAAATAAATACACAAATTGGTTGTTAAAGTTGAGACTGGAAAAAGTTTGAGTTTATTCAAGTGAAATCTATCACTGCATCACCAGGAAATTGAATTCAATTATAAAAATACCAAAATACTTTAAACTAACAACTTTCTCTATTGCTACCAACAAAATTAATTCGAAAAAAAAAACCTGAGAATTAAAATTAAGCAATCAATATATATATATATATATATATATATATATATATATATATATATATACAATTTAAAGCCAAATATATGAATAAGAGGAAGAAGAGACATAATTGAATATACATTTAGAGATTTAAAAATCATATACTATGATAGACAAATGTGTGTTTGCATATGTATATATGTGCATTTATATGCATACGCAAACACCCCATGCATACAAACACACAGTCACACTCACACACAGGTATATATATATATATATATATATATATATATATATATATAAATTTGTCATCTATATTCTGAGAAAAAATATATTTGAATGTGAAGAGTTATGTACAAAAATATCATTAACCACTATTTGACATTTTTTATGTGTAAAAAATAAACACATTTTATATATGGGTGTGTATGTGTGCATGTACACATGATGAAAATATACATTTTGTATACATGGGTGTGGGTGTGTGTAAGACTGATTAAAATAACTAAAAATATTCACTTCACCTAAATGTATATATATATATATATATATAATGATATATTTACTTCTTAAATTATCTCACATGAATTATCAGTACCATAGAACTAAAGAAGTTGTTTTTATTTTTAAGCAATTGATAAGAACCATTATAAAAGATCCACATCTCCCATCACCCCCCACCCCAGCTTCCCCTTCCTCTTTTTATCTCTAACCATTTTCTTGTTTTTTTCTTTTTCTTAAACAACATTAAAGTTTTTGCTGTTTTAATTGACACAAAACAGAAAGTATATTTGTCTTCTCTCTCGGTCTGTTTTTAAAATTTTTTGTTGTTTTGTTTCCTTTTTTACGAACTTAAGCTGCAAATTGAACATTTTTCCAAAATCCAAATTTAGGAATTGGATGTCCGTAAACTGATATCTTTGAACAATTTATGTTTATCACGAAAATGAAGGCTTCATGAAAATTGGAGTTTCTTACTTAAAAATTGTGGATAAAAGAATGACAAACAGAAAAAGAGATTTTAAAAAAAGGAGAGGAGAGAGAAAGTGGGGGAAGAGAGAGAGAGAGAGAGAGAGAGAGAGAGAGGGGGGGGTGGGAAGAGAGAGGTGTAAAGATGATTAGAAGTTGGAAAAAGAAAAGAGGAAGTTGAGAAAGAAAGTGGAGAAGAAGAGAAAGAGAGAAAATTGCTGATCAAATGAAAGGAGAAAAGTTTAAAAAGAAAGAAAGTAAGATTGAAAAAGAAAGGGAATAATGGAGAAAGGGTTAAATTGAAAGAAAAAAGGAAAGAAAGAACGAATGAAAGAAGGAATGAAAGAAGGAAAAAAGAAAGAAAGAAAGAACTTGGGATGAACACATGGTGCAACGGATATAGGTGTTTAGTTAATACAGTTCTAAGTGACAATCATCTTTGGTTCAACTCTGGCCAAAGGTGATAGTAGTATAGAATAATTAACACAGTTTAACACTTTTATTCAGTCATGTTTAACAGAATGAGAACAGTCTATTCTCTGGTGGATTGAATAAAGGGTTCAGTTTGAAGTTCCATGAAGGATCCCAATTACAACATGAAGACTCTCAATTATGACTTGAAAGCTCCTGAGTTCAACAAGAAGGTTCCTGAGCAAAAAAGAAGGTTCCTAAGTTCGAGAAGGTTCCTGAATCTGACAAGAAATACCTGAAGAAGGCCGGATGGCACATCGGCCGAAACGTGTATATAACAATAAAGATGAGGACAATAGTCCGAATAATCCAAATAATATAAATTTGGATGATTATTTTAATTTTTTAATGTAATTTTTTTTGTTTGTATTTCTATGGAAACAGATACTACACTCTGATCCTAGAGAGAAGTGCGATGGAGCAAACACTTTGAGTTTCACTTATATTATGAATAAATAGCAGGGCAGTTTGGAAGTTGTTAACCATATAAGGGCAGTTGAATTAGGAAAAAGGTTACTCTGATAGAAAAAAACATCGGGGGTCTGATGGTCAGCAACTAAACTACCCCTCTCCATCCCAATTTAGATGAAGAGGAAAAACCCAGTAGGAATAAAAATAAGAGGGGGAGGGGATGAAGGGCAATAAATTCCAGATGACATCTCAATAAAAAAACTCAAAAATCATTCCACTATTCTTTCCAAGAATAAAAGAATAATCATGATAATGAACACTTTACTGGTGAAAGAAAGCTGTGGATATCTATCATCTACTGACTGAATTAAACCGGCCCATATATACATATATATGTGTGTGTGAGTATGTGTGTGTGCGTGAGGAAAATTTATGGAAGGAAGTGAATAACAAACACAGACAATTATGTTCAATTAATATTTCGCCTCTGTTGGTCTTAGAGGCTTTATCACCATGAATTGTATTGTTTTAAACAGAATGATATATAGACAATGGAAAGGTAAAAGGGGGAGCCGAGGGTGGGAGATAAGAAGGGGGGGGGGTAAAAGGAGTTCCCAATGTAGGTAGTCTAACCCATTCAGGTAGGGAGATAGAAAGATCAGAGGGTTTAGGGTAAGTGAGGCAATAAGTAATTAGTGAAAGTGTCAGTTGTGTGACTGTTTAGTGGAGACAATTTGTTGATTTCACTGTAAAACAAAACAAAACAAAACAACCAACCTCGTAATAATTGAATTTCTGTGCACCTTTGTTAGCGAATAATGTCAATATCTTTTAAAAATTTTGATTCCAATTGGAAATCTTACAAAATCGATTAATCCACTGATTAGTGCTGTAGACATTTAATAGTAGTAGTAGTACTAGTAGTTATTTACTAAGCTTAGATTACTTGTGGTACAAGGCTGCAAGTAGGGAGCACCCAATGAAAATCAAACTTACAAAAACAATCCAGTTTGCTGACCATTAAATCTAGTGAGTAGTAGGAGTAGTAGTAGCTGTCCATCATATTTGCATTTGACTTGATGTCTGGATACATTTTGCCAACTGCCCCTTGGGATATTCAAGACCTCCAGGTTTCTCTTGATGTTGTCTTTGTACTTGAGTTTTGGTCTACCGATTCCAAATGACCCCTCTCTCAGTTGAGAGTACAGGATCTGCTTTGGTAGTCTCTTATCCCCAAGTCTGTTCAAGTGGTCAGCCCAGACGATGGGGAAGACAAAGGAGCTTAGCATTAACGTGAGGGAATTACTAACTTTCACAAGTTGGTAGCAGTAAGAGCTAAACAAAACCAAATAAGTAGGAAAAGCTTTGAGTTAAAAACCAACAACACATCTGTTAATATTCATTTCTGTTGACTAAAGTGACAACCAAAGTGTGACATAAAAATCCCTTGAAATGTGAATGATTTAATCTAAGTTTCATTTTTTGTTCATTGTTTCATTTCTTTTTTAAAAATTGCTCAACAACAAATATTTAGTCTGAAAAACTGGAAAAAGACCAGATGAATCCACTTTTATCTTTTGAGCAAGAGAGAGAGAGAGAGAGAGAGAGAGAGAGAGAGAGAGAGAGAGAGAGAGAGAGAGAGAGAAATATATAAGTAAAGAAAAGTTTATTTCTTTAAAGCTCATTTGAAAGAATTTTCTTGATAGTCTCTGAGGATTTAACAAGTGAAAGAGAAGATTCATTCTTTCGTGTCATTTCTATTTCGGGAAGAAAAGATTAACATATTTCTTTGTAGTTTTGTTTTTTTGTGGATTTGAAACAATTGCAACATTTGCTCTTCTCGATATTTCCAGTTTCGGTCTTTTCTTTGTGACTAATTGACTAAATATTAAGGTTTCATTTCAAGAATACTTTTCAAACAATTTGTTCTTAGATTAAAGAAATCCAAATAAACTTTTTAACTAACATTTCCTTAAAAGGTTTTTATTTATCATCAAGGTGTGATTACAGCACATATTCCCTTGATTCTCTTTCTCACCATCTGTCCCTATTGGCTATTGCTCTTGGCAAGTCCTCCAGACAGCAATTGGTGTCCATACAGTGTTACATAATTGATGGATAGCCTATTGATTATGTACAGTAAGTGTAGCATTGATTTAAAAATAATTGTTAGTGGAAAGATACAGAGATTGTGAGTTGCACAATGTAACCCTTTATTGACTGACACTTTCAGTGCAAACGTGGGAAGTTAGAGAAAATCAGAGTTTGACATTAAAAGAAATGGACTGTAAAGGCATCTCTCGTCCAAGTAGCCAAATTCTCGCATATGTGTTGTTGATCTGAGATCTCAAAAAAAAAAAATGAAATGTGAGCTCAAAGCAATGTTCATTAAAAACAAAAGAATTAACATAGGACGTCTGAGAGATAAACAGATCCAGAATAACAGAAGATCCAGCCCAGATTAAGAAACATCTACCAGATAGAAAGATCCAGCCCAAGCTAAGATGGAAGATGGCAAGATAGAAGAAACAGAAGCTAAGTATTCAAGCAAAGAAGATAAGTATATTTGTATACAGCCATATGTATGTCTATGACACACTCTACAGAACAAGTGCACATCAATCTTAATATGCTATACAACAAGAGCTGATGAATGTAAGTCTTTGCTGGAGTGTTCATGTGTTGGAACCCATAGAACATCACTTATGAGTTCGTCCTTGTTTCTCCAGCAGTGTCCAGTATGTTTTGCAAGATTTGGTTATTATTCAGAAACTCTTTTTCTTTTGAACTTTCTTTCAAGGCCATTTAAGATTTGGTATTGGTGAGTATATCTCAGTGGTTACTGTGGTTACAGCTGAATGATATTACATTCTACTGCAGGGTTGGTGATGTTCATTAAAAATAGAAGTCAGAGAAAAAGAATCCATTGTACTTGGTGATTATCATTTCCTTGCCTATTCAATCTATCAGACCAAGATCAGATGAATCGACTTTTATCTTTTGAGCAAGAGAGAGACATAATACAGAAATATGAAATGTTTTGTAGGTTGATCACATAGGTGAGAAACTGACAGTCGCCTGGTGATTATGCTTTTCAAACATAGATGTATATGTTCTATTACCAATATTGAGCACTCTTTATTTATAGATATAGCAAACTATATCATTGATATATAAATATATATATGTATATGTGTGTGTGTGTGTGTATATATCATTAATCTTATATATATATTTACCAACCCCTCCACACGAGCAGGATGTGACACAAGGTCAATTTCTTAAGCAAACATGCATTGTAGATATATGGAGGATATAGATGATCCCAAACAGAATCTTTCCCTACTTACCCGTCAATTGGATACATTTCTCTCTCTCTCTCTCTCTCTCTCTCTCTCTCTATATATATTATATATATATATATATATATATATATATATATATCACCAGTAAATAAAATAATGACAGATAAGATGCAGAATATTTTTTATTTAATAGCTGAACATTCTGTATTCATAAAATATTGCTTAAACAAACTGTGAGGGGTATTGCATGTATATATATATATATATATATATATATATATATATATAATATATAATTAAGAAATCAGTATAAGGTATCATCAAAAACAAAAGTCTAGAGACTGGGGATGGGGGGGTGTTGAGAAGATGAGAGTAAACCAATCAACTTGAGAGAAAGTGACCAACAAATCAGATGAAAGTTGCTTTACACAAACACGCCCCCCCCCCGCATGTCTATGTCTCTGGTTTTACGTTGTGGTAGCCAGTGGTGTGGTGGTGGTGGTGGTGGTGGTGATGCTGGCTGGAGGCGGTGGTGGTGGTGGTCAAACACCTAAGCCCCCATGCATGCACAGACACACCTATCATCATCATAATCATAGGGAATGACCACAGTGATGAGAGGGGTTGGTTTAGCTCAGTTGGCAGAGCACCCGACTGGGAATCGCAAGGTTTCAGGTTCAGTACCGATCCTCACCAACTTAGAATATGAGTAGCACAAAACAGGTAATCTGATTTGTGTGATAAAGTGAGGAACTGACGATAGGTGTGACGCTCCACCTCAGCAAAAAAACTATCTCCCTAGTCTATCACTATTGAAAAATGGATAGACTCCCTTGCAGTCTGGCTGATACCGACAATAGGCCACTTCACCAACTTTACTTTTTTTTTACTTTGTCTTGTTTAATGCATTTTAATTCTGTGGAACAGTTTAAAAAAGAATTTTAAAAACGGTTGGGGGGGGGGGTATTATTTGCAACACAACCATTTCTTCTTTTTTCACTCTATTTGTTCAATTTGATGATTAATATATTTCACTCTCACTGATTTTGTACCCTGATTCCATCTCTGAAGTTAAGCAGTGATGAGCCTAGACCAGTTGCCATAAAAAGGTTAAATAGACCAGTGTTTGAAGCAAAGAGAATTGTTGAAAGCAAGACTTGACCTAAGTCCCAAGCACTTTTGCAGCCTGAGCATGATAGTATCCGCTGTAGTAGGGTCTGTTCATCCAAAGTTGGACTCACTAATCATATAAGATATCATGACAACAAACTACCAAATAATTTTTACAAAAGTTCTTCTGCGGCAACCTACAGGATAACTCATGTCAATTCTATGACAAAGTGTGTGGGGGTCTGTTGTAGGTTTGAGGGGTCATATGAGGGCGTCAATGGAAAAGACAGCTAATTCATTTATCAAACCTGCAATAGGGCTTATTAGCCTGAGGAGTTACCAACACTCCTACAGGTGCTCTTAACAAATTGAGGAGATGACTTTTTTCTGCAATGAAATTGTGTAGAATAATGAGATGGGGAAAAACCCAAAAATGGAAAGTAACGAATTTGGGATGACATGTGAAACGGCAGACATGTTGGTTTCTAATTGGACAAAATAAGGTGAGAACAAGAGTGAGAGAAAGTGAAAAGTTTGGGAGTCTGGCCAGGGTGTTTGGAAAAAAACAGATGGAGAGTTTTGGCTGTGTGGCGATACAAGATGGTGTTTCCCTGAAAGGGCCATTTCTTGGGTTTGAAGTAAAATAAAAGAGCTTTTTAGAAAAACAATCATGTCTTGTGTTTGCTAATTAAGAACTAAATAACAACACAAGATGAGACATCCTCAAGATGACCCAAGTTGTTCCAGACTTCTCGAAAAAAAAGTGAGAATGGCATCCATTTCAACAATAGACACAGACAGACCCACCTACTCCAATCTAGAATACCAGACCCAAGCAAATCGTGACCAAAGATGAGTAGATCAGTATAAGTACAGAAACTACATTCTCCTTTAATTAGACGCTACATCATATATCAAAAAGTAATGACCATACATACACACACTTTAAATAGATTCTGCCACATCGTATATAGATATTTACCCACAACTTCATTTCTTTTAAGTCTGCAATGTTAAAATGGCAGTCACTATGTATATGTGTGGGAGGGGAGGGGGGCGCAAAGCATAATGGTTATCAGCACTGAAGACTAGAATTGGCAAACCATGTTCAGATTCTTATTGAAGCTATTTGAGTTCACTTCACCCCTGGGAAAGGCATCAATTTTAGCCCCATGCCCTACTTATGGGTAAAATAGTTGGGCAGACGGGGGTGGGGGTGGGGGTTGTTACTTTCAGTAAGCAGTTATAGTCAAGGACAACTCTGAATATAGACACTACCAACACATCATGGGTCAGTGCCTCATTAAGATAAGGCTCATTACTCCCCACATAACATAGACTTTCGGGATGACCTGGGTCCTAGAGTGAATTAAAAAATGTTATTGTTGATGATTATGATTATGATGATTAAGTTCCAATCAACTTTAATTCTATATGAATATGTTTGAGTAAATTTTTTTAGCCGTTATGTTTATTTTATTTATTTCAAAACGTTGAAAAATGAACAGAAAACTATTTGAACATATTAAATATGGTAATACAAGGGAGACAACTACGTAAAATAAAAAACCTAATTACTTCCCTTGTAACATACCTGATAAATGTTCGAGTTTATAGTATCTATATCCAGTTGCACATACACATACAAGCACAGAGGTGTATCAATAAGTTTGTAGCTTGACACACAGTTATTAGCAAAACAAATCAGTTTTCTTATTGACTCTTGTTGTTGACAATTGCAAAAAATTTTCAAATGATTTTCTGTTGACCTCTGCTCTTAAATGCTTAAATCAATTTTTTACACACAGTTGAAATCTACACTTAATTTGCTTTAAACTCAATAATTCTGTGGCTTCTTTCCCCCTCTGGACTTTCTCTTTTTGATCTGTGTTTATTATTTTCAAGAGGAACAGAATATCCCTTTTCATTTTTATACACATTCTGCTAGGCCTGATTTTAGAGGTTTCATTTAATAGTTCTGGTGTTTAGAAAGTGGAGGGTTTCTTTTTTATATTCTCTAGCCCAACACAAAGGATATATATATATATATATATATATATATATATATATATATATATATATATATTTAAGGTAGCGTGGACAATCCTGGGTTACTGACAGTTTCTCGCCTATGTGATCTTCACCATGTTGAATTCATGGTTAGAGCCAGCTTAACCGACCCAGGGTGAATACCATAATAAGTAAGTAAACAAAGATCACCAGTATCAAAACTATGCTACTAAATTCCCAGTTATTCTGGTCAGAACGTCTCCAGGATGAGGAATCATCACCTGTCCAAGATCGGACTCTATAGCAAACTATTTACTGGCCATCATGATATCGTTTAAAAAAAAAATATTTATTGTTTACTTTTCATAAAATTAATGTTTTATTTTAAAAAAATAAATCTTATACTTATGTAAAATTATAATAACACAAAATATCAAATAATCCGTTTGATAGAAAGGAAAACCGTTTTAGTCTTGATTCATAGAATTAAAGTTTGGAAATTTATTAACAATAGGAATAAAAATACAAATCAAGATAAGACAAGTTGTAGCAGTTCATTTACATATGAAATGTGAAACTTATGTTTATTTATTTTTGCACAAATACTTAATTTGGAGGTTGTACTTTAAATACACCTACTCAAGCCAAATCACTGCAACATAGCTTGGAGCAGGCAGCAAGAGGCATTGGTCTCCACCTTGTGTTACATTTTGGCCTTTGTAGAAGGGGGGGGCAAATAAATACCTGGTATCCTTCTCTCTTTAGTTCCAGCAACAATGGAAACATTCCAGGATTTCTTTTTGCAACACGAGTTTTCCAAAGATTCTTTTTCTTTAAATCCAAGATCTTGGATGGATTTTGTACAACAGGAATCAAAAATGTCTGCCAACTTGGCTAATTTCTCCATCCATTTACCTTCTTCAAAATGCTCAGCAAAATCTTCCTGCAATAACAAAACTTTAAAAAAAAAAAAAAAAAATTCCTCTTAAGAAATCTTCCTCTTCATCTCAATCCCGACATTTCTTTAAAAGATTCTTTTTTTCTTTGTCCATCTTTTCATTAAGATTTTTAAACAAATCAATTGATCCTTTTTTTTAAGAAAATTTGAAATTTTGGTTGCATCAAATCTTTTCCATTCCAGTTCCAAAAGATTCTGACATCATCTCTTTGGGAATTCAAGAATTCATATACATGTGTGTGTGTGTGTGTGTGTGTGTATGTGTGTTCCTCCTGAAGATATCTTTCTACCATACTCTCAGATCCATTGTCACCAGTATATCAAGTGGGGAGAGTTTGGTAATCCTTGGTGACTTTAATGCACGGGTTGGCTCAGACAATGAAACCTGCGTCCTTATGACATTGGCATTATCAATTCAAACAGTCTATTGCTCCTTTAGTTCTGTACTGAATTAAATCTAGTTATTACCAACACTTTTTCACACCAGAAAAACAAGGCAACTTGGTTTCATCCTCAATCTAAACATGGTCATATACTTGATTATATAATATATGTAGATGTGGTGATCTAAGAAACTTCTGCAAGGTCAGAGTGGTGCGTGGTGCCTACTGTGACACTGATCACTTGATGGTTAGGGCTAAACTAAAGATTTCTATTCACCGTAGGAGCCGTTTTGGGGGAGTCAAGGTGCCTAGGCGGATTGATGTCTCAAGATTGAAACTCTCTTAAATCTGCTTTTGATCAAGTGGATTTTTCAGATTGTGATTGGGACTGAGAGTAAAAGACATCATATATAAAAAGGGAGTTGAGATTCTTGGACTGAGAGGTCCCAGACATGGTTTGCTGATAACTCCATTGAAATCAACCCTCTAATTGAGGAAAAGGGGAAAACCCATTTGAGACTCTTTAACTCTTCATCTGCTAATAGGTCAACTTTTGCTACTCCTCATTTGTGAAAAGTAAGGTTCAGTGCCGCGTGCACCAAATAAAAAACGAATGGTAGTCTGATCTCTTGAAAGAGATACAGACAGCTTATGATAAGGACATCAAGGTTTTTTTTATGCTATATATATATGTGTGTGTGTGTGTGTGTGGTAAAGAATAGAGGGAAAAAGTGACAAAGCAACTCATAATATATATATATATATATTATATATATATATATATATATATATACATGTTAAGGTAATGTGTACATGGAGTTAAACTGTGCTTGTTTACTAACTATGCGATCTTAAGACCAAGTGGGAATTAGTTCAGCAGTTGGGTTATATATGTTATGTTTTGGTCCTTTAAAGAAGGGGAAGAAGGGGAGGGGATTTTCATTGGTCAATTGCTATGTCAAGCCAGATATATAATTATTTAATTAGGATGGGTGTTCCATTATCTACTCTCCATTTGATGATGGTGATGGTTAGCATTGTCTTGGAGTTTTATTACTACACATAGGAACTGACCAATGAAAATCCGCTTCGCTCCTTAAAGGACCAAATCACAGCATAATACAACCTAGATATAAATGCTCTATCAATGATATTGAGAAGACTTTACTTATAAATATAGCACACACACACACACACACACGTATGTGTATGTAACATCCTGTTATTGCTTTTGTATCAAACATTGTCAAAACAAGAATTTTATATAACAAAAACAAACCTCAAATGGAGCAACAAATCAGGTGCTTTTGTTTTCATGCCTGTATAAAATGTTTGATTGTTTACCAATCTCTCGTTGAACTCTGTTTGGAACGGCTTCCCTTGAGGGTAGGTTCATTTCTCATATACACATACAATAAAGAACAACACTGTATTATATTTATACTCAGAAATTAAGTATGAAACATTAATGGAGATTCGGTCTCAATTTGTCTGCAACCGAAACTACATCACTGCTTATGTCACATTACACAAAATTGTCATTTACATAGAATAAAGAACAACTTTATATTATATACTCATAATTTGAGTATGCAAACTTAGACGGTCCTTATTATTTTTTTAAATCAAGTTTTAAATAATACATGCCCAGTATTATTGATTTATATATAGTTTGTTTATTTTAATATATAAAGTTATCTAACGTAAAGAGTTTTACAAGAAATTATTTATAAACAAGAAATAGTCACATAATATTCTTCTACATTAATTAATAATTTATATTTTATTATATGTTGAAAAATAAATGGTGTTTTTGATTATCATTGTAAAATTTTATTCAATAAAAAAAAGAACGGTTTTGACCCCGCACCCCAGAAAAACCTTAAACATTTGAATTAATTTGAATTTAACAGTTAGAGACTTGATTTATTTAGAAAGTAAACATATTTATTGAATATTGACAGCAAAAACTATTTTTTATGTTTATTATTAAAAAAATATAAGATTTCAAAGAAATGTTTACATTTTTTTAATGAAAAGAGCATGGCAAAAATTAATTTTTTATACTGCTCGGTGGGCCGTTTTTGTTTATTTTGCTAGTGAAAATAAAGAACAAAGAACAAAAAATATAAAAAAATATTTTTAATATGATTTTTTTTTTTTACGTTGAAAAAGCGGCAGAAAATATTTTTGCACATCCAGATTTGTTTTCTCCAAATTTCAATTTGTTTTGCGGATTTGGATTTCCCTGTTTTGCGGAGATTTTCCGTTTCCTCTTGAGAATTTCCTCTTCTGTTTCTTTTTGTTTGTGCTCAAATCCTTTGAACGGATTTCCTCGGAGTTTTCAGCCCCTTTGCTATGGATCCTTTTCTCGATTCGCTTTAGCACATCAGCCGTCTCAATGCTCTTGATACGGAAAACTCGCTTTCACGTTTTGCTTTAGACACTTCTGTTGAAGACGTTGTTTATGCACAGCCCGTTCATAGGCTAATCGTTCTCCAAGGTGAGTCCAAAGAAATTTAGGTAAATATTTCATATTCCACAATTCTCCTGCCCACGGGGTAGTCGGTTTCCCACCCACTTCTTCTCCATTTAACATCTGAGCAGCAAGTTTTGCATACTTTTTCCGTTTAAAACTCAACCCAACCTTCTTTGTAAAGACGACCCTTCTTACAAACCCGCGCCTCTTCTGAAAAAAGAAAAAAGAAAGAAAAATTAGCCATTATTATTTTGGGCTTTTCTTGATTTTCTTAAATAAAAATATTTAATCTGATATTGAGAAACAAGTAAAAATTGCCAAGTAATTTTATTTTTTTTCTTCTTTTTTTTTTCAGCTATTTGTTTGACATAAATTCATATCAATGGAACATCAAGAATGGCTCTAAAATCAGATATTTTTAACTGGATCTTTTAAAGATGGCAACAAATATATATTGTATATGTGTGTTGATATATATATACACACACCGATATTAGTAGGATGGGGGTACTTACTACTCACATAAATCTACAATACAACCTGGTGCTAGGGTACAAGTGCTGGGTCTTCCGAGGAGGCTTGCCTTTTGGGAAGTGACTCAATACTACCTGAGACAGCACCCTGCAGTAGCTTGACAGTCCACTGGCACTAGACCAACTGCCAGACTGAAAAAGACAGGGGACTAAAGTCTGTGCAGCTTCTTTCAACTTAAAAATATGTCATGTACAACTTTCAATCCATGTCACATGAAGTCATTGTCATCTGCGATGGACTTCTATAAGCAAGTATGTATATATATATGTCTGTAAAATCCTTTTATTGGTACTCCTACTGGGACAGTAAGATAATTATAGGAGAGTGGTTTAT
This sequence comes from Doryteuthis pealeii, assembly GCA_023376005.1. Classification (NCBI taxonomy): domain Eukaryota; kingdom Metazoa; phylum Mollusca; class Cephalopoda; order Myopsida; family Loliginidae; genus Doryteuthis; species Doryteuthis pealeii. Next base: position 1,173,313 of record CM042142.1, on the reverse strand, counting down.
ATAATGTACCCACTCGCTCACTTTGTTAACCATTTAAGATGTTTTGGCATTTTAGGGACAAAGCATTTTTTTATCAAGTTATCTTATGACAAATCACAGGGAGAAGTGGATTCATGCCTTTGCCAAGAATGTTAATCATAAGTGAAATGCAAAATTGGTTTTCAGTGTTTTTCAGTTTGTCCTATGAAGAGCATTTCATTAATTTTCTTGTCTTCAGTTGTCTTCCATTATTTATTGAACATTTATTTACAAATTGACATTTAGTAGTAGGAGTGTTATTAGTATTGACAGTTACATAAGATTCTTTGGTATTTTGTATTCTACATTATTTTATTATTGCTTCCCCCCCCCCCCCCCCCCCCTGTATCAATTGTACATGAATCACTTTTTTCTATTTCTATAAAATATTGAGTGGAGTGAATTTATCTGGTGGAAATACTTTTCTATTAATTTAAGGAATATTTTTTATCTATGTGTGTTAATATTTTCAGTGGATTCTGGTGAAACCATAGATTTATTTTTCTTTTGTTTATCTTTAATGATTTGGATATGAATTATTCCATGTTGTAAATCCTTTTAAGGTTTTACTTCTTTTAATGGAAAGTCAACAAAGTCATTCAGTATTTAATAATCCTTTTCTTTGCCCTTTTTACTCCAAAGTTTTATCTGATAAATTAATACATGAAACTTTCAGTTTATGAAAACCAACATAAAGAGGTGAGATCTTAATTTCCTTTATGGGTTTTACCCTGCTCTGCTGGTCAGTATTTGAGCACTTTCTTGATTTGAAAAAAAAGAAAAAGAAAAAAGAAAAGAAAGATGTCTGTTCACCTATATATATATATATATTCATTGATGGGTTACTACTATATAAACATAGCGTAAGTAGTTAATCCTATAGGGCTCAATATATTGTAAATATAGAGCATTAATAGTTGTAGAAAAAGTTATATCCCGACCGCGGTTTCGGTGCTACTATTACACCTTCATCAGGGGGACTGAGTCATGTCCCTAGATGAAGGTGTAATAGTAGCACAGAAACCGCGGTTGGGATATAACTTTTTATATATATATATATATATATATAGTTTATTTGCTCGTGTTACATTAGCACGTCTGCAGACTCTTGCATCTCGCATCTACCCGGAGTCACAGTGTGGGTTCCGAGCAAACCGGTCAACTGTGGACATGATCTTTTCTCTACGCCAGCTACAGGAAAAGTTCCAGGAACAGCAGATGCCACTATACACCGCATTCATAGACTTAACAAAGGCATTTGACCTAGTCAGCCGAAGTGGACTCTTCAAACTTCTACAGAGGATAGGCTGCCCGCCCAAACTTCTAGGAATCATCAGCTCTTTCCACACAAACACACACAGACCACAGTCTGTTTTAATTGTGCAAAATCCGAAGCTTTCCCGGTCAGCAGCGGAAGTAAAGCAAGGCTGTGTCGTTGCACCCACACTGTTTGGATATTCTTCTCCCTGCTCCTCCAGCACACCTTCAGGGACTGCAGCGAAGGTGTCTACATACACACCAGAACTGACAGCAAGTTGTTCAACATCGCCCGCCTCAGAGCTCAGACCAAAGTCAAGAAGGTTCTCATCCGGGAATTGCTATTTGCCGATGATGCAGCATTAATATCACACATTTCAAGAGAACCAAAAATGCGTGTCTACAGAGCGTGTGTTCTCAGCACTCTCCTATACGGCAGCGAAGCCTGGATCGCATACTCACGTCATGTGAGGAAACTGGACAGCTTTCACCTCAGATGCCTACACTGCATTCTACACATCCGCTGGCAGGACAAAGTGCCTAACACAGAAGTGCTGGAACGAGCAAACATTAACAGCATGGCTGCCATCACCTGTGAGAGACGCCTGCGCTGGCTTGGCCATGTCAGGAGGATGAACAAAGACCGCATCCCCAAAGAGCTACTCTACGGTGAACTAGTGGAGGGCACCCGGCCGGCAGGGAGACCACGCCTATGCTTCAAAGATGTCTGCAAGAGAGACATGAAGACCATGCCACATAGACACGTGGGAGGCTTGTGCAGAAGACCGTGCAACCTGGCGCCTCCTCGTCAGGCAGGGAACAAAAGAAGTGAAGTAGAGTGGAAGAAAGCTGCACAGAAAAAAAGAGCTAAAAAAGAAAGGAGAACAGCAGGGCACCCCCAACACCTACAGGAGCATCACCTTTTGTTTGCACCATTGCACCGAGACTGCCATTCCGAGGATCGGTCTGTTCAGCCACTTCATGTGGCTGTAAGTGAGTGAAAAACAAAACAAAAAAACAACAAAACAGAAAAACCAACAAAACACAAAATAAACAATGAACAAAAAACTAACGCCATCGTCTAAAATAGACGGAAGGTTGCCAACATATATATAGAGTTGATCTGAAGATCTCATAGCTCGAGAAACTGCCCAGTTAGACTCAATGTCTACGCTACCTTAACTAATATATATATATATATGATAAAGGAAATGACTTACTGGTTATTTCAATATAATACACCGTGATATTGTATATATATATATATATATATACTTACAAAACCTATCAACATAGGCCAGCACATAAACATATACAGGGTACCCTGACTTAGAGTGAGGTTTAGCAACAGTCTTAAAAAATTATTACTAGTTCAATCATCATTGGGAGCACCACCATAACTAATCTAATTTTACATATCACATTGGTAGATTTCTTATTTTTTTTTTTTTTTTACACAAAAACACAATCATGTTATACTCATTTCTTTTTTTTTTGCTTTCTATAGAAATTAGAATATTTCTTCCAGTTTTAAAAAATAAATTTTTTTAAACCGACTTACCATCTGCCTGAAGGAAAACTCGTCCAACTTCACCCAAATTTTGACAAACGTTCCTTCAAGATTTTCACATTCATATAACGAGGAATTTCTGCTTAGGTAAACTCACTCCGGCTTTTGATTTTGTTGCATTTAATTTTGATTTTCTTTTTTCTTTTGTTGATCTTCCTCTGAATCACTTTTTATTATTCTCTTCACACAAATTCTCAGGTGAAAAAAAAAAAAGATGAAATACAATCACTTTCATTATTAAGAAATTTGGTACAAGAATAGCGCTCAAGAGGGAATATCAAAATCACATTTTACGCATAAATAGCATTAGATTATCTGAAAACTCACAAAGTAACGGCAACCCTAATCCTAATACCTCAAAGGTTTCTTGGTGTTTCCATGAAATGTCATGCTTTTTATAAGTTATCTAATGATATTATTCATTTGTGAACTATCTCTGCATTAGTATCCTTTTTTTTTTCTTTCTGATTCCTTGTCTTTATTTGTACTGTTTTTCCTTGACATTGTTAGGTGTAAATCAGGCCAATTTTAGATATTTACAGTGGTGTTGTCCTCTTGCTTTTTATCGGCCAAATAATGTAGATACTTTTTGGAGAGTTTGGAAATTCGAGTTGGTTGTTTTTCAAGAGAACAAAATTTATTTTAAATGGTGGGGGGGGGGGGTATAAATATCTACAATTAATTTGCCGATAAAAAGCGACAGGGGAAATGGCATTTGTAAAATACCGACATCAACTTGCAGATAAAAAAGCGAGAACGGCATGCCAAACACCGTTAAGAAAAACATAGCGTAAATAAGGGCAGGTATCCAGGACGACGACAATGTTAAGCAGCACCAAAGAATTAAAAGAAAGAAAGAAAAGGGTTAATTTTTGTTTAGTTTTGAGATAAAACTGTTGCAAATTCACCATGAAAATTTTTTTTATTTAAGATTCACATTACTCAAACAAAATTTCTTCTAATAGAACATTAACAACATGTTATCATCCATGACCCAAGTAGTGAAAATTAAATACAATTATTTTTATTGTTTAGTAGGAACACAAGTGGATTTAATTAATGAATGAATAGAAACATCTTTTTCTTTCTTCTTACTTCACGACAATCAGTTGGTGGCTTTATTAACACGATTTTACTTAAGCAATAAGTTGAAATAGATGGAAAACATATACGATTCAAAATCTGATCACAAATGAAATTGTACTTAAATACTAAAATAAATAATGGTAAATAAGAGAAAAGAAAAACTGCATTCCTTTTACAGAAAACGTCATACAAAAAAGTTATTTTTCCAATGAAGACGAAGAAACCAAAACATAATATCTAAATTTACCCCCACCCCCATAATAAATAAATAAATAAAACTATCGTCACAACTAGAAGACTTTTAAAAACAAAAACAAAATATTTTGAAAATAAGAAAACACAAATAAATTGAAATTAATTTGGAAATTAACAAACCTCGTGTTCATCCGAGGACGCCATTTGAATATGAATCGGTTATTGTACATTCAAAATAATACACTCTGTAAAAGTACCTTTTCCTCCCTCTTGTCATGAAATGAATTTTCATGACAGCAAACCAGTAAATAATTTTCCTGACAGGAAAACCGTAAACGAAATTATCAAATATTAATAATTATTATTATCTTGATTAATTTTCATCGAAATGTGGAAATCCATGAACATAACAATGGAATTATGTTTTGTAATAAAATGCAGTCGTCACCATTTGTTAAAAATATTAAAATCTTGGTATTCGATTTTTCTCTTTTTTCTGAAGAGGACTTGCCATGAGCACAATGGCCGATAGGATGGGTGGCACGAGATAGTAATGGGAATCTGTGATGTCAGGGTGACACAATGATGATGATTGTGCCCATTTTTAAAATTTTGAATAACAAAATACAAACCATTGTCATTACAAGGGAATAACTCTATGTGATTAGGAATAATAAGACATATATTTCCCTTGTTAGATTTTTAATATTTCATTTAATCAAAGAAGAAATATATAAATAAATATATACGTATAGATAGTCATAAGAATAATTTTTCCAAGCCTACGAATATTGAAAGTCCATGGAAGAATTCTTCGTTAAATGAAATAGTTTAATTTCAATTAATAATGGAATTGGAGCATGGAACAAAATCTTGAACTTGTTGATATTCTATTCATGGATTTTACAAGTAGCATGAGTTAATTAACTGGCGGAAATAAAAAGCAACAGAAAAAAGCGAAAGAAAAAAGAAAGAACAAAAAAGAGTCATTTTGGAATGAATTTATATACGTATTTAGTAATACCCTGTTGTTTAATACTTTTTTGGTTTTATAAAAAAGTTCTATTACTTACGCGATTCAGCAATTTGAACTTCCTCACTTGTCACCTTGGGGGGGTTCTTCTATTGTTCTCACCACAAGCAATTTATTAATATTAGTTATCTCTACGCTGGATAATTTGGATCACGATAGACGACGGATTTTATTTTTTTTACTTACTTTATTTGTGGTCGACTAAAGTAACGTCTCGGTCATTAGAGACCTATTGCTTAGTTACCGCCTCGTGGAGCAGCGTGAACTTCAGCCTTGGGTCAGACGTGTGAGCGATCCATATTCATAAATTCAATATTATATGAAACATCTCTCCACAACGATATTACGCAACCATTACAAAATATTTTTTTTTTAAAGGACAGTTGGAAAAAAGAGAATAAAACTGACTTTGATGCTTTTTATTTCTTTTGATAAACAACGGAAAAAAAAAAGGATCCCAGTTTACCTTCGAACGGACTGCATTATTTGTTTATACTTTAATAAAAACAACAATTGCCGCTAACATCAAAGTTAAAACATTTTAAGTTGAGAAAACTATCCCTTTACTTTTTAAACATTAAACCAAACAAAAGTTTTTCACAATTTAATATAATATCTTATACTTATTTTTTTTTTTCTATACATTTATTTATGTATTTTATTATTCAGTCATATTTCGAATTCAATTATTATTGAAATTTAAAAAAAAAAAGTTTCCTTTTTTTTGTTTGTCTTGTTCGATTGTTTAGTAACTTCTGGGAGAATGAGGACAATAAGACAGTTATAACATAGCCTGTATTTATGAGATGAGGCCTTGTATTATGAATATTTTTTTAAATATTTCGGTCTGTTGTCCTCGTCTTTATGTGTACATAAAGTTTAAGCACACACGCTCAGCGTCACTGGTAACCTCGGGCTTGTTTTAGGTGTTTTTTTTTTTTTTCATTTTAATTTCTGATTTGGAATAACGTAACTGCTCTCCATTTAAAAAAACTTTTTTTAATGTCTAATCACATTTCTCTCAGAGTCTGGTGGCATTTATGCTGCTCAGAAGACTCTTGCAGTTGAGTCGGGTAACGGTTTTAGCTCGAAACAACGTTTTGAATTCATGACCGGTAATTGTCTTGAAGGATAACTTATTTTAGGTAATTTGAAAAAACAACAACAAAATAACAAAACAACCCCCACCCCCACCCCCTGAAACAGAGTCCCGATGTTAGCTGTGACCTGAAAACATCAAACAAAATTAAGCTGTTATATGTTCCCTTGTAGATGTTTAAGATGAACTTTCTCAACAATTCTATCACTTCATGACCTTTCGGATGTGCAAATAAAATAATTAAACAATCTCTAATTTCCGGAGGTTGAGGTTTCTGTCTCAGGATGCCCATCGTAAACGGGTTCGGAAATCATAATTTAGAATTCATTAGAAATGAATTAATAAAATTAACCATCTATAACACTTATCGAGCGGTCGATATTTTCTTGATTTCTATTTCATTCTTTTCCTTCAAAATAATCAGTTTTTATCTGGCTCATATTTTTTTCTTTTTCGTTGTCCTTTTTTGTTTCTGTTTACCCCTCCCCAAGTTCACCATTGTAAGACCCCCTCCCCTCCCAAAATGTGGGTCTCCTGAGGTATGACATTAATTAATTCCGCCGGTAAAGCCATCAGTTCCGGAACTCTTTAGGAAATCGTGCAGTTTTTCCCTTTTTTTTTCATCCATTTAACTCCCAGGTCGACTCTGAATCACAGTTAGATACTTGCTTAGGAGCCACATTCATTAATACAAATTGATCTGTTTAAAATGAATTTCAATAGCGATTAAGAAATAATTTGATATTCAATAAATTTCTGTTAAAAAAGGATAATTGGGATCATATTATGTATTAAGATTTGAAGTTCTATCAAGGATACTTTAGAGTGTAGTATCTGTACACACTCGGCCCTCGGAACACAGTTTCAATCACTTGACACTTCTGGATAATATTTGTTATATCGGATCTGTTACCAGTGGAAAAACTCAGGTTATTTTTAAAACCATAGAATATTTATAAAACACCACTTTTTTTCCTACTGACCAATTACTACTAACTACTCACTACTACTACTATAAACATAAATACTATTGTCTAAGATAACTTCTCGATTTGGCATCAAAACATAATAACTTATGTGGCCACCGAGTAGGATATGAACTCACAATATTCAGTCGGTAATAGTTTTAAGACAAGTTTTGTTAACAATTAACCATTTTCAGGTAACGGTGTCTTATTTTATTATTTCTTTATTTCTCTACTTTTTTGTCCCGGACCGCTGGGGATTTTGACGCGCGACATTTCATCACCCCCCCCCGATTCCAACTTTTATTTGTTGTCTGGATAGTCTCAAACCCGAAAATCTTCAATTCCTCTTTGCCAAATATCGCCGAACAACACGCTTAATAGTATTAATACGAATTCTTACCACATCCTAATATTTCTTTCAGTTTTCTAAGAACGCCCCCCCAATTCGGGTTCTTCTCTGATCTTTAGTTCACCAGGTTTCTTTTACAGGTCTTAGGAACTGATCTCTCT
>CM042142.1:1118965-1165477 GCA_023376005.1 Doryteuthis pealeii | reverse complement strand
AAAAGAGAGAGATGGAGGGATGAAGGGCAAATAAATTCCAGATGACAATCTCAATAAAAAAATCAAAAATCATTCCACATTCTTTCCCAAGAATAAAAGAATAACATCGATAAGAAAACACTTTACAGGTGAAAGAAAGCTAGTGGATATCTATAACTACTGACTGAATTAAACCGCCCAATATAATAAAAAATTGTGTGTGAGTAATGTGTTTGTGCCATGTGAGAAAATTTATGGAAGGAAGTGAAATAACAAACACAGACAATTATTTTCAATTAATAATTCGCCTCTGTTGGTCTAGAGGCTTTATCCCATGAATTGTAATTGTTTAAATCAGAATGATATATGACAATGAAAAGGTAAAAAGGAGGAGCCGAGGTGGGAATAAAGAAGGGGGGAGGGGGTAAAGGAGTTCCTAGATGTAGGAGTCTAACCCATTCAGGAGGTGAATAGAAAGATCAGAGGGTTTAGGGTAAGTGAGGCATATAAGTGGTTTAGTGAAAGTGTCGTTGTGTGACTGTTAGTGGAAACAATTTGTTGATTTCACTGTAAAACAAACAAAACAAACAACCAACCTCGTAATAATGATTCTGTGCACTTTTTAAGCGAATAAGTCAATACTTTTAAAATTATTGAATTCAATGGAAATCTTACAAAATCGATGAATCCACTGATTAGTGCTGTAGAACATTAATAGAAAGTAAGTAAAATACTAGTTAGTTATTTACTAAGCTTAGATTTACTGTGTAAAGGCTGAAGTAGGGAGCACCCAATGAAAAATCGAACTTACAAACAATCCGTTTGTGACCATTAATTAGTGAGTAGTGGAGTAAGTTGCGTCCATCATATTGCATTTGACTTGATGTCTGGATACATTTGCCAACTGCCCCCTTGGATGTAGACCTCCAGGTTCCTTGATGTTGTCTTGTACCTCATTTTTGGTATACTGTTCCAAAGACCCCCTCTCATTTGAGAGTACAGAATTGCTTTGGTGAGTCTCTTATCCCCAAGTCTGTCAAGTGTCCAGCCCAGCGATGGGAAGACAAAAGGACTTAGCATTACGTGAGGGAATTAACAACTTTCACAAGTTGGTAGCAGTAAAAGCTAAACAAAATCAAAATAAGTAAGGAAAAGCTTTGAGTTAAACCAACAACACATCTTAATAATCATCTGTTGATAAAGTGACAACCAAAGTGTGACATAAAAAATCTGAAATGTGAAATGATTTTAATCTAAGTTTCATTTTTGTTCATTGTTTTCATTTCTTTTTAAAAATGCTCAACAACTAAATATTTAAGTCGAAAACTGGAAAAAGACCATGAATCCACTTTTAATCTTTTGAGAGAGAGAGAGAGAGAGAGCAGAGAGAAGAGAGGAGAGAGAGAGAAATATATATAGTAAAGAAAAGTTATTTCTTAAAGCTCATTGAAAGAATTTTTGAAAGTCTCTGAGGATTAACAAGTGAAAAGAAGAAGATTCATCTTTCGTGTCATTTTCTATTTCGGAAGAAAAGATTACATATTTCTTTGTAGTTTTGTTTTTTTGTGGATTTGAAAAATTGCACACATTGCTCTGCTCGATATCCAGTTCGTCTTTTCTTGTGAACTAATGACTAAAATATTAAAGGTTCATTTCAAGAATAACTTTTCAAAACAATTGTTCTTAAGATTAAGAAATCCAAATAAACTTTTTAACTAACATTCCTTAAAAAGGTTTTTTTATCATCAAGGTGTGATTACAGCACATATTCCCTTGATTCCTTTCTCATCCATCTGTCCCCTATTGGCTTTGCTCTGGGCAAGTCCTCCAAACACGCAATTGGTGCCATACAGTGTTACATAATGATGGATAGCCTATTGATTAATGTCAGTAAGGTAGCATTGATTTAAAATAATTGTTAGTGGGAAGATACAGAGAATTGTGATTGCCACATGCTAAAACCCTTTATGACTGACACTTTCAGTGCAAAACGTGGGAAAGTTAGAGAAAATCAGAGTTTGACATAAAAGAATGGACTGGTAAAGGCATCTCTCGTCCAAGTACCAAATCCCGCAATACGTTTGTGATCTGAGATCTTCAAAAAAAAAAAAAAATGAATCGTTGAGCTCAAACAAATGTTCTGATAAAACAAAAGAATAACATAGACCGTCTGAGAGATAAACAGATCCAGAATAACAGAAGCATCCAGCCCAGATAAGAAACATCTACCAGATAGTAAAGATTTCCAGCCCAAGCTAAGATGAAAGGCAAGAATAGAAAGAACAGGCTAGTATTCAAGCAAAGAAGAAATATATTTTGTTTATACAAAGCCATATGTATGTTATGAACACTCCTACAGAAGAACAAGTGCAGCATCAATCTTATATGCATCAACAAGAGCGAAAATGTAAGTCTTTGCTGGAGTGTTTCATGTGTTTGGAACCCTAAAACATCACTTATGAGTTCGCCTTGTTCTTCTCCAGCAGTGTCCAGTATGTTTTGCAAATGTATTATTCAGAACCTTTTTTTGAACTTTCTTTCATGGCCATTTAGATTGGTATTGGTGAGTATATCTCAGTGGTTACTGTGGTTACAGCTGAATGATATTACAACACTACTGCAGGGTTGGTGATGTTCATTAAAAATAGAAGTCAGAGAAAAAGAATCCATTGTACTGTGATTATCATTCCTTGCCTATTCAATCTAATCAGACCAAAGATCAGATGAATCGACTTTTATCTTTTGAGCAAGAGAGAGACATAATACAGAAATATGAAATGTTTTGTAGGTTGATCACAATAGGGTGAGAAACTGACAGTCGCCTGGTGATTATGCTTTCAAACATAGATGTATATGTTCTCATTACAATATTGAGCACTCTTTATTTATAGATATAGCACTATATCATTGATATATAAATATATAATTGTTATAATGTGTGTGTGTGGTGTATATATCAATAATCTATATATAATTTACGACAACCCTCCACACGAGCAGGATGTGACACAAGGTCAATTTCTAAGCAACATGCATGTTAGATATATGGAGGATATAGATGATCCCATAACAGATCTTTCCCAACTTACCCGTCAATGGATCATTTTCTCTCTCTCTCTCTCTCTCTAAATAAAATTTAATATTATATATAATATATATATATAATATTATATATTAATTCACAGTAAAATAAAATAATGACAGATAAGATGCAGAATATTTTTATTTAAATAGCTGAACATTCTGGTATTCATAAAAATATTGCTTAAACAAACTGTGAGGGGTATTGCATGTATATAAATATATAATAATATATATATATATATATATATAATATATAAAAGAAATCAGTATAAGGTATCATCAAAAACAAAAGTCTAGAGACTGGGGGATGGGGGGTGGGTTGAAGAAAGAGAGAGTAAAACCAATCAACTTGAGAGAAAGTGACCAACAAATCAGATGAAAGTTGCTTTACACAAAACACGCCCCCCCCCCCGCATGTCTATGTCTCTGGTTTACGTTTGTGGTAGCCAGTGGGTGGTGTGTGGTGGTGGTGGTGGTGATGCTGGGCTGGAGGCGGTGGTGGTGGTGGTCAAACACCTAAGCCCCATGCATGCACAGACACACCTATCATCAATCATAATCATAGGGGAAATGACCACAGTGATGAAGAGGGTTGGTTTAGCTCAGTTGGCAGAGCACCGACTGGGAATCGCAAGGTTCAGGTTCAGTACCGGATCCTCACCAACTTAGAATATGAGTAGCACAAAACAGGTAATCTGATTTTGGTGATAAAGTGAGGAACTGACGATAGGTGTGACGCTCCACCTCAGCAAAAAAACTATCTCCCTAGTCTATCACTATTGAATGGATAGACTCCCTTGCAGTCTGGCTTGATACCGACAATAGGCCACTTCACCAACTTTACTTTTTTTTACTTTGTCTTGTTAATATGCATTTTAATTCTGTGGAACAGTTTAAAAAAGAATTTTTAAAAACGGTTGGGGGGGGGGTATTATTTGCAACACAACCATTTCTTCTTTTTTCACTCTATTGTTCAATTTGATGATTAATATTTCCTCTCACTGATTTGTACCCTGATTCCATCTCTGAAGTTAACAGTGATGAGCCTAGACAGTTGCCATAAAAAGGTTAAATAGACCAGTGTTTGAAAGCAAAGAGAATTGTTGAAAGCAAGACTTGACCTAAGTCCCAAGCACTTTTCAGCCTGAGCATGATAGTATCCGCTGTAAGTAGGGTGTTCATCCAAAGTTGGACTCACTAATCATATAAGAATACATGACAACAAACTACCAAATAATTTTTACAAGTTCTTTCTGCGGCAACCTACAGGATAACTCATGTCAATTCTATACAAAGTGTGTGGGGGTCTGTTGTAGGTTTGAGGGGTCATATGAGGGCGTCAAATGAAAAGACAGCTAATTCATTTATCAAACCTGCAATAGGGCTTATTAGCCTGAAGGAGTTACCAACACTCCTACAGGTGCTCTTAACAAATTGAGGAGATGACTTTTTCTGAATGAAATTGTGTAGAATAAAATGAGATGGGAAAACCCAAAAATGGAAAGTAACGAATTTGGGATGACATGTGAACGGCAGACATGTTGGTTTCTAATTGGACAAAATAAGGGTGAGAACAAAGTGAGAGAAAGTGAAAAGTTGGGAGTCTGGCCAGGTGTTTGTAGAAAAACAGATGGAGAGTTTTGGCTGCGTGGCGATACAAGATGGGTGTTTCCATTTTTTTTGGGTTTGAAGTAAAATAAAAGAGCTTTTTAGAAAAATAACCATGTCTTGTGTTTGCTAATTAAGAACTAAATAACAACACAAGATGAGACATCCTCAAGATGACCCAAGTTGTTCCAGACTTCTCGAAAAAAAAAAGTGAGAATGGCATCCATTTCAACAATAGACACAGACAGACCACCTACTCCAATCTAGAATACCAGACCAAGCAAATCGTGACCAAAGATGAGTAGATCAGTATAAGTACAGAAACTACATTCTCCTTTAATTAGACGCTACATCATATATCAAAAGTAATGACCATACATACACACACTTTAAATAGATTCTGCCACATCGTATATAGATATTTACCCACAACTTCATTTCTTTTAAGTCTGCAATGTTAAAAGGCAGTCACTATGTATATGTGTGGGAGGGAGGGGGGCGCAAAGCATAATGGTTATCAGCACTGAAGACTAGAATTGGCAAAACCATGTTTCAGATTCTTATTGAAGCTATTTGAGTTCACTTACCCCCTGGGAAAGGCATCAATTTTAGCCCATGCCCTACTTATGGGTAAAATAGTTGGGCAGACGGGGTGGGGTGGGGGTTGTTACTTTCAGTAAGCAGTTATAGTCAAGGACAACTCTGAATATAGACACTACCAAAACATCATGGGTCAGTGCCTCATTAAGATAAGGCTCATTACTCCCCACATAACATAGACTTTCGGGATGACCTGGGTCCTAGAGTGAATTAAAAAATGTTATTGTTGATGATTATGATTATGATGATTAAGTTCCAATCAACTTTAATTCTATATGAATATGTTTGAGTAAATTTTTTAGCCGTTATGTTATTTTATTTATTTCAAAACGTTGAAAAATGAACAGAAAACTATTTGAACATATTAAATATGTAATACAAGGGAGACACTACGTAAAAATAAAAACCTAATTACTTCCCTTGTAACTACCTGATAAATGTTCGAGTTTATAGTATCTATATCCAGTTGCACATACACATACAGCACAGAGGTTGTATCAATAAGTTTGTAGCTTGAACACAGTTATTAGCAAAACAAAATCAGTTTTCTTATTGACTCTTTGTTGTTGACAATTGCAAAAAATTTCAAATGATTTTCTGTTGACCTCTGCTCTTAATGCTTAAATCAATTTTTTACCACAGTTGAAATCTACACTTAATTTTTGCTTTAAACTCAATAATTCTGTGGCTCTTTCCCCCCTCTGGACTTTCTCTTTTTGATCTGTGTTTATTATTTCAAGAGGAACAGAATACCCTTTTCATTTTTTACACATTCTGCTAGGCCTGATTTTAGAGGTTCATTTAATAGTTCTGGTGTTTAGAAAGTGGAGGGTTTCTTTTTTATATTCTCTAGCCCACAAAGGATAATATTATATATATAATATATATATATATATAATATATATATATTATATATAAATATAAGGTAGCGTGGACAATCCTGGGTTACTGACAGTGTTCTCGCCTATGTGATCTTCACCATGTTGAATTCATGGTTAGAGCCAGCTTAACCGACCCAGGTGAATACCATAATAAGTAAGTAAACAAAGATCACCAGTACAAAAACTTGCTACTAATTCCCAGTTATTCTGGTCAGAAACGTCTCCAGGATGAGGAATCATCACCTGTCCAAGATCGGACTCTATAGCAAACTATTTACTGGCCATCATGATATCGTTTAAAAAAAAAATATTTATTTGTTTACTTTTCATAAAATAATGTTTTTATTTTAAAAAAAATAAATCTTATACTTATGTAAAATTATAAAACACAAAATATCAAATAATCCGTTTGATAGAAAGGAAAACCGTTTTAGTCTTGATTCATAGAATTAAAGTTTGGAAATTTATTAACAATAGGAATAAAAAATACAAATCAAGATAAACAAGTTGTAGCAGTTCATTTACATATGAAATGTGAAACTTATGTTTATTATTTTGCACAAATACTTAATTTGGAGGTTGTACTTTAAATACACCTACTCAAGCCAAATCACTGCAACATAGCTTGGAGCAGGCAGCAAGAGGCATTGGTCTCCACCTTGTGTTACATTTTGGCCTTTGTAGAAGGGGGGGGCAAATAAATACCTGGTATCCTTCTCTCTTTAGTTCCAGCAACAATGGAAACATTCCAGGATTTCTTTTTGCAACACGAGTTTTCCAAAGATTCTTTTTCTTTAAATCCAAGATCTTGGATGGATTTGTACAACAGGAATCAAAAATGTCTGCCAACTTGGCTAATTTCTCCATCCATTTACCTTCTTCAAAATGCTCAGCAAAATCTTCCTGCAATAACAAAACTTTAAAAAAAAAAAAAAAAATTCCTCTTAAGAAATCTTCCTCTTCATCTCAATCCCGACATTTCTTTAAAAGATTCTTTTTTTCTTTGTCCATCTTTTCATTAAGATTTTTAAACAAATCAATTGATCCTTTTTTTTAAGAAAATTTGAAATTTTGGTTGCATCAAATCTTTTCCATTCCAGTTCCAAAAGATTCTGACATCATCTCTTTGGGAATTCAAGAATTCATATACATGTGTGTGTGTGTGTGTGTGTGTATGTGTGTTCCTCCTGAAGATATCTTTCTACCATACTCTCAGATCCATTGTCACCAGTATATCAAGTGGGGAGAGTTTGGTAATCCTTGGTGACTTTAATGCACGGGTTGGCTCAGACAATGAAACCTGCGTCCTTATGACATTGGCATTATCAATTCAAACAGTCTATTGCTCCTTTAGTTCTGTACTGAATTAAATCTAGTTATTACCAACACTTTTTCACACCAGAAAAACAAGGCAACTTGGTTTCATCCTCAATCTAAACATGGTCATATACTTGATTATATAATATATGTAGATGTGGTGATCTAAGAAACTTCTGCAAGGTCAGAGTGGTGCGTGGTGCCTACTGTGACACTGATCACTTGATGGTTAGGGCTAAACTAAAGATTTCTATTCACCGTAGGAGCCGTTTTGGGGGAGTCAAGGTGCCTAGGCGAATTGATGTCTCAAGATTGAAACTCTCTTAAATCTGCTTTTGATCAAGTGGATTTTTCAGATTGTGATTGGGACTGAGAGTAAAAGACATCATATATAAAAAGGGAGTTGAGATTCTTGGACTGAGAGGTCCCAGACATGGTTTGCTGATAACTCCATTGAAATCAACCCTCTAATTGAGGAAAAGGGGAAAACCCATTTGAGACTCTTTAACTCTTCATCTGCTAATAGGTCAACTTTTGCTACTCCTCATTTGTGAAAAGTAAGGTTCAGTGCCGCGTGCACCAAATAAAAAACGAATGGTAGTCTGATCTCTTGAAAGAGATACAGACAGCTTATGATAAGGACATCAAGGTTTTTTTATGCTATATATATATGTGTGTGTGTGTGTGTGTGGTAAAGAATAGAGGGAAAAAGTGGACAAAGCAACTCATATATATAATAATATATATATATTATATATATATATATATATATATACATGTTAAGGTAATGTGTACATGGAGTTAACTGTGCTTGGTTACTAACTATGCGATCTTAAGACCAAGTGGGAAATTAGTTCAGCAGTTGGGTTATATATGTTATGTTTTGGTCCTTTAAAGAAGGGGAAGAAGGGGAGGGGATTTTCATTGGTCAATTGCTATGTCAAGCCAGATATATAATTATTTAATTAGGATGGGTGTTCCATTATCTACTCTCCATTTGATGATGGTGATGGTTAGCATTGTCTTGGAGTTTTATTACTACACATAGGAACTGACCAATGAAAATCCGCTTCGCTCCTTAAAGGACCAAATCACAGCATAATACAACCTAGATATAAATGCTCTATCAATGATATTGAGAAGACTTTACTTATAAATATAGCACACACACACACACACACACGTATGTGTATGTAACATCCTGTTATTGCTTTTTGTATCAAACATTGTCAAAACAAGAATTTATATAACAAAAACAAACCTCAAATGGAGCAACAAATCAGGTGCTTTTGTTTTCATGCCTGTATAAAATGTTTGATTGTTACCAATCTCTCGTTGAACCCTGTTTGGGAACGGCTTCCCTTGAGGGTAGGTTCATTTCTCATATACATACAATAAAGAACAACACTGTATTATATATACTCAGAAATTAAGTATGAAACATTAATGGAGATTCGGTCTCAATTTGTCTGCAACCGAAACTACATCACTGCTTATGTCACATTACACAAAATTGTCATTACATAGAATAAAGAACAACTTTATATTATATACTCATAATTTGAGTATGCAAACTTAGACGGTCCTTATTATTTTTTAAATCAAGTTTTAATAAATACATGCCCAGTATTATTGATTTATATATAGTTTGTTTTATTTTAATATATAAAGTTATCTAACGTAAAGAGTTTTACAAGAAAATTATTTATAAACAAGAAATAGTCACATAATATTCTTCTACATTAATTAATAATTTATATTTTATTATATGTTGAAAAATAAATGGTGTTTTGATTATCATGTTGTAAAATTTTATTCAATAAAAAAAAGAACGGTTTTGACCCCGCACCCCAGAAAAACCTTAAACATTTGAATTAATTTGAATTTAACAGTTAGAGACTTGATTTTATTAGAAAGTAAACATATTTATTTGAATATTGACAGCAAAACTATTTTTTATGTTTATTATTAAAAAATATAAGATTTCAAAGAAATGTTTACATTTTTTTAATGAAAGAGCATGGCAAAAATTAATTTTTATACTGCTCGGTGGGCGTTTTTGTTTTATTTTGCTAGTGAAAATAAAGAACAAAGAACAAAAAATATAAAAAAATATTTTAATATGATTTTTTTTTTTTTTACGTTGAAAAAGCGGCAGAAAATATTTTTGCACATCCAGATTTGTTTTCTCCAAATTTCAATTTGTTTTGCGGATTTGGATTTCCCTGTTTTGCGGAGATTTTCCGTTTCCTCTTGAGAATTTCCTCTTCTGTTTCTTTTTGTTTGTGCTCAAATCCTTTGAATCGGATTTCCTCGGAGTTTTCAGCCCCTTTGCTATGGATCCTTTTCTCGATTCGCTTTAGCACATCAGCCGTCTCAATGCTCTTGATACGGAAACTCGCTTCACGTTTTGCTTTAGACACTTCTGTTTGAAGACGTTGTTTATGCACAGCCCGTTCATAGGCTAATCGTTCTCCAAGGTGAGTCCAAAGAAATTTAGGTAAATATTTCATATTCCACAATTCTCCTGCCCACGGGGTAGTCGGTTTCCCACCCACTTCTTCTCCATTTAACATCTGAGCAGCAAGTTTTGCATACTTTTTCCGTTTAAACTCAACCCAACCTTCTTTGTAAAGACGACCCTTCTTACAAACCCGCGCCTCTTCTGAAAAAAGAAAAAAGAAAGAAAAATTAGCCATTATTATTTTGGGCTTTTCTTGATTTTCTTAAATAAAAATATTTAATCTGATATTGAGAAACAAGTAAAAATTGCCAAGTAATTTTATTTTTTTCTTCTTTTTTTTTCAGCTATTTGTTTGACATAAATTCATATCAATGGAACATCAAGGAATGGCTCTAAAATATCAGATATTTTTAACTGGATCTTTTAAAGATGGCAACAAATATTATTATTGTATATGTGTGTTGATATATATATACACACACCGATATTAGTAGGATGGGGGTACTTACTACTCACATAAATCTACAATACAACCTGGTGCTAGGGTACAAGTGCTGGGTCTTCCGAGGAGGCTTGCCTTTTGGGAAGTGACTCAATACTACCTGAGACAGCACCCTGCAGTAGCTTGACAGTCCACTGGCACTAGACCAACTGCCAGACTGAAAAGACAGGGGACTAAAGTCTGTGCAGCTTCTTTCAACTTAAAATATGTCATGTACAACTTTCAATCCATGTCACATGAAGTCATTGTCATCTGCGATGGACTTCTATAAGCAAGTATGTATATATATATGTCTGTAAAATCCTTTTATTGGTACTCCTACTGGGACAGTAACATAATTATAGGAGAGTGGTTTATATAATGTACCCACTCGTTCCCTTTGTTAACCATTTAAGATGTTTTGGCATTTTAGGGACAAAGCATCTTTTTATCAAGTTATCTAATGACAAATCACAGGGAGAAGTGGATTCATGCCTTTGCCAAGAATGTTAATCATAAGTGAAATGCAAAATTGGTTTTCAGTTTTTCAGTTTGTCCTATGAAGAGCATTTCATTAATTTTCTTGTCTTCAGTTGTCTTCGATTATTTATTGAACATTTATTTACAAATTGACATTTAGTAGTAGTATTATTATTAGTATTGACAGTTACATAATATTCTTTGGTATTTTGTATTCTACATTATTTTATTATTGCTTCCCTCCCACCCCACCCTGTATCAATTGTACATGAATCACTTTTTTTCTATTTCTATAAAATATTTGAGTGGAGTGAATTTGTCTGGGGGGGAAATACTTTTCTATTAATTTAAGGAATATTTTTATGTGTGTTAATGTTTTCATTGGATTTTGGTGAAACCATAGATTTATTTTTCTTTTGTTTATCTTTAATGATTTTGGATATGAATTTTATTCATGTTGTAAATCCTTTTTAAGGTTTTACTTCTTTTAATGGAAAGTCATTCAGTATTAATCCTTTTCTTTGCCTTTTTACTCCAAAGTTTTATCTGATAATTAATACATGAAATTTCAGTTATGAAACCAACATAAAGAGGTGAAATCTTAATTTCCTTATGGGTTTTACCCTGCTCTGCTGGGTCAGTATTTGAGCAATTAAAAAAAAAGAAAAAAGATTTGTCTGTTCACCTATATATATATATATATATTATATATATATAGTTGATCTGAAGATCTCATAGTCGAGAAACTGCCGGTAACCAGGTGTAGACTAAATGTCCACGCTACCTGAACTAATATATATATATATATGATAAAGAAAATGACTTACCGGTTATTTCAATACAATTTTGTCGAATTAAAAAAAAAAATTCTTATGCAGGGACGTCTACAAAACGTTTCTTTACTGACTGCTGTCTCACGTAGGCCGAATGCTTCTCTCCCCACGCTCCACTTGCTTCAGTTATTTATGGGCATATTCCCCAAACATCCGGGCACATCAGTTGAATCTCGCGCCTGTGCAACGCACAAATCTCGTGCATTCGGATGGACGCGTGTAGGCCCCCAACATAAGGGCACCTGAATTGTACCTCGCGTCCATCCAGCGCCTAAATCGTATTTCTTTGCATTTGAGAGGGTGCGAGTTCGACTCCGGCAGGCAAGACAATGTCTTGCCCTTTTTCCAAATGAGTACGGTACTCATTCTCCGTCACAATAATACACCGTGATATTGTATATATATATATATATATATACTTACAAACCTATCAACATAGGCACAGCGCATAAACATATACAGGGTACCTGACTTAGAGTGAGGTTTAGCAACAGTCTTAAAAATTATTACTAGTGTACAGAGTTCAATCATCATTGGGGAGCATCACCATAACTAATCTAATTTTAAGTATTCACATTGGTAGATTCTCCTTATCTTTTTTTTTTACACAAAAACACAATCATGTTATACTCATTTCTTTTTGTTTTTTGCTTTCTATAGAAATAGAATATTTCTTCCAGTTTTAAAAATAAATTTTTAAACCGACTTACCATCTGCCTGAAGGAAAACTCGTCCAACTTCACCAAATTTTGACAAACGTTCCTTCAAGATTTTCACATTCATATAACGAGGAATTCTGCTTAGGTAAATCACTCCGGCTTTTGATTTTGTTGCATTTAATTTGATTTTCTTTTTCTTTTGTTGATCTTCCTCTGAATCACTTTTTATATTCTCTTCACACAAATTCTCAGGCTGAAAAAAAAAAGAGGAAATACAATCACTTTCATTATTAAGAAATTTGGGTACAAATACAGAATAGTGCACAAGAGAGAATATTAAAATCACATTTTACGCATAAATAGCATTAGATTATGAAAACTCACAAAGTAACGCAACCCTAATCGTAATACCTCAAAGGTTTCTGGTGTTTCCATGAAATGTCATGCTTTTTATAAGTAATCTAATGATATTATCTCTTGTGAACTATTCTGCATTAGTATCCTTTTTTTCGGATTCCTGTCTTTATTTGTACTGTTTTTCCTTGACATTGTTAAGCGTAAATCAGGCCAAACTTAGATATTTACCGTGTGGTGTCCTCTTGCTTTTTATTGGCAAATTAATGTAGATACTTTTTGGGAGTTTGAAATTCGAGTTGGTTGTTTTTCAAGAGAAAAAACATTTATTTCAAATGGGGGGGGGGGATAAATACCTACATTAACTTGCAGATAAAAAGCGAGAAACGGCATGCCAAATACCGTCAAAGAAAAACATAGCGTAAATAAGGGCAGGAATCCAGGACGACGAAATGTTAAGAGCACCAAAGAATTAAAAAAAAAAGAAAGAAAGGGGTTAATTTTTGTTTAGTTTTTGAGATAAACTGTTGCAAATTCACCAGAAATTTTTTTATTTAAGATTCACATTTACTCAAACCCAAGTGAAAATTGTTTAATTAATGAATGGAATAGAAAAATCTTTTTTTCTTTTCTTCACGACAATCAGTTGGTGGCTTATTAACACATTTTACTTAAGCAATAAAGTTGAAATAGATGGAAACATACGATTCAAAATCTGATCACAAATAAAATTGTATTAAATAAAATAAATAATGGTAAATAAGAGAAAAGAAAACTGATTTCCTTTACAGAAAACGTCGTAAAAGAAAGTTATTTTTCCAATGAAGACGAAGAAGCCAAAACATAATATCTAAATTTACCCCCATCCCCATCAATGAATAAATAAATAAATAAACTATCCTCACAACTAGAAGACTTTTAAAAACAAAATATTTGAAAATAAAGGAAAACACAAATAAATTGAGATTAATTTTGGAAATATACAAACCTCGTGTTCATCTGAGGACGCCATTTTGAATATGAAATCCGGTGTAACATCAAAATAATACACTCTGTAAAAAGTACCTTTCCCCCCTCTTGTCATGAAAATGAATTTTCATGACAGCAAACCAGTAAATAATTTTCCTGACAGAAAACCAGTAAATGAAATTATCATATAATAATAATTATTATTTATTGATAATTTTCATCGAAATGTGGAAATCCATGAACAATAACAACGGAATTATGTTTTGTATAAAATGCAGTCGTCACCCATTTGTTAAAAATATTAAAATCTTGGTATTCGATTTTTCTCTTTTCTTTCTGAAGAGGACTTGCCATGGGCAATGGCCGATAGGGATGGGTGGCACGAGATAGTAATGGGAATCTGTGATGTCAGGGTGACACGATGATAATGATTGTACCCATTTTTAAAATTTTGAATAACAAAATACAGCCATTTTCATACAAGGGAAATAACTCTTGTGTAGAATATAAGAATTATTTCCCTTGTTAGATTTTTCAATATTTCATTTAATCAAAGAAAAGAAATATATAAATAAATATATACTTAGATAGTTATAAGAAATAATTTTCCAAGCTTCGAATATTGGAAGTCATGAAGATTTCTCTTTCGTTAAATGAAATCAGTTAATTCAATTCAATAATGGATTTGGAGATGAACAAAAATTTGACTTGTTGATATTCTATTCAATTTAATACTAAATGGATTTTACAAGTAGCATGAGTAAATAAATGGGAAATAAAAAGAAAGAAAAAAAGAAAGAAAAAAAGAATCATTGGAATGAATTTATTATGCCCATTTAGTAATCCCTGTGTTTGATACTTTTTATGGTTTATAAAAAGTATACTACGCGATTCAGAATTTGAGTATCCTCACAGTCACCTGTCTATTGTTCTCACCACAAGCCAAATTTATAATATTAGTTAATCTCTACGCTGATAATTTGACCCACGAATAGACGACGGACTTTATTTATTTACTTATTTATTTGTGGTCACTAAGTAACGTCTGGTCATGTGACCATGCTTAGTTACCGCCCCGTGGAGATGCGTGAACTTCAGCCTTAGGTCAGCAGGTGAGCGATCCATATTTCATAAAATCAATATTATTGAAACAATCTCTCACACACACGATATACGCACACATACAAAAGATTATTTAAAAAAAGGATAGTGAAAAAGAGAAATAAAAACTGCTTTGATGCTTTTTATTTCTTTTTTGATAAACAAACTGAAAAAAAAAAGTCAGTTTTCCTTCGACGACTGATTTTGTTTTTACTTTTAATAAAAACAACAATTGCCCTAACATCAAAGTAAAACATTTTAAGTTGAGAAAACTTCCCTTTACTTTTTAAAACATTAACCAAACAAAAGTTTTCAAATTTAATAATAATATCTTTATACTTTTTTTTTTTTTATACATTTATTTATTATTTTTTATTCAGTCATATTTTCGAATCATTATTATGAAAACTTTTTAAAAAGTTTCCTTTTTTTTTTTGTTTGTTTGTTCGATTGTTTGTAACTTCTGGGAGAATGAGACAATAAGACGTTATAAACTAACCTGTATTTATGAAATGAGCCTTGATATGAAAATTTTTTAAATATTTCGGTCTGTTGTCCTCGTCTTTATGTGTATAAAGTTAAGCACAACGCTCAGGTCACTGTAACCTCGGGCTCTGTTTAGGTGTTTTTTTGGGGTTTTTTCACTTTTAAATTTCTGATTTAGAATAAGTAACTGCTTCCATTTAACATTTTTTTTTTAATGTCTAATCACATTTCTCTCGAGTCTGGTGGCATTTATGCTGCTCAGAGCACTCTTGAGTGAGTGGTAACGGTTTTAGCTCCGAAACAACGTTTGAATTCATGGGTAATTGTCTGAAGATAACTTATTTTAAGGTAATTTGAAAAACAACAACAAAAATAACAAAACACCCCCCCTCCCCACAAAAAAAACCCCACCCCTGAACAGAGCCCGATGTTACAGTGGCCTGAAAAACAATCAACAAATTAAGCTGTTATATGTTCTGTAGATGTTTTAAGTGAACTTCCTCAACAATTCTATCACTTCATGGCCTTTCGGTGTGCAAATAAAATAATTAACATCTTAATTTCCGGGGGGAATGCCCCCTCGCCTAAAAGGGTTAAGGGCTGGGTTTATTGCCCGGTGTCTGATGTGCACCGGAAAGGAAAGCAAGAGGTTTTCTTCTCGCTGACCTTGTGTCACATCCTGATCTCGTGGAGGGTCAGGTCAAACGCTCCTCGATACTTCGGCATAAGATTAAAGTGTAGTATCTGTGCCAGTGGAAATATAATTAGATTCATTACAAATGAATTAATAAAATTACCATCTATAACATATATCGAGACGTCTGATGTTTCTTATTTCTATCTATTTCTTTTTCCCTTCAAAATAATCAGTTTTTTTCTGCATATTTTCTTTTTCGTTGTCCTTTTTGTTTTGTTTACCCCCTCCCCAAGTTCCACCACTTGTAAGACCCCCTCCCCTCCAAAATGGGTCTCCTGGGTATGACACTAATTACATCCGCCAGTAAAGCATCAGTTCCGGAACTCTAGGAAATCGTGAGTTCCTCTTCATTGTCATTACTCCCAGGTCGACTCTGAATCACCACTTGTTAGGAGCCCACATATTATTCAAATAGATCTGTTTAAAATGAATTCATTGCAGATAAGAATATTTGATATCAATAAATTTCTGTAAAAAAAATAATTGGATCATTTATGTATAGATTTGAAGTTCTATCAAGGATTAGAGTGTAGTATCTGTACACTCGGCCTCGGAACACAGTTTCAATCCACTGACACTTCTGGATAATATTGTATTGGTATCTGTACCAGTGAAAAACTCAGTTATTTTTAAACCAATGAAATATTTATAAACACCACTTTTTTCCTACTGATCAATTACTACTACTACTACTACTACTACTACTACTACTACTACTTGTTAAGCATAACTTCGATTTGGATCAAGACTAATAATTATGTGACACCGAGTAAGGATTGAACTCACAATTCAGTGATAATAGATTTCTAAGACTAGTTTGTTAACAATTACATTTCGGTAAGGTGTCTTATTATTATTATCATTATCTCTGCATTTTCTTGTCCGCGACCGCTGGGAATTGAGCGACATCATCACCCCCCCGATTCCAACACTATTGTTGTCTGGATAGTCTCAACCCCGAATCTCCATTCCTCTTTGCAAATATCGGAATAAACGCTAATAAGTATTAATATACAATTCTTACACTCACATCCTATAATATTTCTTCAGTTTTCTAGAATGCCCCCCCAATTCATTTTCCTCTGATCTTTAGTTCACAGGTTTCTTTTACAGGTTTTAGGAACTGTTCCAAGTACTCCAACTACGATTGGTGTAACTGTCTTAGTGGAAAGAAAACGCTCCGTACCTCAATACTGATGTTATAAAGTTTATTTAATACACATCGTGAAAACTGAAAAAAAAAAAGAAAAAAAGAAAAGAAAAAGAAATAGATAAGATTAATAAAAGATAACAATAAATACATTTCAATAGAAATAGAAACATAAGAAAGAAATGAACATACAGTGTCTTATACAAATCTTTATTGTGTTGCTTCTTTGCTCAGAAGTAGTAAACTAAATTGGGTTTATAGATGGACTCTGTCTCTCTTACCCATTTCACCTTTGAGTCCTAAATTCGGCAGTGATTTTAAGGACTCAGCAGCAACTGATAAAATGGATTTATGAAAATCAACTAAATTATTTTAAGACTTGATATTGAGTGGTAGTTAAATTAGTAAAACAAAACATACCTATATAAACATAAGTAATAGCTAATAGGTCAATTTAGTGAGCGTTACAATTGTATCGACGTCACTATCATCGTTTCACAACATTTTTCAGCTCTCTTGCATATTTTAATGTAGGAGTCGACGTTATAATGTTTCGGTTTTTTCATAAAAAAATTTTTATTTGAAATTTTGAAATTCACAAACTAAACACTCTTCCCATCATGCCCGCACACCAAAAATATACCAAGGGGATACCTGCTAGCGTGGCTGAATCGCACAGGCAAGAAACTGAAAGTCACCAAGCACCGTTGACTTTGTTGTATACTGACACAGACAGATAACAGATAACACACACACACACACACACACACACACACACAAACACATATATATATGATTATTTTAATTGCTTATTTTTTGAAATCTTATCTGATTTAATTGCTTTTCTTAGAAAAACAATTAAATAAAAAAAATTTTTAATTCGTTTCACGAATGCTGATACCGACATAACAAATTCTAGGCTAGATGTACAAACGCACATAGCAAATCACACATTAAACATTAATAAATAAAAAATCGTAATCAGGGGCGACAACTTGAATTTTGTATAAACTAATTAACGTCCCTTGTTTTTAGGAACATTCATGGATAAGACATTTATATCAGCAAAGTTGGCGGAGTGGCCGAGTGTCGGTATCAGCCGAACAACGAAGGAGCGTACCTCTTTTCGCTACCGCTAGACCAGGGGATATTTTTTTGCTGAAGCGGAACACCCACCTACCCCGCAATATCCCCCACTTTACTGTATAGTCAGACACTATTCGACGGGGACCAGTATCAAAAACTGGAACCTTGCGATCCTAGGCGGAAGCTCTACCGACTGAGAAAAAATTGGTAGACAGCATATCTCTCACTTTTAAAAAAATTATGAAAACAATTTGAAATTATAAGTTGTAAACTTATTTTATTTTTCTTTAAGAACAGTTAAAGTTACATATATTTTTCTATGAATTTCTTGATTAAAACAATGAAATAAATCACATTAAAGAGTGCATATCTTCAAAGGAAACCCCCCCCCCCAAACGGCAAAATACACAATTTGACGGATACAATATTATAAAATTCTCTCCGTTTTAAAGACTGTCAAATAGATAATATTTGCATATAATTAAAAAAATCCTTCGTCTTTCATAATATTAGTAAAAATCAAGTTTCATTCATTTTCCCGAGATTAAAATTTACTTCATGGGGGGGGGGGTAAAAATGTAAAATTTTGGACCATACCTACATTTATAGAAAGCGTCAATAGAAAAGAACAAATATTCCTGAAACTCGCAGAGACAACACAAGCCATTAATGTATCTCAAAAGCCATTTAATAGTGGTATGTGAGACAAGCCGGCTGTTTTTTTACGCTTAGATTCATAGGATCAGAATGGAGCTAATTGTCAATGGCTTTGATATATAAAAGAAATTTAATTAATTTTCAAATATGAATTCAGATTAATCTTCATTTCCTTCTCAATAAGGAGAGATTACACCCCGGAAATCAACTTAGCTTCTTTATGCATGGAACTTTCGAGGATCTTTAGTTTGATTCCGTCATGTTGGATTATTTGCCAAAGACATGTTGTTTTATTCTTTCTCATGGGTACTCATTTTATTAAAACTCATTTTTAAACACATTTTAAAAACCTCATTTCTTCTATTCAAACCATACAGATAGGTAACCCTAACAGGTACTACCATTCAGATCTGAGTGGAACTGGGCGTAATAGTGGACCTGGGAGTATGATGAACGGGTACTTCACATTCCTCAGAGCTCCAGGATTGGAACATCATCATTTGATAGAGTTTACTGTCATAGCCAGGAATATAGTACCTCAGCCACTGCCTTCTAACATATATATGATAAAAAGGGTTGGGGTTGGTCATAAGGGCAATAGGGTTGGGACAATCATGTGGTGCTTGGGCTTGACGAGACCAGCCGAAATCATCGGAGGGGGCCTTTCCCAACCACCCGTTCTAGCCAAGTAAAGGACTGAAGTGGAAGTGTTGCATGTCATGACTGCTCAGCCACCAGGATTCCATCCTTACGCATCACATAGTCATATCCATAGGCCAGCAGGTGTCACCATTAGGGGACCTACCCCTTCTGCAGAGGTGAGTCGGTGTATTCTAAAGCCCAAAGCCAACAGGGCTTGTGGATCTCTGGACTAAAAGCCTTAGACATAGAGGAGACTGAAGGCGGGAAAAGAAAAGATTCTTGGACCCATGCTTGTTGTGTAATGGCCATAATGCTTTCAGGTGTTAGAAGATTGGGACAGCAGATCAAAGATTGCTCTAACAAAGAACTGCGCTATATGATGCAAACATGTTGTCTTTGATGATGTACAATTCCAGCAGCTGGGCAACTCCTAAGGCAGCTATGGAGTAAGTTTGATGCCAGCTACTCAAACTTCTGAGAATTATCAGTGGACACCAACGGCCAAAGTCGGCAAGTCACGCTGAAAGAATCGGTTCCTGCTAGATCACCGAAGTTGACAGCAATGAACTGTTCAATACTTAATTGGGTGACCACTTAAGCAATCGTGGGTATTGCAAGCACCTTAGCTTTTGTCAATCCCCCATGACTTGATTCGGCATCAAATGACCCAAGGGTTGATATACCGTAAACCAACCAATCATCCACCGATTGTCCAAATAACCAAATCTCTAACAGTGAGTTGTACAAGATGTATGGCACATTCCACTATGAACAAGGGTGGCAGAACTACAATGTTTGGTCACGTGCTATGGATGCCCGAAGAAGCACCTGCACAAAAATAACTGGAATTTGTTGTAATAGAAATAAAACAACTACCGGGCACAAAGGGGTGGACCTGTCAATTCCGGATTGGGAAGCCGAAGATTGGCAAGTGACAAGGGACTCTTGCAAAGGAAAGGAACAGAGTGTCTTCAAATGAAGAATGGCCGACTATTCATGAAGGGATGTTCAAACTATTACAACGCCAGAATACAGTAAATGATAATGAAAAGTGTCCGGACATGCGGTTGAGAATGGGTGCGTGTACGAGCATACACATACACACGGAAGTGGTCAACCAATTAATGAGTGTGAATCAATAAGTTCAAGAGCCTGTCATGTAGTTATTATATGAATTTTGATATGAAATGTTCACTGTATAATATTCTATCTACTAGCAAAAAATATGTACCCCGAGCACAAGTATTGGTACTATTATAATTGTTGGCCTACTTTTTGAATGTGCCTTACGAATATCACGTCTTCTTATAGTAATGCTGGCCTATCCTTTTGAATGTGGCCTAGACCAATCACGTCTCCTTATAGTATGGTGAGCCTACCAATAAAAAGCATATAAGGTTATTAATAATTAACTACTAACGCCTAACACCTGAATGCCTAACCAACACAACCTACCGCTATCCTATTCAAAATTTTAGAATTTTTAGAATTAAACTAGATCTCTGATTCAATGTAAATTATGGAATAATCTTTTTAATTATTCTTGATTACTATATAATTTTAATGACTGAAGTTCGGCATTTTTCTTGAAATTGAATAATGTGAAAAATAAATTATTTTCAATAAATTGTCTATACTTATATCTATAAAATAGTACTCTTGAGGTAGGACATATAATACATTAAAACCAGGATATGTGCACATGTACTAATAACAGAATCAAAAAGGGTAGGCACATACTATAAACGCATCCCAAGTATTTAAGCTTTGATATAATTCAATATTTTTTGAATTAAAGAAGATAATGAAATTAAATAAGAATACAGAAATGATTACACTTATTCTTTATCATTCCAATCTGATTTCAATATGAATTTATACATAGGATTGCTTTTAATACGTTTCAGAATAATAAAAAAAAGAAATCAATATTCCATGACATATACTATGTAAACATTTATTTCTTATGATATATAACACACAATGCAGACTTTTAAACATTATAATATTGGCTGTTTTGAAGTAAATCTACGTCTCAAGCAGACCTTTATGGAAGACATTGTTAAATAAATAGATTGCTAAATAAGATTAAATAATGATTATTTACAACCATTGACAATATATCGAGTAAATAACTAAGGGAATTGCGACGTTGGTGGAGACGCTAGTTTCATTACGGACACCTAATCTCCATTAGAATAGATATCTTGACATCACTCTCTTTGCCTGCGTTATTCTTCTGCAGTTTTCTGTATCAGTTTTCATCGTCCATCAAATCTATTTCTCGTTTCTATTCGACCACCGCCGGTTTCTATCAGCGAAAGTTCATCTTCCTCATCTCCTGCAGTCTTCTCAAATAGTCACTGTTGACACCCCCAGCAAACCTATAACTGCGCCACCACGCCCCATCCCATTCATGATTAACACAGCCATCCTATGCACAACAATCTCCCCTCCCCGGCAATATTTAAAGCCCCCTTTTTTTTCTTCAACACCAACTTCCTCGACAGAGCACCCCTCCTCGCCAGACTCGATGTCGCGCACGTCGCTCTTTTCCTCCGCCATCACCTCCCGTTTCAAAACCCCCACCCCAACCAATCGCTGGCTTCAAAAACACGTCAGCATTTCTTCCAGTGCTCTTCGACTTTCGACCCCCCCCACGCCCAGCAGCCCCCTTCCTACATTGGCAGGCTGATAATGCAATCAAACGAAATGATAACAATAAGAAGAGTATTCATAGTATTTACCGGCCCACCTGGCTCGAGCGCCCCCTCCCCCCAAACTTCGTCCATATTAACCAGATGCCCGGTGACCAAGCCAGAAGGTGGAGTTACTGATAGACTTTCTATCACTTACCCCGGGGAGAAATACAAAAAAGGTGAAACAGATTACAGCAGAAAAAGCAGGAGGAGCCAAGTTTATTCAACCGTTGACCCTCCCTATTCCGCCCGCCTTTACTTTCCCATTCGGCAGACACCCCACCCCCCCAATTAACTAAAGTCCATACAATCCGTGGTGTGACACAATTAATTCAACTTGCCTTTATAATTTGATTATTTCTCCTTCCCCTCACACATCACCCCCCCAAAATCGCCTCCCCCAAATCGCGCCCATCCTCCCAGCAATTAGAATAAAGTTTTCTTTCTGAAAAGTACCCCCCCCAAAACAACGTTAAACCATTGTTATGTTAGAAATGATTGTTGCATTAAATTAATTACTAGCTCAGGATATGTGGATATACCACTGTATAATTTAATTATTACAACGTTTGATTGTTTTACTTAAGAACTATTATCAGATAGTTCAATATGTAAATTATAATAAGTCTTGTATTAACTCTCTCTCATTGGCTTTTTCTTTCTTTACTTCTTTTATCTTTTCATTATGTTTGATTGAAACAGATTAGCATTTAGCGGAGTCTGCGTACTTACACCCCTTTATATTTTTCTGTGCAGCATGTTCATTTTTCTTCCTTCTTTCTTTATAATAAAAACAGGGAAAAAATGGTCCATTATTTAGCTGAGGTTGACGACACTCAACAAGAATATAGATTCGCGGATAAGCAACATCAGATAATTAGGATTTACATTTTTGTATTTCGTCTTGGACTCTTTTGGGGGGTTGGTCTCATTTATAAATATGATTAATTAATAGATTTGTTCAATTGAAAGTATCAAATAATAACATTTACAAATTAAACAAAGGCGTTCAAATGGGGAGACAACTTGTCCATCTATGGGGTTGGTTGTGCTTTTCTCTGGGATTAGGCCTTTTGGGTTTATTTTTTGGTGCGTGTTCGCTGCTTATTTCTTTAAACCTCATTATATGTATTTTCTTCTTTCTTGTTGGGCTTGTCAGCTGAAAAGGATATTAAGGAAAGGAAGAGACGAAGAAAAAGATACTTTTAGATTTCAGACTCTATTCCTAGGTTCATAGTTATTCTTATTTATATCCCCACAATCCTTTATTTTGTCGCAGGGTACCGGGTGGTGCGTATCATGACCTGCAAACAATTCATACTAGTGATTGATAGAGAACAAGCGCCGGATAACAAAAAACCAGAAAAACAAAAAAACCTCCCAAAAAAAAACAAAAAAAAACAAAAAAAAACAAAACAAAACAAAAACAAAACAACAAAAACCCACGAGAAAGTTTGGTTACAACGATGTTCAATTAGGGGGGGTTAGCTTAGTCAGGTAGAGCGTTCGACTAGAAACTACAAGGTTTCCTAGTTCGATACCGCGCTCAGCACTCAGCGTTGAGTATCACAGGGAATAATGTCTATGTGCGTAAAGTAAGGAGGCTGAATGGTAGTGTGGCGCTTCCCCTCAGACGCTTGAATAATCTCCTTGGTCTCAGCGTAGTGAAGTGGATAGACTCCCTCGCTGATTGGCGATACAAATTTAGGCCACACGCGACTTTTACTTATATATTGATGGTACCGTCGTTTTAAGAGACGGTTTTAATGTAGAAACATTATTTTGAATCCAGGTGTTTTGAATTCAATCTGAGGCCGTTAGGTGAATTGAATGTTCTGTAACCTTGATATCACCCGACTCCTTCCGGTTAGAACAGTGGAACGGAAGGCTTAAGTTGTTTAAGAGTCAGTCAGAGCCGTTAGATATCGGCGCAATCATAGATCACGGTTCGCTCCCGTACGGTTGAAAACATTTTTGGTTTGAAGTTAATAAAAATGTATGCGCTTGTCTTTAAGATTTAATACAACATTGGCTAATTGACCAGAACTGATGACATCTCCGAAGGATCAGAACAAGAAGCTAACTACAGAAAGTAGAAAAATAGAAGTTAAGAGAATACTAAAAAATCCATTAAGAAGAAATACAGCAGAAACAGAAGGAAGAAGAAATCCAGCCATAGAAGACAGATACTCCGAAAGTAGACAGAAAATATGAGGCCTATATAGAAATTTTAACTCGGAAATATACTGACTTGATAAGATCTTGGTAAGAAATTCTGCTGTGACGTCGTAGAAGCGGGATAAAGATCGCTGTCAAAGGGGTTTAGGTAGCAGAAGGTCGGATCGGCTGCGTTGGATTCGTGGTCAGCAGAAGACCGGGTCGGCGAACTGCAGGAGACCCGGTCGCTACTGCGGTGGGGCTCGGAACCGCTGGGGAAACGATGTTCCCTGGGCCATGGCTCCTGAAGGTTTAGCTCCATTGCAGTGGAATTTAAAGGCATTTTGCGGAACCAGCAGAATCATTTAAACTAGGGAAATAGCTGACGCTCAGCCCCTGAGAAAATGACGTTTTCATTGACCACTGGCCTGAACAATGGTTAGCGCCAAAAGCTATGGACTTAATGACGACTCACGGCGACCTAGGTGTAATTTAATTCGACTTCCACCGCAGGTAAGGAGTGAACACGCAAAGTCTCTTTTTAACGTGAGAACCGTGCTCAAGACCAGAAGTCCACCGCAAACCAAAGTTTCCAACGAGTGGCCCGAATATAGCACTAGGGCTTATTTTCGGGGGTGTCGAGTGTTTGCGTCACATTATAGTGTTTTGAAGAATGCTTTATTTCTTATCGTTTGTCATGTCACTCCGCAAAAGGGTTTATTTTAGGAGGAGGGTCTTATTCAAAATTATCCTGAAAATCACGCTAGTCTACCTTTTGCAGTAGATCTTATTGTTCGGGGAAACGACGGTAGTTCTTGATTTGATGGTGGTAAGAAGTCATCGCTAATAATTGATGTTGCGTGTGAAGGTCACCTATATTTTTGAGTAGGCTGTCGCGGTTTGCGATAATCTAATTCATTTTAAACGGCATAGTCACCGGCTCTGTAGGTTTTTTATGCCTACGGGTACGGAATGCGTTCATTGTACAGGGAGGTTCGCACGCGAATCTCGTTTATATTACATTTTCTGTTGTAGTTTTTTTTTTGCATCGGTCCTGTTTGAATACAAAGATTTTTTCAAACATATCTATTTAGACCTAAATAGATAGTATCTTAAAGGTACTACCTACTGGCCGGTTAGTGGCAGAACTGCGCATTAATGATAAAGGACTCCATACTCTTGATTTTTAGAATAGGCCTTCCAACCAGATGTACATTTTAATGCCTAACATAAGGATACTCGCCTCTGCCGGGGAGGGGGTGTATTATGCTCACTGCAGGGGAGTAATCAGCAATTCTAAACCCACCGCAGGGTCTTGGCATGCCATGTCTTTGTAAAGATGTACTGTTAGTAAACTTGATGAACATGTCGTATGAAGTATTCTCATATGAGCACAAGGTTGTTTCCGCCTCGCATCGTGAGATGTGCACCTGTGTAGGGAGTGGTACCCTGGGAACCCCCGTATTCGTGGGATAAGTAACGATAAAAAACATAAACACACACATGACACAACAACCACACACACAACACACACAGCACAACACACACCAGAGACACACACACAGAGAATAAACATATCCGGTCGAAATAAAGTGATGAAAACAAAAAGATAGGGAATAACTAGTTTTGACACTTCCCTGAATGAGTACAAGTAAAGGTAATATAATTACCCAAACACTGTGCCGCCACTGGGACCGGTATAGTGTCACAAAAGTCAATTTCTTTTCCGTTTAAATTCAGATTTTCCTTCTTCCTCGATTTGTTGCTTTTGCTGAGGCTAATAGAATCCCAACAACGGACAGCGAAGAGTCTATTCCTTTTCGCTAGCGGCTAGTCCAGGGGCGATTTGATTTCTGTTGGGCGTAGCGCCACATCTACCGTAGCTTCCACTTTCGCACGAGCATCAGAATTACCGCAATCCGGTGCTAGCGCATGGCGCTTGAGTTGGCAATCGATCCGATTTTCAGTGAAATTTTTCATACTGTTGATTTATCAATGCAATGAATTTTATAAATGCATCAGTTATTTTATTTAAAAAAACTTTCTATTTTTTTTTTCAGGTCACTTAATCTTTTACCAACCCTTTTTTGGTCGAAACAGATATGGTGGGGTTTATATTAATTAAACACTAATTACAGTCCATAATAGGAAAAGAACAACAAACCGAGGTGTGCGTTGTGTCTCCCAGCAAAATCTTAAGGTCGAAAGCCAACACGCTTAGACACATATATACTCTCTCTTTTTTTGCACTAGTTCTCTCTCTTTGCTTTCTCTTTTATTTCGCCTCGCCCTTTCTCTTCTTCCTCTCGCCTCATCTTCTCTTTCTCTCTCTCTTTCTCCCTCTCTGTTCTCTCTGTCGTCTCTGTTGATATTCTAGCCTAAATCTCACCGGGTTGAGTATGTGACGACATATGGTCAGTTTAATGCAGTAAGGACAGCAACGACTCTCCCTCGAACACCAGTGTCACGAGGTCAAGGCTCGCTTGTAGCTNGCATTCTTATAAGCACTTAAATCTTTTAGGAAATGTATGCACCAGCTATTCTCTCTCCTAAAAGACAATATTAGGAACATTTGTTCTCAGCAACATTTAAAAAAAGAAAAAAAAAAGAGAGAAATAAGAAGTTACAGTTATTCGCCTATTTCATCATAAGGGAGGAGAAGAAAGAGAAAAAAAAAGAAAGGAGAGAAAAGGAAATAAGAAGAGAAATTATAACACACAATAAAAACATAAGCACGTCCATTTCTGAAATATAAACTCTGATGAATGATGTTCATGCTTCAATCCAGATAGACAAAAAATAACATCTTTTTGTTTTTATTTTACATCGCATTGATTTGGCTCAAAAATATTAAATATTATAACATACTTTAACAATGCTTCAAGCAAATTTACCAATTGCTTATATTATATATATATATAGTATATATATATATATTATATATATATATATATATCAATTGGGGCTAGTCTATTCACCTCTACATTAGTATCATTGTGAATTTGATTCGATTTCGTTAGTTTATGTGTTTGTTTCGTTTTTTTTTCACATTGGCGATAAAGCTTTCTTCGATATTTTTCTATTTTAGGACGCAGAAAGCGGAAGCAAAGGACATCTACAGAGAACATATCATTCTAATTGTTTGGTTGGTTGGGCTTTACGGCAATGTCAAACCCCTTGTGTTATTTTATGCAAATACTTCTATTGGTAATTTGGTATTCAAAAATGTTTTATTGCTGACAAGTTTTTGAATGAATTCATTTCAATGCATAATACAATTTTCGTTTATAAATTCATGTTTTCCTCTCGTTTAATTGGCACTAGACCACCTGCCAGACTGAAAGGACAGGGGACTAATCTGTGCAGGCTCTTTCAACTAAATATGTTCCTGTACAACTTTTGTTTCCAATCCATGTCACATGAAGTTCAATTGTCATCTGCCGATGGACAACATTCTATTAAGCAAGTATGTATATATATATGTTGTAAAATCCTTTATTAGTACCCTACTGGGGACAGTAAGAGTAAATTAGAGGAGAGGTTTATATAATGTACCCACTCGCCTCACTTTGTAACCATTTAAGATGTTTTTGGCATTTTAGGGACAAAGCATTTTTTTATCAAGTTATCTTATGACAAACACAGGGAGAAGTGGATTCA
Source organism: Doryteuthis pealeii (assembly GCA_023376005.1). Lineage (NCBI taxonomy): Eukaryota > Metazoa > Mollusca > Cephalopoda > Myopsida > Loliginidae > Doryteuthis > Doryteuthis pealeii. The sequence continues at coordinate 1,137,433 of CM042142.1, read as the reverse complement.
TGCCTTTGCAAGATGTTAATCATAAGTGAAATGCAAATTGGTTTTTCAGTGTTTTTCAGTTTGTCCTATGAAGAGCATTTCATTAATTTTCTTGTCTTCAGTTGTCTTCCATTTATTTATTGAACATTTATTTACAAATTGACATTTAGTTAGTAGGAGGTTATTAGTATGACAGTTACATAAGAATTCTTTGGTATTTTGTATTCTACATTATTTTATTATTGCTTATCCCCCCCCCCCCCCCCTGTATCAATTGTTACATGAATCACGTTTTTTTTTATTTTCTATAAAATATTGAGTGGAGTGAATTTAATCTGTGTGGAAATACTTTTCTATTAATTTAAGGAATATTTTTATCTATGTGTGTTAATATTTTCAGTGGATTCTGGTGAAACCATAGATTTATTTTTCTTTTGTTTATCTTTAATGATTTTGGATATGAATTTTATTCCATGTTGTAAATCCTTTTTAAGGTTTTACTTCTTTTAATGGAAAGTCAACAAAGTCATTCAGTATTTAATAATCCTTTTCTTTGCCCTTTTTACTCCAAAGTTTTATCTGATAATTAATACATGAAACTTTCAGTTATGAAACCAACATAAAGAGGTGAGATCTTAATTTCCTTATGGGTTTTACCCTGCTCTGCTGGTCAGTATTTGAGCACTTTCTTGATTGAAAAAAAAGAAAAAGAAAAAAGAAAAAGAAAGATGTCTGTTCACCTATATATATACATATATTCATTGATGGGTTACTACTATATAAACATAGCGTAAGTAGTTATCCTATAGGGCTCAATATATTGTAAATATAGAGCATTAATAGTTGTAGAAAAAGTTATATCCCGACCGCGTTTCGGTGCTACTATACACCTTCATCAGGGGGACTGAGTCATGTCCCTAGATGAAGGTGTAATAGTAGCACAGAAACCGCGGGTTGGGATATAACTTTATTATATATATATTATATATATAGTTATTTGCTCGTGTTACATTAGCACGTCTGCAGACTCTTGCTCTCGCATCTACCGGAGTCACAGTGTGGGTTCCGAGCAAACCGGTCAACTGTGGACATGATCTTTTCTCTACGCCAGCTACAGGAAAAGTTCCAGGAACAGCAGATGCCACTATACACCGCATTCATAGACTTAACAAAGGCATTTGACCTAGTCAGCCGAAGTGGACTCTTCAAACTTCTACAGAGGATAGGCTGCCCGCCCAAACTTCTAGGAATCATCAGCTCTTTCCACACAAACACACACAGACCACAGTCTGTTTTAATTGTGCAAAATCCGAAGCTTTCCCGGTCAGCAGCGGAGTAAAGCAAGGCTGTGTCGTTGCACCCACACTGTTTGGGATATTCTTCTCCCTGCTCCTCCAGCACACCTTCAGGGACTGCAGCGAAGGTGTCTACATACACACCAGAACTGACAGCAAGTTGTTCAACATCGCCCGCCTCAGAGCTCAGACCAAAGTCAAGAAGGTTCTCATCCGGGAATTGCTATTTGCCGATGATGCAGCATTAATATCACACATTTCAAGAGAACCAAAATGCGTGTCTACAGAGCGTGTGTTCTCAGCACTCTCCTATACGGCAGCGAAGCCTGGATCGCATACTCACGTCATGTGAGGAAACTGGACAGCTTTCACCTCAGATGCCTACACTGCATTCTACACATCCGCTGGCAGGACAAAGTGCCTAACACAGAAGTGCTGGAACGAGCAAACATTAACAGCATGGCTGCCATCACCTGTGAGAGACGCCTGCGCTGGCTTGGCCATGTCAGGAGGATGAACAAAGACCGCATCCCCAAAGAGCTACTCTACGGTGAACTAGTGGAGGGCACCCGGCCGGCAGGGAGACCACGCCTATGCTTCAAAGATGTCTGCAAGAGAGACATGAAGACATGCCACATAGACACGTGGGAGGCTTGTGCAGAAGACCGTGCAACCTGGCGCCTCCTCGTCAGGCAGGGAACAAAAAGAAGTGAAGTAGAGTGGAAGAAAGCTGCCACAGAAAAAAGAGCTAAAAGAAAGGAGAAACAGCAGCACCCCCAACACCTACAGGAAGCATCACCTTTTGTTTGCACCCATTGCACCAGAGACTGCCATTCGAGGATCGGTCTGTTCAGCCACTCATGTGGCTGTAAGTGAGTGAAAAAACAAAACAAAAAACAACAAAACAGAAAAACCAACAAAACAACAAATAAACAATGAACAAAAACTACGCCATCGTCTAAAATAGACGGAAGGTTGCCAACATATATATAGAGTTGATCTGAAGATCTCATAGTCGAGAAACTGCCAGTAACCAGGTGTAGACTCAATGTCTACGCTACCTTAACTAATATATATATATATATGATAAAGGAAATGACTTACTGGTTATTTCAATATAATACACCGTGATATTGTATATATATATATATATATACTTACAAACCTATCAACATAGGCACAGCACATAAACATATACAGGGTACCTGACTTAGAGTGAGGTTTAGCAACAGTCTTAAAAATTATTACTAGTTCAATCATCATTGGGGAGCACCACCATAACTAATCTAATTTTAAGTATTCACATTGGTAGATTCTCCTTATTTTTTTTTTTTTTTTACACAAAAACACAATCATGTTATACTCATTTCTTTTTTTTTGCTTTCTATAGAAATAGAATATTTCTTCCAGTTTTAAAAATAAATTTTTTAAACCGACTTACCATCTGCCTGAAGGAAAACTCGTCCAACTTCACCAAATTTTGACAAACGTTCCTTCAAGATTTTCACATTCATATAACGAGGAATTCTGCTTAGGTAAATCACTCCGGCTTTTGATTTTGTTGCATTTAATTTGATTTTCTTTTTCTTTTGTTGATCTTCCTCTGAATCACTTTTTATATTCTCTTCCACAAATTCTCAGGCTGAAAAAAAAAAAAAGATGAAATACAATCACTTTCATTATTAAGAAATTTGGGTACAGAATAGCGCTCAAGAGGGAATATCAAAATCACATTTTACGCATAAATAGCATTAGATTATGAAAACTCACAAAGTAACGCAACCCTAATCCTAATACCTCAAAGGTTTCTGGTGTTTCCATGAAATGTCATGCTTTTTATAAGTAATCTAATGATATTATCATTTGTGAACTATTCTGCATTAGTATCCTTTTTTTTTTCTTTCTGATTCCTGTCTTTATTTGTACTGTTTTTCCTTGACATTGTTAGGTGTAAATCAGGCCAAATTTAGATATTTACAGTGTGGTGTCCTCTTGCTTTTTATCGGCAAATTAATGTAGATACTTTTTGGGAGTTTGAAATTCGAGTTGGTTGTTTTTCAAGAGAAAAAACATTTATTTTAAAATGGGGGGGGGGGTATAAATATCTACATTAATTTGCCGATAAAAAGCGAGGGGAAGGGCATTGTAAAATACCGACATCAACTTGCAGATAAAAAGCGAGAAACGGCATGCCAAACACCGTTAAAGAAAAACATAGCGTAAATAAGGGCAGGTATCCAGGACGACGAAATGTTAAGAGCACCAAAGAATTAAAAAAGAAAGAAAGAAAAGGGTTAATTTTTGTTTAGTTTTTGAGATAAACTGTTGCAAATTCACCAGAAATTTTTTTTATTTAAGATTCACATTTACTCAAACAAAATTTCTTCTAATAGAACATTAACAACATGTTATTCATCCATGAACCCAAGTGAAAATTAAATACAATTATTTTTATTGTTTAGTAGGAAACACAGTGGTTTAATTAATGAATGAATAGAAACATCTTTTCTTTTTTCTTCTTCTTCACGACAATCAGTTGGTGGCTTATTAACACGTTTTACTTAAGCAATAAAGTTGAAATAGATGGAAACATACGATTCAAAATCTGATCACAAATGAAATTGTATTAAATACTAAAATAAATAATGGTAAATAAGAGAAAAGAAAACTGATTTCCTTTACAGAAAACGTCATACAAAAAAGTTATTTTTCCAATGAAGACGAAGAAACCAAAACATAATATCTAAATTTACCCCCACCCCCATAAATAAATAAATAAATAAACTATCGTCACAACTAGAAGACTTTTAAAAACAAAAACAAAATATTTGAAAATAAAGGAAAACACAAATAAATTGAAATTAATTTTGGAAATATACAAACCTCGTGTTCATCCGAGGACGCCATTTTGAATATGAAATCCGGTGTAGCATCAAAATAATACACTCTGTAAAAAGTACCTTTCCTCCCTCTTGTCATGAAAATGAATTTTCATGACAGCAAACCAGTAAATAATTTTCCTGACAGAAAACCAGTAAACGAAATTATCAAATATTAATAATTATTATTATCTTGATAATTTTCATCGAAATGTGGAAATCCATGAACAATAACAATGGAATTATGTTTTGTATAAAATGCAGTCGTCACCCATTTGTTAAAAATATTAAAATCTTGGTATTCGATTTTTCTCTTTTCTTTCTGAAGAGGACTTGCCATGAGCAATGGCCGATAGGGATGGGTGGCACGAGATAGTAATGGGAATCTGTGATGTCAGGGTGACACAATGATGATGATTGTGCCCATTTTTAAAATTTTGAATAACAAAATACAACCATTGTCATACAAGGGAAATAACTCTTGTGTAGAATATAAGAATTATTTCCCTTGTTAGATTTTTTAATATTTCATTTAATCAAAGAAAAGAAATATATAAATAAATATATACTTAGATAGTCATAAGAAATAATTTTCCAAGCCTCGAATATTGAAAGTCATGAAGATTTCTCGTTAAATGAAATCAGTTAATTCAATTCAATAATGGATTTGGAGATGGACAAAATTTGACTTGTTGATATTCTATTCAATTGGATTTTACAAGTAGCATGAGTAATTACTGGGAAATAAAAAGAAAGAAAAAAGAAAGAAAAAAGAAGAAAAAAGAGTCATTGGAATGAATTTATTACGTCCATTTAGTAATCCCTGTGTTTAATACTTTTTATGGTTTATAAAAAAAAGTATACTACGCGATTCAGAATTTGAATATCCTCACTGTCACCTGTCTATTGTTCTCACCACAAGCCAAATTTATAATATTAGTTAATCTCTACGCTGATAATTTGACTCACGAATAGACGACGGATTTTATTTTTTTACTTATTTATTTGTGGTCACTAAGTAACGTCTGGTCATGTGACTATGCTTAGTTACCGCCTCGTGGAGATGCGTGAACTTCAGCCTTGGGTCAGCAGGTGAGCGATCCATATTTCATAAAATCAATATTATTGAAACAATCTCTCACACACACGATATACGCACACATACAAAATATTTTTTTTTTAAAGGACAGTGAAAAAGAGAAATAAAAACTGCTTTGATGCTTTTTATTTCTTTTTTGATAAACAAACGGAAAAAAGTCAGTTTTCCTTCGACGACTGATTTTGTTTTTACTTTTAATAAAAACAACAATTGCCCTAACATCAAAGTAAAACATTTTAAGTTGAGAAAACTTCCCTTTACTTTTTAAAACATTAACCAAACAAAAGTTTTCAAATTTAATAATAATATCTTATACTTATTTTTTTTTTATACATTTATTTATTATTTTATTATTCAGTCATATTTTCGAATCATTATTATGAAAACTTAAAAAAAAAGTTTCCTTTTTTTTGTTTGTTTGTTCGATTGTTTGTAACTTCTGGGAGAATGAGACAATAAGACGTTATAAACTAGCCTGTATTTATGAGATGAGCCTTGATATGAATATTTTTTAAATATTTCGGTCTGTTGTCCTCGTCTTTATGTGTATAAAGTTAAGCACAACGCTCAGGTCACTGTAACCTCGGGCTCTGTTTAGGTGTTTTTTTTTTTTTTCACTTTTAAATTTCTGATTTAGAATAAGTAACTGCTTCCATTTAAAAAAACTTTTTTTAATGTCTAATCACATTTCTCTCGAGTCTGGTGGCATTTATGCTGCTCAGAGCACTCTTGAGTGAGTGGTAACGGTTTTAGCTCCGAAACAACGTTTGAATTCATGGGTAATTGTCTGAAGATAACTTATTTTAAGGTAATTTTGAAAAACAACAACAAAAATAACAAAACAACCCCCCACCCCCACTGAACAGAGCCCGATGTTACTGTGACCTGAAAAAACAATCAACAAATTAAGCTGTTATATGTTCTGTAGATGTTTTAAGTGAACTTCCTCAACAATTCTATCACTTCATGACCTTTCGGTGTGCAAATAAAATAATTAACATCTTAATTTCCGGAGGTTTGAGGTTCTGTCTCCAGGATGCCCCATCGCCTAAAAGGTGGAAATATAATTAGATTCATTAGAAATGAATTAATAAAATTACCATCTATAACATATATCGAGACGTCTGATATTTCTTATTTCTATCTATTTCTTTTTCCCTTCAAAATAATCAGTTTTTATCTGCATATTTTTCTTTTTCGTTGTCCTTTTTGTTTTGTTTACCCCCTCCCCAAGTTCCACCACTTGTAAGACCCCCTCCCCTCCAAAATGGGTCTCCTGGGTATGACACTTAATTACATCCGCCGGTAAAGCATCAGTTCCGGAACTCTAGGAAATCGTGAGTTCCTCTTCATTGCCATTACTCCCAGGTCGACTCTGAATCACAGTTGTAGTACTTGTTAGGAGCCCACATATTAATCAAATTGATCTGTTTAAAATGAATTCATAGCAGATAAGAATATTTGATATCAATAAATTTCTGTAAAAAAATAATTGGATCATTTATGTATAGATTTGAAGTTCTATCAAGGATTAGAGTGTAGTATCTGTACACTCGGCCTCGGAACACAGTTTCAATCCACTGACACTTCTGGATAATATTGTATTGGTATCTGTACCAGTGAAAAACTCAGTTATTTTAAAACCAATGAAATATTTATAAACACCACTTTTTTTCCTACTGACCAATTACTACTACTACTACTACTACTACTACTACTACTACTACTTGTTAAGCATAACTTCGATTTGGATCAAAACTAATAATTATGTGGCACCGAGTAAGGATTGAACTCACAATTCAGTGGTAATAGATTTCTAAGACAAGTTTGTTAACAATTACATTTCGGTAAGGTGTCTTATTATTATTATCATTATCTCTACCTTTTCTTGTCCCGACCGCTGGGAATTGAGCGACATCATCACCCCCCCCCCCCGATTCCAACTATTGTTGTCTGGATAGTCTCAACCCCGAATCTTCAATTCCTCCTTTGCAAATATCGGAACAACACGCTAATAAGTATTAATACAATTCTTACACACATCCTAGATATTCTTCAGTTTTCTAGAACGCCCCCCAATTCATTCTTCCTCTGATCTTTAGTTCACCAGGTTTCTTTTACAGGTTCTTAGGAACTGTTCCAAGTACTCCAACTACGATTGGTGTAACTGGTCTTAGTGGAAAGAAAACGCTCCGTACCTCATACTGATGTTATAAAGTTTATTTAATACACATCGTGAAAACTGTAAAAAAAAAAAAAAAGAAAAAAGAAAGAAAAAGAAATAGATAAGATTCAATAAAAGATAACAACAAAATACATTTCAATAGAAATAGAAACATAAGAAAGAAATGGACATACAGTGTCTTATACAAATCTTTATTGTGTTGCTTCTTTGCTCAGAAGTAGTAAACTAAATTGGGTTTATAGATGGACTCTGTCTCTCTTACCCATTTCACCTTTGAGTCCTAAATTCGGCAGTGATTTTAAGGACTCAGCAGCAACTGATAAAATGGGATTTATGAAAATCAACTAAATTATTTTAAGACTTGATGTTGAGGTGGAAGTTAAATTAGTAAACAAAACATACCTATATAAACATAAAGTATAGCTAATAGGTCAATTTAGTGAGCGTTACAATTGGTATCGACGTCACCATCATGTTCCACAACATTTTTCAGCTCTCTTGCATATTTTAATGTAGGAGTCGACGTTATAATATTTCAGTTTGTTCATTTTGAAAATTTTTTATTTTGAATTTGAAATTCACAAACTAAATCACTCTTCCCATCATGCTTCACACAAAAATATACAAAGGGGATACCTGCCACGTGGGCTGATCGCACAGGCAAGAAATTGAAAGTCACCAAGCACCGTTGATTTTGTGTATACTGACACAGACAGACAGATAGACAGACACACACACACACACACACACACACACACACACACATATATATATATATATATATATATATATATATATATATATATATATGATTATTTTAATTGCTTATTTTTTGAAATCTTATCTGATTTAATTGCTTTTCTTAGAAAAACAATTAAATAATTTTTTTTTTAATTCGGTTTCCACGAATGCTGATACCACACACAAATTCTAGGCTAAATATATAAACGCTTGTGTACAAATGCACATACACACACATACATTAACATAAAAAAAAATCGTAATCAGGGGAAGCAACTTGAACTTTGTATAAACTAATTACGTCCCTTGTTTTTAGGAACATTCATTATAGACATTTATATCAGCAAAGTTGGCGGAGTGGCCTAGTGTCGGTATCAGCCGAACAACGAAGGATTGTACCTCTTTTCGCTATCGCTAGACCAGAGATATTTTTTTTGCTGAAGCGGAACGCCACACCTACCGCATATCCCCCCACTTTACTGTATAGACCAGACACTGATTCGACGGGGACCAGTATCAAAGCTGGAACCTTGCGATTCCTAGGCGGAAGCTCTACCGACTAAGAAAAAAATTGGGAGACAGCATATCTCACTTTTAAAAAAAATTATGAAAACAATTTGAAATTATAAGTTGTAACTTATTTTATTTTTTCTTTAAGAACAGAACTTAAAGTTACATATATTTTTTCTATGAATTTCTTGATTATAACAATGAAATAAATCACATTAAAGAGTGAATATCTTCAAAGGAGAACCCCTCCCCCCAAAAAAAACGGCAAAAATACACAATTTGACGGATACAATATTTATAAAATTCTCTCGTTTTAAAGAATGTAAAATAGATAATATTTGCATATAATTTAAAAAATCATTCGTCTTCATAATAAAGCAAAAATCCTGTTAAGTTTCATTCATTTTTCCCGAGATTTAAAAAAATTTACTTCATGGGGGGGGGGGGGGGTAAAATTTTGGACCATACCTACATTTATAGAAAGCGTCCAATAGAAAAGAACAAACATTCCTGAAACTCGCAGAGACAAACAAGCCATTATGAATATCTCACAAGCCATTAATAGTGGTATGTGAGACAAGCCGGCTGTGGGTTTTTTTACGCTTAGATTCATAGGATCAGAATGGAGCTAATTGTCAATGGCTTTTGATATAAAAAGAAGGTTTTTAATTCATTTCAAATATGAATTCAAATTAACCTTCAATTTCCTTCTCAATAAGGAGAGATTACACCTGGAAATCACTTAGTTTCTTTTATGCATGGAACTTTCGAGGATCTTTAGTTTGATTGGATTTCACGGCATGTCAACACTTGTTGGATTATTTTATGCCAAAGACATGTTGTTTTATTCTTTCTTCATGAGTACTCATTTTCTTTAAAACTCATTTTTAAACACATTTTTAAAAACTCATTTCTTTCTATTCAACCCATAGATGGGACCCTAACAGGTACTACCATTCAGAATCTGAGTGGACCTGGGAGTAATGGGGGATGAACGGGTACTTCACATTCCTCAGAGCTCCAGGATTGGAACATCATCATTTGATAGAGTTTACTGTCATAGCCAGGATATCAGTACCCTCAGCCACTGCCTTCTAACATATATATATGATAAAAAAGGTTGGGGTTGGTCATAAGGGCAATAGGGTTGGGACAATCATGTAGGTGCTTGGGCTTGACGAGACCAGCCGAATCATCGGAGGGGGCCTTTCCAACCGCCCGTCTAGCCTAAGTAAGGACTGAAGTGAAGTGTTGCATGTCATGAACTGCTCAGCCACCAGGATTCCATCCTTACGCATCACAGGTCACCACCCATGGCCAGCAGGTGTCCCCATTAGGGGACCTTACCCTTCTGCAGAGGTGCAGTCGGTGTATTCTAAAGCCCAAGCCAACAGGGCTTGTGGATCTCTGGACTAAAAGCCTTAGACATAGAGGAGACATGAAGGCGGGAAGAGAAAGATTCTTGGACCAATGCTCTGCAGTTCCTCTTACGTAATGGCCAACACTGCTTTCAGGTGTTTTTAGAAGATATGGATCAGCAGATCAAAGATTGCTCTAACAAAGAAACTTCGCCTATATGATGCAACATGTATGTCTTTGATGATGTACAATTCCAGCAGCTGGACAACTCCTAAGGCAGCTATTGGATAAGTTTGATGCCAGCTACTCAAAACTTCTGAGAATTATCAGTGGACACCAACGGCCAAAGTACGGTCAAGTCACGCTGAAAGAATCGGTTCCTGCTAGATCACCGAAGTTAAGCAGCAATGAACCTGTTCAATACTTAATTGGGTGACCACTTAAGCAATCGTGGGTATTGCAAGCAACCTTAGTCTTTTGTCAATCAAAATGACTTGATTCGGCATCAAATGACCCAAAAAGGGTTGATATACCGTAAAAACAACCAACCAATCATCCAACCGATGTCCAAATAACCAAATCTCTAACAGTGAGTTGTACAAGATGTATGACACTATTCCACTATGAACAAGGGTGGCACAACTACAATGTTTGGTCACGTGCTATGGATGCCCGAAGAAGCACCTGCACAAAAAAATAACTGGAATTTGCTGTAATAGAATAAAACAACTACCGGGCACAAAGGGTGGACTGTCAAATTCCGGATTGGGAGCCCGAAGATCTGGCAAGTGACTAAAGGGACTCTTGCAAAGGAAAGGACAGAGTGTCTTCAAATGAAGAATGGCCGACTATTCATGAAGGATGTTCTAAACTATTACAACGCCAGAATACAGTAAATGATGATGAAAAGTGTCCGGACATGCGGTTGAGAATGGGTGCGTGTACGAGCATACACATACACACGGGAGTGGCACCAATTATATGAGTGTGAATCAATAAGTTAAGAGCCTGTCATGTAGTTATTATATGAATTTTGATATGAAATGTTCACTGTATAATATTCTATCTACTAGCAAAAAATATGTACCCTCCGAGCACAAGTATTGGTACTATTATAATATGTTGGCCTACCTTTTGAATGTGGCCTACGAAATTACGTCTCTCTTATAGTATGTGGCCTACCTTTTGAATGTGGCCTACGAAATCATGTCTCTTTATAGTATGTGGCCTACCATAAAAAGCATATTATAAGGTTATAATAATAATTACTAACCCTAACCCTAATCCTAACCCTAACCACAACCCTAACCCTATCCCTAATTCAAAATTTTAGAATATTTTAGAATTAAATAGATCTCTGATTCATGTAAATTATGGATAAATTCTTTTTTAATTATTCTTGATTACTATATGACTGAATTGCATTTCTTGAAATTGAATAAATGTGAAAAATAATTAGTTTCAATAAATTGTCTAATACTTATATCTATAAATATACTCTTGAGGTAGGACACATTCAAACCGGATATGCCACATACTATAACAGAATCAAAAAGGTAGGCCACATACTATAACGGCACCCAAGTATTTAAGTTTTGATATAATTCAATATTATTTTGAATTAAAAAGATTAATGAAATTAAATAAGAATACAAAATGATTACACTTATTCTTTACGTCATTCCAATTGATTTCAATATGAAAGTATACATAGGATTGCCTTTTAATACGTTTCAGAATAATAAAAAAAAGAAATCAATATTCATACCATATACTATGTAAACATTTATTTCTTAATGATATATAACACACATGCAAGATTTTAAACATTAATAATATGGGCTGTTTTGAAGTAAATCTATCTCAGCTAGACCTTTATGGAGACATTGTTAATAAATAAGATGCTAATTAAGATTAAATAATGATTATTTAACAACCATTGACAATATAACGTAAATAACTAAGGGAATTGCGACGTTGGTGGAGACGTAGTTTCATTTACGGACACCTAATCTCCATTAGAATAAGATATCTGACATCCTCTCTTTGCCTGCGTTATTCTTCTGCAGTTTTCTGTATCGTTTTCATCGTCCATCAATCTATTCTCGTTCTATTCACAACCGCCGGTTTCTATCAGCGAAGTTCATCTTCCTCATCTCTCATCTCTCTTCTATCACTGTTGACCACCCCCAAGCAACCCTTAACTGCCGCCCACCCCCCCCATCCCATTCATTTAACACAGCCTCCTATCACAACAATCTCCCCCCCCCGCATATTTAACCCCTTTTTTCTTCACACCACTTCCTCGACCGGCACCCTCCTCGCAGACTCGGCGGCACGCGTTCTTCTTCCTCCGCCATCACCTCCGTTCACCCCCCCCCACCATCGCTGCCTTCAACACGTCAGCATTTCTTTCCAGTCTCTTCGACTTTCGACCCCCCCACGCCAAACAGCCCCCTTCCTTACATTGGCACTGATAATGCAATCAACGAAATCATACAATAAGGAAGAGTTTCATGTATTTTACCCCCCACCTCGCGCGCCCCTCCCCCCAAACTTCGTCCATTTAACCAGATGCCGGTGACCAACCAGAAGGATGGATTCACTGATAGATTTCTATCAACTTACCCCCGGGAGAAATACAAAAAAAAAAAAGGTGAAACAATTGACAGCAGAAAGAGGAGGACCCAAGTTTATTCCAACCGTTGACCCTCCCCGCCCGCCCCTTTACTTCCCATTCGGCAGACACCCCCCCCCAATTAACTAAAGTCCACAATCCCGTCGGGTGTGACACAATTAATTCACTTGCCTTTATATTTAGATTATTTCTCTCCTCTCACCACATCACCCCCCCAATCACCTCCCCCAAATCTCGCCCCCCCCAAGCAATTTAGAATGAAGTTGCTTTCTGAAAAGACCCCCCCCCAAACACGACGTTAAACCATTGTTATGTTAGAAATGGATTTGTTGCATTAAATTAATTACTAGCAGGATATGTGGATATACCACTGTATAATTTAATTATTACAACGTTTGATATGTTTACTTAAGAACTATTATCAGATAGTTCAATATGTAAAAATTATAATAATCTTGATTTAACTCTCTCTCATTGCTTTTTTCTTTCTTTCCTTCTTTTATCTTTTCATTATGTTTGATTGAAACAGATTAGCATTAGCGAGTCTGCGTGCTTACACCCCTTATATTTTTCTGTGCAGCATGTCATTTTTCTTCCCTTTCTTTCTTTATAATAAAAACAGAATGGTCCATTATTTAGCTGAGGTGACGACACTCACAAGAAATAAGAATTCGGCGGATAAGCAACATCAGATAATTAGGATTTACATTTTTGTATTTCGTCTTGGACTCTTTGGTTGGTCTCATTTATAAATCATGATTAATTAATAGATTTCTGTCTCAATTGAAAGTATCAAAAATAAATAACATTTACAAATGTAAACAAAGGCCGTTCAAATGGGGAGACAACTCTGTCCATCTATGGGGTTGGTTGTGCTTTTCTCTGGGATTAGGATTTTGGGTTATTTTTTGGTGCGTGTTCGCTGCTTATTTCTTTTAAACCTCATTATATGTATTTCTTCTTTCTTGTGGGTTGTCAGGCTGAAAAGGAATTAAAGGAAAGGAAGAGACGAAGAAAAAAGATACTTTTAGATTTCAGACTTATTCCTAGGTTCATAGTTATTTCTTATTTTAATCCCCACAATCCTTTATTTTGTCGCAGGGTACGGGTCGGTGCGTATCGTGACCTGCAAACAATTCGTACTAGTGATTTGATAGAGAACAAGGCAAGAAAAAAAAAAAAAACAAAAAACCCCCCCCAAAAAAAACAAAAAAAAAAAAAAAAACAAAAAAACAAAACAAAACAAACAAAAAACCCAGAGAAGTTTGGTTAACAAACGATGATTCAATTTAGGGGCGGGTTAGCTTAGTCAGTAGAGTGTTCGGCTAGAAACCACAAGGTTCCTAGTTCGATACTGACCCTCGCCAACTCAGCGTATGAGTAACACAGGGATATGTACGGTAAAGTAAGGAGCTGATGGTAGGTGTGGCGCTCCACCTCAGACGCTTGAATAATCTCCTTGGTCTAGCGCTAGTGAAAAGTGGATAGACTCCCTCGCTGATTGGCTGATACCAAATTTAGGCCACCCCGACGACTTTTACTTATATATTGATGGTTACCGTCGTTTTTAGACGGTTAATGTAGAAACAGATTTTGAATCCAGGTGTTGTTGAATTCAAATCTGAGCCGTTAGGTGATTGATGTTCTGTAACTTTGATATCACCCGACTCCTTCCGGTTACGAAAACAGTGGGAACGGAAGGCTTAGTTAGTTTAGAGTCAGTCAAGCCGTTAGATATCCCAATCATAGATCCGGTTTCGCTCCCGTACGGTTGAAAACATTTTGGTTCTGAAGTTAATAAAAATGTATGAGTTGTCTTTAAGATTTAATGACAACATTGGCCTAATCTGACCAGATTGGCATCTCGAAGGATCAGAACAAGAAGCTAACACAGAAAGTAGAGAAATAGAAGTTAAGAGAAAACTAAAAAATCCATTAAGAAGAAATACACAAGAAACAGAAGGCAGAAGAAATCCAGCCATGAAGACAGATACTCCAGAAAGTAGAAGATAAATATGAGGCCTATATAGAATTTTACTGAAAATATACCTGAACTGATAAATCTTGGTAGAAATTCTTCTTGACGTCGTAGAACGGGATAAAGATCGTGTCAAAGGGTTTAGGTCAGCAGAAGGTCGGATCGGCTGCGGATTGGATCGTGGTCAGCAGAAGACCGGGTCGGCGACTGCCAGGAGACCGGTCATCTACCTGCGGTGGGGCTCGAACCGCTGGGGAAACGATGTTCCCTGGGCCATGGTCTGAAGTTTAGCTCCATTGCAGTGGATTTAAAGGCATTTGGCGGAAACCAGCAGAATCATTTAAACTAGGGAAATAGCTGACGCTCAACCCCTGAGAAAATGACGTTTTCATTGACCACGGCCCTGAAAATGGTTAGCGCCAACGCTATGACTTAATGACGCCTCACCGGCCACCTAGGTGTATTTAATTCGACCTTCCACCAGGTAAGGATGTGACACAAAGTCTTTTTTAACGTGAGAAGCCGTGCTCAAACCGAAGTTCACGCAAACCAAAGTTCATTCAGAAATATAGCACTAGGGCTTATTTTCGGGGGATGTCGAGTGTTTGCGTCACATTATGTGATTTTGAAGAATGCTTATTTCTTTCGTTTGTATGTCACTCCCAACAAGGGTTTATTTTAGGAGGAGGGCTTATATCAAAATTATCCTGAAAATCACGCTAGGTCCTATTTTGCAGTTAGGTCTTATTTTCGGGGAAACACGGTAGTCTTGATTTCGATGGTGGTAGAGTCATCGCTAATATTGAGTGTTGCGTGTGAAGGTCACCTATATTTTTGAGTAGCTGGTCGCGTTGCGATAATCTATTCATTTTAACGGCATGTCACCCTCTGTAGGGTTATTTTATGCCTACTGGTTACGGAATGCGTTCATTGTACATTTATATTACATTTCTGTGTAGTTTTTTTTCATCGGTCCTGTTGAATACAAACGATTTTCAAACATATCTATTTAACCTATAGATAGTATCTTTACAGGTACTACCACTCCGGGTTAGTGCAGAACTGGCATTAATGATAAAGGAAACTCCATACTCCTCTGATTTTTAGAACTAGAGCCCCCAACCAGATGTAATTTAATGCCCTAACTAGGATACCCCTCTCCGGGGAGGGGGTTATTATCTCACTGCAGGGGATGTAATCAGCATATTCTAAACCCCACCGACAGGCCTTGGCATGCATCTTTGTAAAGATTACTTTAGTAAACTTAGATGAAATGTCGTATGAAGTATTCTCATATGAGCACAAGGTTGTTTCCCCTCAGCATCGTGAGATGTGCACTGTGTAGGGAGTGGTACCTGAAACCGTATTCGTGGGATAAGTAAACGATAAAAAACATAAACACACACACACACACACACACACACACACACACACACACACACAGAGACACACACACAGAGAATAACATATCGGTCGAAATAAAGTGATGAAAACAACAAAGATAGGGATACTAGTTTGGACACTTCCCTGAATGAGTACAGTAAAGTATATAATTACCCAACACTTCCGCCACTGACCGGATATGTCACAAAGTCAATTTTTTTCCGTTTAAATTCAGTTTTCCTTCTCCTCGATTGGTTGCTTTGCTGAGGCTAAAGAATCCACAACGGACAGCGAAGGAGTCTATTCCCTTTTCGCTAGCGCTAGTCCAGGGCGATTGATTTTGTTGAGGCGTAGCGCCACATCTACCGTCAGCTTTCCACTTTACCGCACAGATCAGATTACCCAATCGTGCTACGCATGCGCTGAGTTGGCAATCATCCGATTTTCATGAATTTTCACTGTTGATTTATCAATCAATGAATTTTATAATGCATCAGTTATTTTATTAAAAAAACTTTCTGTTTTTTTTCAGGTCACTTATCTTTTACCAACCCTTATTTTTTGGTCGAAACATATCGGTGGGGTTTATATATAATTAAAACTAATTACAGTCCAAATAAAAAGACAAAACACCGAAGGTGTGCGTGTGTTCTCCAAGCAAAATCTTAACGTGCAGAAGCACACACGCTTAGACACATATATACTCTCTCTTTTTTTTTCACTAGTTCTCTCTCTTTGCTTTCTCTTTTATCCCCTCCCCTTTCTCTTCTTCCTCTCCCTCTCTTCTCTTTCTCTCTCTCTCTCTCTCCTCTCTCTGTCTCTCTGTCTCTCTGTTGATATTTAGCTAAATCTCACCGGGTTGAGTATGTGACGACATATGGTCAGTTTAATCAGTAAGGACAGCAACGACTCTCCCTCCCAACAGCCAGTGTCACGAGGTCAAGGCTCGCCTTGTTCTTTTTTTTTTTTTTTTCAGGAACACGTCCGAGAAAGACAGATGCTACACTTTAATCCCACCGAAAAGCTGAGGACAAAGTGGGGCTCATCCTGACGTGTGGCTGCGTGAGCTAAGATTATTTCTTGTGAACATTGGAATTAAAAGAATTTCTTGAATATAGAGGGTGTCCACAAAGTTCATATTCACTTTAAACTTATGAATTGTTTTAAAAATGCACACGAACTTTACGGACAAAAGTCGGCCGATTTGTTCGTCTTCCTCTGAAAACATCGTTGAGAATAGAAATGAACTTCTTTAACAGATTTTCCGCAAACCTTCCCGGTTTTGGGGGGTGGGGTGGGTAGGTGACCGATGAGGTTGGTGGGGTTATTGAGTTGTTTATTTAACCCTTTTATGGGGACGGCAGAATAGAACGTTACAGACGTTTGGCAAAGTTAGCAATTTCTAAAAACCAAATGAAACGGTTTATTGAATGCGATGGTGATAATGATGATGCTGATTAAAAATAAAACTAACGACTTAGCTAAAATATGCGACCTTTGGGCACAAGTATTTAAGTTTTAATATAATCAAATCTATTAATATTGGTGTTCCTTAATTATACGGCTGTTACCATCTTCTAAATCATTCAAGATGAAATACAAAAATGTAAATATCAATTATCTGGTGTTGCTTATCCGCCAATTACTTATTTCTTATCAGTGTCATCACCATAGCTAAATAATGGACCATTTTGCTGTTATTATAAAGAAAGAAAGGGAAGAAAATGGACATGCTACCCAGAAAAAATATAATAAAAAAGAAAGAGTAGGGAAAAGATAGAAAAATGATATTACCTGATACCCCCCTCACCACCCCCTGTCGACTGTTGAAAAGACTCGATTCTTTTCTCGATTGGAGAAAACAAATTTGCTAGTATAATGGATTAAAAGACAGTTCTATCAACATATACTCTTTTTCTTTCTTTCTTTCTTTCTTTCTTTCAGCTATGTCGACTGGGGCTTTAGAATATGCCGACTGCACCTCTGCAGAGGGGTAAGACGCTCGCAATGGGGTTGTGGGTGACGACCCGTGATGCTTAAGGAAGGAATCATAAGGGCTGAGCACTCCATAACGTGCCATGACTTTAGTCCTTTCTTAGGCTAGATGCTCGGTCGGAGAGCACCCATCCGATCGATCGGCTGTTCACATCAAGCCCTAGCACCTATATGATTGTCCCAACCCTATTGCACTTATGGCAAGCCCCAACCCTTTTATCATATATGTGCTAGAAAGCGGTGACTGAGGGTCTTAGTTTCCTGGGCATGACGTTAAACTCTATCAAATGGTGAAGTTCCAATTCTTGAGCTCTGTGGAATGTGGAGTACACACCCATCCCCATTCCTCCCAGGTCCACTCTGACTCGGAGTGGTAGTACCTGTTAGGGTCCCATCTATAGGTTAAATAGAAAAAAATGTGTTTTAA
>CM042142.1:1078965-1116465 GCA_023376005.1 Doryteuthis pealeii | reverse complement strand
ACAAGATAATAATGATGTAGCAAACAAACAAACAATACACACACATTCACACACACACACACACACATATATATAGTCATTCACAGATAACGTGTTTCGACGTATCACGTCTCCTCGGTGTGGCTAGACTTGCACAGGCATAGATATAATCCCAAACACACACACACACACACACACACATATATATATATATATATACATACATATATATATATATATATATATATATGTGTGTGAAAAGTGGGGGAAATATCAATTTTGTCGCAACTTTGACCGTAGATAAAATAATTAACCGAATAAGTCGTGGTTATAAAGAATATAAGAGTGCTCAATACGCTTGTGAAGCAGATTCAATAAAATGGTATAGTCAAATGACCTACTCAAGTTTCACCATGAGGCTCATCAGGGTTAATTACAATGAATTTATCAAATTAATTAAGAACAATAAAAGCATATATATATATATATATATATATATATATATATATATAGTGTGTGTGTTTGTGATTATATGCATACATGTAGATGATAGTTCAAGTATGTGTAAAGGAATGTTTGTATGAGGTGTGTTCGAAAGTGTGTTACACTCCTTTTTGAAAATGAGAGACTAAAGCCAATTGAAAACTGGTTTTTCACTGGCCAAAGGCAAAACACGGTCCTTTTACGTAACATCAAACTTTTCAGGTTGTCTGTGAAATGCACAAATATTTGCAAAGTGTCGCCAAATAAATCTCATATATATATATATATATATATATATATATTATATATAATTTTTTTTTGTTGAATATTTCATATATATATATATATATATATATATATATATATATGTGTGTGTGTGTGTGTGTGTGTGTGTGTGTGTCTATAATATACATTATTTGGGATATATTATATATATATATATATATATATATATATATATATATTATATATCAGGATATACGTATATCTGATTACTTGGTTTTGATTGACTCTCCTTGATATCAATTCGCCTTTTTCTCAAATAATTTTCCCACCAATTTAACATTTTTCACCATTACACTGACGTCGGTATTCAGTGTTCAAGCCTAGATAAAATTTCAGGATGCTTATTCTCTAGGAAGGTCTACTATCATCTACTTAGGAGATCAACCTAAATCAACATTTCCCTCTTTCTTTTATTGTTAGTATTTATATCATTTGATGAATTCTTCCAAGCTGTAGTCGTTTACGTACTACTGTATGGTAGCACCATTTGGACTTTAACGAAACGCTTAGGGAAAAGGCAAGATGGGTGCTACACAAGGATATTGCGTACTATTTTAAACAAATTCTGTAAACAGCATCCTACAAAACGGCAGCTATACGAACAGCTGCTGACAAACCACCTAATTAAGACATACTGGACATTACTGGGGGAAGTAAACGACCTTCTTTTATGGACTCCTACACATTGACACACCAGTGTAGGCCAACCAGGAAACACTGACATTAATCAACTTTGTGCAGACACTGGGTGCTGTCTAGAGGACTTGCCAAGGGCGATGACCGATAGACACGGAGAGAGAGAGAGAGAGAGAGAGAGAGAGAGAGAGAGAGAGAGAGAGAGAGTAATTCATGCTCTCGGCACACCCTGATGATGATGATGATGAATTCTAAAAGTATTTCAAGTAGCGTGTAAAGTGATAAAGTGTTAGCACCACCAATATTCTTGGGTGCCAATCCTAAAAGATGAATCTTGTTGTGAAGATAAACTTCATTATTTATTGTCTAATAGTGTTGTTTTTTCTTCTTCTTCTTCTTCTTCCAATTGAGTTAATCATCTTTAAGGATTTTCTATAAGTACCATTATTGAAAACCTTAAAAAGGAAATCTTATTTTTCCTTTGAAGAATTAGAACCCTGCTTAGTTATCATCAGTCGAAGCAAATGTACCCCCTACGGTAACTTTGTTTGTAAAATCCATCCCCCCTAAATGAAGGGTCATAAGAAAATAAAGAAAATGGGGAAAAAAGGAAAGAAAATAAATAATTCAATAAACATTTTGGAAGCCTTCTATGTGCCGACTTCAAAGAATTTCACGAAGACAAAATGCCATTTCTCCACCCCACCCCGTCACCCGGGAATCTAAATGATAACTACACAAGACATTTAAATGTTGTTGTTATTATTGTGTCACTGTTCGACAGATTTCTTCTTTTGTTTTCAAACATGAGAAAAAATAAAATGAAATGCAAAAGTGGATCTATGATTTCTTTATTCGGGGACAATGGGATGATCTGAAGCAATTTCTTCATCCGGGGACAATGGGATGATCCAAAGCATCTTGTTTCTTCTTCTTCTTCTTCTTCTTCTTCTTCTTCTTCTTCTTCTTCTTTCAAATTCATATTTTTATAAAATCGTTTGACCAAATTGAAATCGTCTCGTGGAATTTTCTTCTATTCCGTTTATAAAGTCAATTTAGGAAATGATGCCAATATAAAAGAAGGAGATCATCTTGGACGAGAGAATATGGACGTGTAAAATAAATGACTTCATTATTAAGTTAGGGTTAGGGTTAGGGTTAGGGTTAGGGTTAGGGTTAGGCTAATCAGACTTACTGATATATTGACACACAAACACATGAGAAAATATTCATTTTTATATATTACAAACAGTTCATATCAATCTATATCTCAGTTTAAATGTCTATCAGTACGTATTTAAGTGTGTATGTGTGTGTACGCGCACGTGTGTGTATGTTTGTGTGTATATGTGTGCATGTGTGTATGTGTGTGTGTGTGTGTGTGTGTGTGTGTGTGTGTAGAATTTTAATTATTATTAATTTAATTTCATGTTTGTTTTTATTTTGAAGAGTTCTAAAGGAGAAATTGAACTGAAAACTTTTGATTTTGTGGAGGTGACGTCAAATAATCAAGCCAAGAAAATGGCTGTGGAAATTGGCCCCAAAACTTTTTCACTTCCTTTCACTCAAACATTTCAAAAGAAATCAACAAATCAAACAGAATTGACAAACGTAAGTGAATTCTTTCTCATTTCTTAATCTGAAACTAATAATAATAATATGAGGAATCTGTTTGAGAAGACTAACATGGATGAAATTGCATCCTTTTTGAGAGAAATAAAAAATATATTAAAACTTACGAATCAGATATAAAATACATGCACGAAATTTGACTACAAAATTACACCTGTAAAGGAAACTTGAGGAGCAACATTTATCTCACACTCTAACAGTTTTTGGCATTAAATAACCCACAGGATTATTATACCATTAAACAAACTAAATCAAACCAAATGAAGTTAATGAAAATTATCTATACCAATTTGAAAATATTAAGAATTTGAAACATAGAAACTTTTATGGAAATTACTTCTTTCGGCATTAAATGACCCGAAAAGTGTTGATATGCCGTAAAAAAACAAAAAACAAAAACAAAACAAAAAACCAAAAAAAACCAACAAAAAACAAAAACAAATCAAACCAAACCAAACTTAAAACTACGTTTGTAATGAAATTAATAATAAACTTGATAATGATAAGAATTACGTATTGCATATTTTGCTGAAATCCTAGATATTTACTAAACTGAAAACAAGACTAAATAGGAAGGAGAAAGATTATGTTGCGTCAATCTCTTCAGTTGGGAGGACCAACCTGTTGATCAACGATCAATATCTAAACTTTAATCTACCACTAGTGTGAAAAATATATTTTCTTTTTACTAAGCTTAGTTGTGGCACAAGGCCATGAGTATGGGCACAAAGAAAATCGAGCGTTATTAACAAGTAAAATGGAATGTTCTCTTTTCGTATCTTCACATTTCCATGTCACACCAATAAAATATTTCGTGATGTTGTGTCTTGTTTATTCTGTATTCATTATTGATGGGAAATTCTTTTAACTGAAAACATTTCCAAATTAATTTGCTGGTGTTGGTGGTGGTGGTAGGACCTATAAGTTACTGTTTTTCCATTTCTCAAATACACACACACACGCATATATATATATATATATATATATATATATATATATATATATATATATATATATATAAAAGATCAGAACAAAAATTGCACAAACCGCGCCCCCGGTGTCACAAAGATATCCTACAACTTTGACCCTCCCTAGTTCAGGAAAGAGGTACTGCCCTGGGGTTGAAATTCCCACGACCAGGCTCACCTCGATTTTTGCTGCGTCCTGTCTGAAGATGAGAACATTTCTGAAGAAGAGCGGATATAGTAATTGGATCTCAGTTCGAAGGCCACCGGATAACTACATTGTTATTCCGGGTAGACGTACTGGGTACTGAGATTCTGAGAAAGAGCCGACAGTAGGGGCCTCCAATTCGATGTGTAAAATTTACCCCACTCCCTATATTTAACACAATGAAACTTGAATAAATATAAAAGTGTTTGAAGAAACATTAAAAAAAATTATTGATGATTCGAAAAATTCAGCTTACGGAAATAATGAAAATTATGAACGAAAACAATGTTTACATTTTCGCACCATTAAATCAATTGAATTTTAACCTAGTAAATACAAGTTACGCCTACATGCTTTTTAAAAAGTTCTATGAAAATCTTGTTAAAAGACGGACTATTTTACTTATCTTTCAAAATAACGGTGAGTAATTTTTCCCAATAGGATATTTGATCTTTAAATTAACTGTTTTTCTTTGTAACAACTTTTTAGGTTGGTAATATTTGTGTGTGTGTGTGTGTGGGGGGGGAGATTTTAAAAGAAGTTCGAATAATTTTTTGATTGTTGCTTCAAACTAATCTGATCACATAATCAAGCCTAAATTGATTACGTGATGTCCCAAGCGGACAGATAATCTGAACTGAAATAAAAAGTGTCGATTCATATGCAGCAATAGTTACTAAGTTTGTCTTATTGATTGTTATTACAATAATAGGATCAAACCTTTCTGTGTGTCCTACACACGTGTTCTTTTGTCACACTAAAAACAATTTTCTATGCGTTTGTTCGATCATGTTGAACTACCTACATCTGTGGCAACCCCTTCCATCCCCTACTTCTTTATTGCCTTCCCTCTCACCTTCCCTCATCTCTTCTTTTTACCTTTTCATCGTCTAGTTATCATTCTGTTTTTAAACAAGAAAACTTCATTCTGATGAAGCCTCTAAGATCAACAGATGTAAAATAATAATTAAATGTAACTGTCTGTCTTCGTTATTCACTTTATATATATATATATATATATATATATATATATATATATATGTATGTATATATATGTATGTATGTATGTATATGTATATGAATATAATCAATGGTGATATTGTGTTGTTAACAACAGAAGCAGTAACATTATCAGCAATAATAAAAAAAAGAACTTAAGCGACGTGTGGCCTTGTGCCAAACTTGGCACACTTTAGTCAGAAGAAAATGAAGCTAATCATGGAACCATGGTGGTGCAGACAGGCAACGCCCAAATGTCCACAATTTGATGCAAGGAATAAAATCATGAAATGGCTGTGAAAAACCATTCGCTAATTCCATTAACTTTAAGGAAAAGAATCTCAGATAAAAGAAAGAAAAAAGAAAAAAATAGGGAAAGAAAAAATGAAAAAAATATGGCAGCTATGGAGAGAGAGAGAGAGAGAGAGAGAGAGAGAGAGAGAGAGAGAGAGAGAGAGAGAGAGAGAGTCTTGGAGAAAAACAGATGCTCTTGATAAGGATTTGAGTTGTTCCTTTCATTTTGGCATCAGACAATAATTCGCCCCCCCCCCTCCACGCCTCTTGAAAACATTTTTCTTAGAAATATTTCTGCTGAATTTTGGAAAAAAAGTTCTTAAATATCGAACGAAGAGCTAAAAATGGAAGAATGAGTTCGCACCGAAAAAACCCTCCTAAAAATATCAAGTTATTTGAGAATTGGTCTTCGGAAACCATTCCCTGGTGGAATTGCTTTCTTACCCCCACCCCATTCAATGTAGTGTTCTCCCAACAAAAACCATCACACCGCTTCTACCATAATGATTCTGTTCTGGATATGATACTAAACTCCATCAAATGGCGAGGCTCCATTTCTAGAGAGTTGGGGAGTGTAGAGTACCCCTTTATTATCATTACTCCCAGGCCCACCCTGACTCGGAGTGGTAGTAACTATTGTGGTTTCATCTATGGGAAGCCCCCGACTGCACCTCTGCAGAGGGGTAAGACCCCCCTTCCCCAACGGGGCCACCTGTTTGTCGTGGGTCGTGACCCGTGATGCTTAGGGACGGAATCCTGATGACTGAGCAGTCCATGACATACAACACTATTTTGGCCCTTACTTAGGCTAGACAGGCGGTTAGGGGGCCTTCTCCAATCAATCGGCTGATCATGTAAAGCCCTAGCACCTATATGATTGTCCCGACCCTATTTCCCTCACGGTAAGCCCCAACACATTTTTTATATCATTTATGTGCTAGAAGGCAGTGGCTGAGGGTCTTTATGTCCTTGATATGACGTTAAACTCTATCAGATGGTGAAGTTCCAATTCTGGAGCTTTAGGGAATGTGGAGTACTCCTTCATTACCATTACTCCCAAGTCAACCATGACCTGGATTAATATTACCTGTTAGGGTCACATGGGCTAAATAGAAAAAATGTGTTTAAAAAATTGTGTTTAAAAAGAATCGAGTACCCATCAAGAATGAATAAAACAAAACGTTTTCGGCATAAAATAACCCAATAAGGGTTGACATGCCGTAAAATCCAGCCAACCTACAAATCCATCTATGGGTTAAATATATATGTTTAAAAATATTCGCATTTGATAGGACCATCAGTAAAAAAATAAAATACTAATAAACCTTTTAAGAAACAACTACACAAAAAATGTAAATATGAATGTACGATTACCGCGATTCCCTAACCTCTAAAATAATCCAAAACCTCCAATCTACTATAATAATTTAATATAGACTATTATTCTACTATTGTCTTTATAACTAACGTCTTGTTATTTGTTTTAATCAACTGTTACTCGGTGCGACAAGAAGCTTGAGTCACTTAACAGCAAACAGAGAAAATAAGTCGTTGATACCAGAAACTGTTAAAAGATGGTCATAAAAGCTGCACTTCAAATTTGGCAATAAAAGAATTTAGAAATGATAAAAAAAGATGAAAGATTAAAATAGAAAATAAAATGGAAAAAAATATTTAAATGAAGGAAATGAAAAGAAAGATTAGATAAAATATTTGTTAAGATTTCAAAAGGGAAAGTAATTATGGGGAAGTGGTGCTTCATCCTTTCCAGATCTCCAGAATTGGAGCCTCACCATCAGATGCAGTTTAGTGTCATACACAGGACATCACTTTTTGGGGGTGGGGGAGGAGGCTTAACCCTTTGCAGGGGATAAAAAGGGAAAGTCATGGTGAGGAAAGAGGTGCTCCACACTTAGTGACATACACAGGACATTCCTTTTGGGGTGGGGATGAGTCTTAGCTCCTCTGCAGGGGATACATTCAGGGTATTGTAAACTTCACCGACAGAGCAGTGGTGAAGCAAGGGTACCCATCCCTTTTTGAGGGAGCAGGGTTAATCCCAATTTACAGGGGATACAGTCAGCGTATTCTCACCCCCACCGACAGGGCTGTGGATTTAAAGAAATTTCGCTCGTTGATTCATATTGACTGATTGATTTTAACGGCGTGTCAACCCGTCTAGGGTTATTTTATTTATTTCATGGCTAGAGGTTAGGGAATCGCGTTTATTGTACGGTCATGTTTACATCTTTTGTGTTGTTGTTTCTTAAGAGCTTTATTTTTTGAAATGGTTCCATCGAATACGATTAACTTTTGAACACATCATATTTATAGATGGGACTCAAACAGGTATTACCACTCCGGGTCAGAGTGGATTTGAGAATAATGGCAATGAAGGGATAATCCACACTTCCCAGAGCTCTAGAACTGGAGCCTCACTATCAGATGCAGTTTAGTATCATACTGAGAGGACACCTGTTTTTGGTGGTGATGATCATAACTCAGCGTATTCTACCCCCCCCCCAACCAGTAGGGCGGATTCAGTCTTGAAGCGAATAACAGGCATTCACATGTGAAACCAATCAACAAATTTCGTCCAAGTCAGACGAAAATATTTTTAGATATTGAAGCAAATTATTTTGTCCGTCCATCTTAAAAAAAGAAGTTTTTCAAGCAAACTGACACCGATTCGTTGCGAATTGGATTAAGACCCAACCCCAACCCCGAAAAAAATGAAAATAAAATCTATAATTTCTAGGAAATTACAATAGAATGCCTTATGAACAAAACAAGACAACGACCACAACATTTAACTAGAATCCATGAAAGAAACATGAAAATTATAAAAGAAACTAGCAGGACCTGTGAATATATCACAGAATGATAATTCATTACAACGCTTCATGTGTTTACTTAAGAGCTATTGCAAATACTTTGACATGTAAAAAGTATAATAATCTTGATTTAAATCTCTCCCGCTGTTCTTTTCATCTTTTTTATTTTCATCTTTTCATTACGTTCGATTGAAACGGATTAGCATTATCGCTTCCGCACTCACATCCTCTCTCTATCTTTCCCCTACTTTCTTTCTTTCTTATATTTTTCTGTATTTCTTCATTATAAAAACGGAATGGTCCATTATTTAGCTGAGGTGACGACACTCATAAGAAATAAGAATTTAGCGGATAAGCATCATCAGATAATAAGGGTTTACATTTTTGCATTTCATCTTGGACGGTTTGGATGAAAGTCATAAAGTTAGCCGAGAGTTGTCTCCCTTGAACAATGTTATAAACCAAGAACAGAATAATTATAATTAAACATGAGAGAAAATCTAAAGTGAGAATGCGAAAACTGAAACAATACAAGGGTGAGTCAAAAGTTTTGCAATATTTTGGTAACATGAGACACAATTCGGCATCTCTGCATGCCGAGCTTATGAAGATAACGAACTATACTGAACTGTGAGATGTCGAGCTCTCCTGATACTCTCCCAGTGTTACTCGCCGAATTAGCAACAATGGTTTGTAGCACAATCTCAGAATCTGCGGTGTTAGGACAAATTGATCTTGCCTGATCGTCGAGGTTCTTGAAACTTGAGTGAAATTTCTTGAACCATTTTGCTGTTTTTGGTTGCTTATTTTGTTATGCAACATATTCACCAAATTTGTTGCCATCCCATTTTGTTTTCAATAAAGCAACATTCCTTATCTGATTAACTGCCCTGTCGGTGAGGCTAACACCGATTGAATCCCCTGCAGAGGGGGTAAGTTCTCCTCAACAAAAGGGTGTCCTGAATATGACCCTAAACTGTATCTGTTGGTAAGGCAACAGATCTGGAGATCTGAGCCATGTGTAGTACCCCTTCATTGCCACTAATTCAAGGTCTATTCTGACCCGGAGTGGTAGTTCTTGTTATTCCCATCTATGAGTAAAATAAATCTGTTTAAATATGATTATTAATAGATAGAACCGTGTGGAAAAAAGAAGAAAAAAACTACACAAAAATGTAAATATGAACAATGAATGCGATTCTCTAACCTCTAGGCATAAAATAATTCAAAACATATTGACATGCAGTTAAAATCAAAATTAAAATATTCCTTTATTCATTAAAAAATGACAACTTTATTGAGTGAAAAGTTTTTATGAAGATAGAATTAAATGAATTCTGAAACATTCGTGTAAGATCATAAAAATGTCAAGGAAAATATTTTGATGATTAATAAACATATTAATACTAGAATATGTACTAGTTATTATTAATTAACTAATTTAATTTTCGAATGTTTTATTTTTGTTTTTTTCTTATGAATCTCAGTTTTTTTCCCGCTTATTTTTATTTGCAATAAATAGCGACGTTTGTCAAAAATTGT
This sequence comes from Doryteuthis pealeii, assembly GCA_023376005.1. Lineage (NCBI taxonomy): Eukaryota > Metazoa > Mollusca > Cephalopoda > Myopsida > Loliginidae > Doryteuthis > Doryteuthis pealeii. Next base: position 1,106,608 of record CM042142.1, on the reverse strand, counting down.
TTTTCAAAAACTATTTAAAATAGTTTTGTTTATAAAATAAGTTGAATGTTTTTTGCATATTTATAGCACTACCAAAAATATGCCTCCCACCCCCGTGAGTGCAAGTATTTAAATTTTAATATATCATAATAGATTAGAAAGACTAACGAAACTAAATAAGAACGAATATAAAATTATAATTTCCATTATAATAAGATTAACATACAGTACGGAAAATCCTTTCGAAATGCTCCTTACATGTTGACGAATTTCCTTAAATGGATAACAAGTTTCTGGGTTTGCTTTTTCTTTTTTTCCTTATTTTTTCTTTTTTTAATATATTTCATAATTCAACATTAATGAAAATAAAATTCATTTTAGGATGTGATTTGGATGCACAAACAGGAGAATATTGGTTTGAAGAGACTTCAGAGAGACAACCAGAATGAATATAACGCTGTGAGACATATTCAAAAACAGTATGAAGATGGTATATATAAGTTACAATTGGTTTCTTTTTATCTATCTATCTATCTATCTATCTATCTATCTATCTATCTATCTATCTATCACTGTTTTCCTATCTATCATAAAATTCTAACCTAGACTCTTACCATTTCGCTGATTCTAAAATTGTTTTCAAATAGCCGAACTCATTATGTGATTATCATTTGAACCATAAAATCTACAAATGCAACAAATCTAAATCCCAAATCTTCTCATTAATCTCAATCGAACTTTCTAATGAGTTTATTAACGATCATTCAATTACTGATCGATATTTACAGAAATTCATTATCAGTTTCATCGATTACCAACTCTTACCCCCTCCCTCCTCCCTCATTGCAATATTCCTTCTCAAATGACAAGATCTCTCTCTCTCTCTCTCTCTCTCTCTCTCTCTCTCTCTCTCTCTCTCTCTCTCTCTCTCTCTCTCTCTGAGGATGAAAAACATTTTCAAAACAGAAAAACAAATCCAAATCCAACGTCAATTATCATTCAACATAATTGACATTTAGTTTTCCTGATTAAAAAAAATATATCAGTCATAAATTTATTTTTCTGTATCTTTTTAGATGAGACTTGATGTCAATAATTTTAATTTTTCGGACTGTTGTCCTCATCTTTATTGTGGTATGTATAAACACAACGTTTCAGCCACTGTATCCTCCGGCCTTCCTCAGGTGTATCCAACCTGGGAAATCATTTTAATAGTTGATCAAACTGGCGTCGGAGAACTTTTTAAGATCTCATTCATAAACATTGCGTTTATACATACCACAATAATGATGAGAACAACAGCCCGAAAAATCAAAATCATTCATAAATTTTCCATTTAGATTGTTGAGTTCTTAATAGAAGAATAAGAAATCGATACAATTTGTTGACTTGTCTGACTCATTATTCCACGATTTATTTGAATGAGTCGTTTCATTACTGCAACAATCCTAATTCATTTGAGGAGGTGCTCTTAGCGTAACGATTATCGGTATAGGAAATAGACACGGCGAATCGATTTCAGATTCTAGATAAGTGTTATGACTGAACTAATCAATTAACAATATTGAAAATCCGGGGAAAAGGTTTATTACTTTTTGTATAGGAATATAAATAATAGAGTCAACGCGCAGTTCTCCAACAGTATGACTAGCTACTTGATTAGTTGTTACTCGACTACGGATACTAGAACGTAACTTCTGCGAATAACCACATGTATTCATATCTTTATATGTGTTCCATTGGACGAGTTCAATTATCTTGTAGGGGAAATATCTTCCCTTACAACAATGAGGCTGTTTGTATTTCACATAGCGTTAATAACCTTGGGAAAGGTATGGATCCAACTATTCTTCATCCAGCTATGGATAAACAGAAGGGAATTTTTGAGCTCTTTAACTTTGGTATGACAACCGGTCTAAGAGAAGAAATACTCTGATTTCAAACCAGTTAAACTCCGCTTAAAAAAGGACCTTGTGTCGAATCGTATCCATAGCGGAGGATTTAGGTAAAGGGTGTACACCAGACTATTCTCCTTCCAGTTATTGGAATTTTTTAGGGTATTTAACCTTTGTATGACAATCGTTCTATGAGAAGGAAAACTCTGAATTCAAATCTGTTTAACACCGCTTCAAAAAATCTACCAGGTGTCGCATTTAGTCCGTAGAGGAGGTATTAGTTAAATACATTTGAAAAAAAAATGCACCCTCCGGACACAAGTATTTAAGTTTTAATATAATGAAATATTATATCGAATTAGAAATGACTTAGGAAATTATACACGAACACAAAAAAAAGATTACACTTATTTTTACTTTATTCTAATTGATTTCAATATAAAATTATATATAGGATTGCTTTTAATACATTTCAGAATAAAATAACATTTAGAAATCAATAACACCAAGTAATTATTTATTAAACATGATTTTGCTAAAACCGGTATGCAAATTATTCACACCATATACTATGTAAACATTTATTTCTTAATGATATATAACACACCGCAGGATTTTAAACACATTTATAATATGGGCTGTTTTGAGGCAAATCTATCTCGACAAGACCGTAATAGAGACATTGTCAATAAATAAGATGCTAATTAAGATTAAATAATGATTATTTAGTAACCACTGAAAATACAATGTAAATAACTAAAAGAATTGTGACATTGGAGGTGAAAGATATTGTTTCATTTATCGTTATGTTTCGATTGGAAATGGGAATGTAAAACTATTTGTAAGATGAGAAAACAGATCTCATTTTTTGAATTATCCAGTGAAAGTTGAAGAACATAAAAGTCTAAACATATTTATAAACAGTGTGAAGAAAAAATCGTGAGATTGTGATATTATTTTATTTTCAAATATCAATATTTGTAAATTCACTTTTCCTTCTGAACGTAAGGAATAAACATTAACGTGTTTAGCTGAATTGCATTAACATGTGTTCAAGTGTGCAAAAAAAAAAAAAAAAAAAAAAGAAAAAAGAAAAAAGAAAAAGTAATCTTTGTTAAATGAACATCGTGTCGTTTTTTGTTGTTTTTTTTTCTTCTTTTCCTTTTCTCGCAGATATCAACAAAAGACAACAAGGCCACCGGAAAATGGTGAGGAACTATACAAGTAACGAATTAATTGCCAAAACAGATCAACAACAGAAACTTAATAAGGTTAGTAAAAAAGTACCGAAAATAAAAGAAATAGAAAAAAGGAAGAGAAAAAAGGAAGAAGAGACCTATGACATGTATTTTCTTGCAAGATTCATTGGATGAAGAAGAGAAAAGAATACAAAACTCCAGAGTTTTTTTTTATTTTGACAGATTCACTGGCAACAGGATGCAAACGGTACAAAAGTTTATAGATTAAATGAAAAAACAAACATAAAGCTGTTTATCCACTTTTACTCAGAGAACAGGGTCGTTCCTTAGTTGAGAATTAGAAGCGGCTACCCCACATCGCCTGAGTAGAAGCGGGATGGGGGTGGTGGTGATGGTAAAAAAAAACTAGTGTATTGATTTGTTTGCTTTTGAAATTTACAACTGCTGGACATTTTTTAGTAGAATTTCAATGCTATTTCTCTCTATATATTAATTTTATATATCTTCGAATATAAACCAAATCCTCATAATCTTTGCACATAAAGCAAGAACTGGTGATATTTAATGTGAATATATATTTACTTTGTCGTTACTTTTTATTTTCGTATTTTCATTCGAACACGCAGATACATATTGCCCTTTATATATGTATAGATGACGCCTTAAATATATTTTAAGGATCTTAAAGTTTCCTTCTCGAAATCTTATTTGCAGCACTAGTCATTTATCCCAATTGGAAAATGTGTGAATGCATATGGGTAAATAGTTGGATAGATTGGGTATACATGAGGTAAATAGTATGACAGACTGGGCTCATTTGCCTTCGTATGGCAACTGGCATAAGAGAATGAAAACTCTGAATTTAAACAAGTTGTACTCAGTTTTAGAAATTGACCTTGTGCCGCTTTCTGATCATGGTAGAGGGGTTGGGTAAATACATATTCGCCTTTTTTAGTTTTTGTTATCAGTCAATTTTCATGCTTGTCATTCTGAATTGGAAATAAGTTTAAAGCAGTTATTAGTAGTTCCATGCTGACGAATTATTTGTCTTAATTGTGATAAAAAGACTTCCCAAATAGTCATGGATTGAAAACCTTATTATTTGTTCTAATTGTTCCTATTATTTGTCCTATTATTTGTCCTAATTGTTATAAAATACTTCCCAAATGGTCAGGATTAGTCAACAAACACTTCCGTCCGTTTTTTTGTTGTTGGGAAATAAATAAATGGTTGCTTTTAAGCAGAATTTGTTTTACAGTGACAGAATGAGTGTCAACAAAATCTTTCATTAAATTGAAGTTTATCAACAGCTTTCGAGATAATCAGAGCATTCAGATTAAAATCACTTCAAAGAATATTAGTATTTTATTAATAACTAGAAGCGGCTAAGCAGGGTTGCCTGGGTAGAGGGGGGATTAAAAAAGTTAGTCACGCAGATCCATTGATTGTTTTGGTTTTCTATAATTGATTTGTTTATGTTTTAATCATGAACATACCAATGGCTTTCTTTACACTTACTATTCAAATGCTAATTTTTAAATATCATGAATATAAATAAAATCATTATTTTTGCACAAAAAGCAAGCTCTAGTGAATATATATATATATATATATATATATATATATATATATATATATACTTTGTCGTTATTTGTCTTATTTCGCAGTTTCCACAGGACTTACATACATACACACATACTAACTGTGCTTTATATATGTATTTAACAAACCCTCCGTACGAACAGGATGCGAAACAAGGTCAATGTTTTAAGCGGGGTTTAATAGGTTTGAATTCAGAATTTTCCTTCCCCCAGACTGGTTACCTAGCTATGGTTAAAGAGTCCAGTCTGCCCTGCTATTTACCCATAGCTGGAGAGAGAATTGGATTTATACATTTCCCAAGGGTATTAGCGCCATGAGAAATGCCAACAGCTTCGTCCAGGAATTGAACTACAGAGAGAGAGAGAGAGAGAGAGAGAGAGAGAGAGAGAGAGAGAGAGAGAGAGAGAGAAGAGAGAGAGAGAGAGAGAGAGTGTGTGTGTGTATAAATTGTAACCAGCCAATAAAACACGTTTTTATTTTATTGTTCACAAAAATTGATCCTAACTTTCAAGTTGAACAAACCCATGTTTCCTTGATTTGTTTGTTTGTTTGTTGGTTAGCTTTCACGGCACGTCAACCCCTACTGGGTTAATCTATGCCGAAGGCGTTTTGTTTTATTTATTCGTGATGGGTATTTTTTAAAACTCATTTTTTCTATTTAACCCATAGATGTGACCCTAAAACGTACTAACACTTAGAGTCCGAGTGGACCTGGGAGTAGTGGCGATGAAGGGGTACTCCACACTCCCCAGAGCTCCAAAATGAAACCTTCACCATTAGATGCCGTTTAACGTCATACTCAACACACTTCGTTGGCTGGCTCACTATCCATTATATCAGCACATTGGATGTGGTGTAGTATTTTAGTGGTGAGGACAAATAGGCTCATATTTATAAATAATTGTTATCCAATTATCGATGGGATGCCACAAATCTAGAAAAACTGAAGTAGCAATGTTTAAGAAAAGAGAAAATCTGTTATTTTTATTTTGCTTGTAATTCTATCATAAAAACAAGTGAATGTATTACTTCCTTATTTACTTTCTTATTCTTAACACATTTCCTTTTCTAATCTGTTTGTTTTGTCTATCAGAGTAGAATAATCTCCGTACGACTTTTCTTCCTCTTTTCTCTTAAGAGCGCAGATGGTTAACCTGACTGTCACTCCTTAAATGTTAGCTCAATGGTTGCGAAGGAGGTCATAGGATAAAAAGATCGAAAGATCTACGGTTTAATACACCCGTTCCAAATTTCCGACCCCCCCCCCGGAAGTTTGCATTGATTGACAATAATGACAACGATAGTGCATGCGCATGCGCACACTGCCAGGATCAATTGCTCGCTCAAGTTTTGATCTTAATTTCTTTGTACTCACATACCTTGTATGTTGTATGGAAAAGCTTCGGACATCTTTCTAAAACGGTATTTACTAAGATTACTTTAGTCGAGCACAAGACTACAGGAAAGCGAACACTGTGAAGCTGTGACAAAGTAGCTTACTACCACCGGATCCTTTGATGGATCTTTTGGGATAGAAAAGCCTGTCAATGCCTTTTAAGCAAAGGCTCATTTTCCACCATAGGATAAATATGCACTGATGTAACCCAACAAAACAATTGTAAAAGATAGATAGATAGATAGATAGAGAGAGAGAGAGAGAGAGAGAGAGAGAGAGAGAGAGAGAGAGAGAGAGAGAGAGAGAGAGGAGAGGGGGAGATGGGGAGAGGGAGAGAGGGGAACGTGAGAGAGAGAGAGAGATTTATAACTAGTATTTTCTATAGGGTAAGGTTTATAAGGACTATAGAAAGTATTGGTCATAAGTATGCGTTAGTGTGTGTGTGTATACGTGTGTGTGTGTGTATGAGAGAGAGAGAAGAGAGAGAGAGAGAGAGAGAGAGAGAGAGAGAGAGAGAGAGAGAGAGAGAGAGAGAGAGATTTTATAACTAGTATTTTCGATAGGGTAATGTTTATAAGGACATATAAGGAAAGTATACATCATAAGTATTTGAAAACGGACAACGCCAAGATTGCAGCGACCATTAAGAATTTTGAGCGGGAGAGCAACCCAAATTATTAGTTTGCTACTTCTTCTAAGTAATAAGATTTTATCTTTTCGAATTGAGAAGAACAATCCCTAAAAAATAAAAAATAAAAATAATGAAAAAGCAAAAAGAACAACAACTTATTTTTTATTATTTGTCTGTATTTTTTAGATGAGGCTTGATGTGAATAATTTTGATGTTTCGGACTGTTATCCTCATCTTTACTATGGTATGTGTAAACTTAAAGAATGACGTCATTATTTGAATGAGATGTTTAAAAGTTCATTGACGCCTGTTTGATCAATTGTCAAATTATTAGAAATGATTTCTCAGGTTGGATCATTACTATGCTTCGTTACACAGGGAACGCCCAAGGAAGGCTGGAGAAAACAGCGGCCGAAATGTTGTGTTTACATACACCACAATAAAGATGAGGACATCAGTCTAAAACATTAAAATCATTAACTTGTTTTTAATTTAACAATTTATTTCTTATCAAAACTTAATTTTAGCATTCAGAACCACAAAATATGATGAAATGCAAATCTTGTTTTATTGATTGTCATAAAATTGGGTTATTCTTGCTTCATGTTTTTATTTTTAACTCTCAAAACCAAAAGCGATTAAGAAGCAAAGAGTCTGTTCAAATAGTTTTAAGAAGTGTTTATGGTGTAAATGGTCTCAATTCCTCCTCTGATCTCCATTTCCCACAATCTCTTTCCCTTTGGGGGCCGTTTTAAGGGACCCAACTACAATTGGTATCACTGTCACATTCATGTTCCCAGTTATTTCAGCTCTCTAGCAAGATCCATGTATTTGTTTCGTTTTATTTTATTTTTACTCTACGTCTCACTGAAATGGCAAAATCCACTAGAAAGTCCTTGTTAATTAAATCTAGATCTGACCGTCTGTCTGTAATTAGGTGATCCATTATCTATTCAATAATTATTCATGAAGGGTTAGACATATGAGTGGGTGTATATGTGGAGTTATACAAATAAAAAATAAAAGTGGATTTTTTGAAGCATGAAGAAATATGAATATAAGTATTCAAACTAGACTAATATTCAAAAAAATACAAATGACTTACCAGTCGTGTTAGAATTGATATTAGAAATGAAATTGAACTCACGAGATATTTTAGTAAATGTTATATTTCCGGCAAATGGAAATATTTTGAAGTTGATTTTTATTGGAATGTGGTTTATGTGTTGAAAAATATAAAGAAAATTATTTACAAAGTAGAATTAGTCAGGGATTTAATATTTCAACTAAAAATAAATTGAATAGTTCTTAAATTGTGACAAGTCATAGTGCGTGTATGTGAGCATTCGTACACTATATTTATTTGTGAGCCTGGATATGTGTATGTGGTAATATCAAAAGAATAATATGTGAACTAGAATTGAGAATGATCAGTGAATGAATATCTTAAGCCGAGATTTTTGGGTTTCTACATCTACATGTGTGCTTGTACGCATACACGCATGTACACACATATGTTCATGCACACACGCACAAACACACACAAACATATATACACACACATATATTCATGCACACACGCACAAACACACACAAACATATATACACACACATGCTTATCATGCATATTTTATGTGCAAATTCATGATTTCTGTGATATGTGTTTCATTTGGGTATATGATTAATATATCTTTTATATATCGGAATTAGCTGGAGTTGTTCGGGATGATATAGAAATCATGAACAAACTGAACCCACCATGCAGTTTATCACACGAACTAGAATCCCATAACTCCTTACCATTTCTAGACATCCTACTCACTAAAAATAACAAACTTGAATTCAAAGTCTGTCCCAAATCCAAATTCAAATTCAAAAACGACCACATACATTTTTACTCTCTCTCTCTCTCTCTCTCTCTCTCACACACACACACACACACACACACACACACACACCCCCATGTATTATAATAGGATTTTACCTTAGAGCCCTCCGCATACGCATTTAAATACTTGAATGACGAATTTATTCACACAGAGAACACTTTCTGAAACCTCCTATATCCAAATCCTTCATACAAAACACCAAAGTCCAAAGTCCTCAAAATCCACACCAAGAACCAATCTCAAACCGCCACCCACACAAACCACCACACATCTAACCTCATATATACATAATTTTACCAAACAACTATACCTACAGTATCATAAATAAAAATTTGAACCTTCACTCGCCACCAAAGATACTCGTCTGTAAGAGAAATTAATTTTCTAAAACAAGAGCTCATCTCATGTCCTGAAGAAGGTCAGGAAGACCGAAACGTTATAGCCTCGACATTATCACCAAGAATAAATATTGTTCCATTGAAACATCCTTTTGTTTGTCTACATTTCTCCACATACTCCCCACACCCACACACACACATATATATATGTGTGTGTGTGTGTGTCTGTGTCTGTGTGTCTGTGTTATGGATATCTAAACTCTAGTTTTGCTATCACGTTATCAAAGATATCATAAATACATTTGGATTAGTAAGAAAATTGTGCTGCACCAGATTCCAGTTTCATGTCGAATCTGAGAGTTTAAATGACTAAAGATTCGTTGTAGTTTATTCGTATATTTAACTATGTTTACATCATTGGGGGATTTGAATTGACGGTTTGAAAAACGTAACGGAAAAGTCTACATATATTGTTTTGTTTCAAATAAATCCCTTATATCATGTTGGTGTAAGACAAGTCAACACAATTATAGTAAAAAATAACAAAACATTGTGGGTTTTAATGAAATTTTGGGGAGGCAAAAAAAACAAAGAGTGAAAATTATCAAGAAATGAGAGAGAGAGAGAGAGAGAGAGAGAGAGAGAGAGAGAGAGAGAGAGAGAGAGAGAGAGAGAGAGGGGTGGGTGGGGGTGGTTGTAATGGAAAAGCATAGGTAACCAAGTTAATACATTATTTACGATAAAAAATAAAATCAGTCAAAATTTCTTACTATATTTTTCTTCGTTGCATGTCCGTTTTCTTCCCTTTCCTTCTTTATCTTAAAAATGGAATGGTCCATTATTTAGCAGAGGTGACGACGCTCATAAGAAATAAGAATTTGGCGGATAACCAACGCCAGATAATCAGGCTTTACATTCTCGCATTTAATCTTGGTCGATTTGGACGGTCTCATTTTTAACCAACGTGTTGCAAGATATTAACGGTCGTACAATTAAGGAGCACGAGTATCAATATATAGATTTTCGTTACCGACCACCTGGCTATAAATATTTAGTCAACATTTAGTAACTTCATAAAAAAACAAAAAACAAATATGTTAAAATAAAAAATAGTTTTCATTCTTATCTCTTTCGCTTATCATTGTAGGTTAATAAATTGTCGTGTGTTGATTTTATTTATATTATCTGGAATTTTATCATTAGACAAGTTATTACCCGTGGCAAAAACTCACAGCTTTTGACTTACGGTCATGTCACGTCGAAAACACCTGTTCCTCTCCGAGCATCGAAGTTAAGCGACGATGCTTGTGTTCAGTTTCGGAATGGGTGGCCATTTAGAAACAACAGGTATTGTAAGCGACATGAGACTTGTGTATCAGATTAAGCAAAACTTATTAAATAACGTAATCTCTTACAAACACACACACACACACACACACACACACACGCACACACGCACATACATGCACGTTGGAATCGATATGTTTATTAGGTGTGTGTGTGTGTGTTGTCTTGAAGGCTCATGTTGTAATAGTTACATTGGAAATGAACACGGCGAGACGAGTTCAAATCGTGACGTGGTTGTTTATATTTCCCATAGTGCTAATGCCGTTTGGAAAAGTATCCTGGGAATGAAGTTAAACTGCATCAATGGTGAAGTTCCAATTACAGATCTTGGTAGTGTGAAGTAACTCTTCATCACCATTACTCCCAGGTCCACTCTGACAGGGAGTTGCATCGTTTTCGGTATAAAATAACCCAATAAGAGTTTACATGTCGTAAAATCCAACAAACCGAACTAAATCCTTACGAAAGGTACGAATCCAACTATTATCTCTCTCTCTCTCTCTCTCTCTCTCTCTCTCTCTCTCTCTCTCTCTCTCTCTCGGAAATGGAGCCCCACCTTCAGATGCAGTTTACTGTCATACCCAGGACACCCCCTGGCGCGTAGTGTAATGGTTAAGTCGTAGGAAATGGACTCGTCGAGCGAGTTCAAATCTTGGACGAGGCTGTTTGTATTTCATATAGCACTTATCCAACTATTCTCCCTGTTGCTATGGATGAATAGTAGGGCTGACAGGGTTCTTTAAGCTTGGCTAGGTAACCAGTCTAGAGAAAGAAAACTCTGAATTCAAGCCTGTTAAACCCGCTCAATATATACCCAGAACACCCCATTTTTTGCGGGGGGTTATACCACTTTACAGGGGTTACAGTCAGAGTATTCTAAACCCCGCCGACAGGGTGGTTCTCGTTTTGGAGATTGGACAATCTGATGAATTTTTTGCTGATGCCACCTGCAGATCATAGAGCAATGAACCCCCTGTGTTACGTATCCTGCTGTCAGTGAACTTGCATGCTCATTTGCTTGTGTCAGAGAGGATTGTGTTAAAGGCATCGGTGGGGGGTCTGCTTCCGCACAGGGCACAGGTGGCCTATCTGTCTTGCATGGCCTCGCTTGTAAGCCCGTCTGTTTGTCTCTTCAAAGTGTGGATCAACCCAGAAATAAATTGATGTCGGGTCCTGACACCTACTTTTTTTTCTCGCCGTAACGTTATATACCCCTCCCCCATCCATACGCAGTTGCTATGCTTTTAATGCTATCTCATAGCAAAAGAAACCCCCAGACTCTGCTCTTGATCGAAGGTGGTGAGCGTCGTAGTATTCACATAATGAGTTTTGTATTTTTAGTAACATTGAGTAAACATATTTGTCTGAAATTTGAGTCTATAAAAAGGGGACATAAAGATCTTTTGTTTTTTCCTTTGCATACCAACTTTAAAGGAGTAAAATCTCTTGTTGTTTTTCTCTCTCGAAAAAACAAAACAATAAGAGAGAGAGAGAGAGAGAGAGAGAGAGAGAGAGAGAGAGAGAGAGAGAGAGAGAGAGAGAGAGAGAGAGAGAGAGAGAGAGAGAGAGAATAGAATATGCAAATCAAAACAAGGAAACTATTTTAAATTCTGGTTGATTACGGCTAGAATTTTCTCAGTTTATAAAATTCTTAGACCTTTTAAAAATGGCTTAGCTTTGCCATTAGATGAAATCAGATAGTAAGAACCCAACTCTGTAATTAGCTAAATGCAGTTCTATTGAGTCTGCTGCTGTAAGAGACCAAGGTTGACACAAGGTCATTTTCTAGGGGGAACGGAAACGTCTTTAAGCGCTGAACAATTTACATTCTTTATTTAAAAGAAAAAAAATTTGATTTTTGTGGAAAAAAAATTAGATGTACATTTGAAACTGGTTTGATTTCAGTTTTCTTTCTCCTAGACTGGCTGTCATATAATGATCAAACAGATCAGTCTCTCATACTATTTACTCATAACTAGAGGGTGAATAGTTGGATGCTATACCTTTTCTGAGTGTATTAGCGCTATGTGAAATGCAAGCAGCCTCGTTCAGGATTTGAACTCGGTAGCCGAGTTAATTTCTCAGGACGGTAACGGTTACGCAACGAGTGCCTTTGATAAGTTTTGGTTTCATTTTTTTTTTCACTAAAAATAAGTAGCAATTTACATCATCAATTTCAACCAAACATCTGGTTGTCTATTCTTGTATTTTCCATCAATAGTTGATGCTTGACTGTTGATATTGGCTGTTTATTGGATTATCTGTTGGTAGATATACACTGAATTAACACTCATATTTACGACTTTTCAACATCAGCAGCAGCAGGCATTTCCGGTAAGAATTGACCAATTAGAAAGCATACAGAACGCATTTAAGATTGTAGTCATTTGTTCTCGAATCATTTGATAATTAAACTTTCTACCAGAAAGATATCTTCTGATACTAAACCTTTTTCTACCAAATATTTCAAGGAACACTACAAGACTAGAATTGCAAGGAATAATACAAGACTAGGATTTCAAGAATTAACCAACTGGAGCCAAATTCAATACCGACTTGGATTTGCCAATTGAAGAATTAAACGCCAAAAATGACGACCAGAATTTTAACAGTTATGTTATCTTCTCAGTTTAGCTTGGTCTGACACAAGGCCAATTGTGTGAGACACCCAACGAGAATTGAACAGATTGCAGTTGTCTGTGAGATTAGTTTATGAACGACTAGTCAACGGCCAGGCATTCATTGCCATTACACCCAGGTCCACTCTGACCCGGAGTGGTAGTACCTGTTAGGGCATCATCAACTGGGTAAAATAGATCTGTTTAAAAAATTATTCGTATTCGAAAGAACCGTGTGAAAAAGAAACAACAACAATAAACAAAAACAAAAAAAAACAAAAACAAAACAAAAAACACTGAAGAAACAACAACAACACAAAAAATGTAAATATAAATGTACAGTGAACGCGATTCCCTAACATATAGGCATAAAATAACCATATACGATTTGACATGCCGTGCAAATCAATCAATCAACGGCCTGGTGCGTTTTGGGTGTTAAAGAAAAAAAAAGAAAAAAAGAAAACGTTTTAATAATTTTTGTTTTGTTCTGAGGCGCTTGTTGCATAAAGTTTAACGTCGTAGGAAATGGACCAGAGGACCCGAGTTCAAATCTCGGACGAAGCAGTTTGTGCTTCATTTCGCCCCTGGGAATGGCATGAATCCATCCTATATATGGTAAATAGTATGGCAGATTGGGCTCTTTAGTCTTCGTAAGGAAACCGTTATAGGAAAAGGAAACTAAATTTAAACCACGTGTAAAGTAAAAGTAAAGTTGGCGGAGTGACTTATTGTTTTTTTTTTCTGGTGTGAAGCGCCACACCTACCGTCTGCTCCTCACTTTACCGCACAGAACAGATTACCCAATACTCATGCGTTGAGTTGGCGGGGACCGGTATCGAACCAGGAACCTTGCGATTTCTAGGCAGGTGGTCTACCGACCGACACTGACCTCATTTCGCCTCCTTATCGAGGTAGGGGGTTGGTGTAGGGGGTTAAATACATTTCTTTTCCCTGCTATCAAAATTTATTTTTATTCTCTTGCAGTTACTGAAAGAGCAACATGGACAAAATTGTTTTGCTGAGCAAGAATTAAAGACTGGAATGAGAAAGTACAACCAAAGAATGTAAGTAATTAAAAGAAGAAGAATTTTTAAAGATTATTAAACACTTATGACATTTGATAGTTAATAAAGATTTCATCGAATTGGTCCTTTTACAAAAAAGGAAAAAAAAAACAAACAATAAAAAACAAAAAAACATTGCACAAGTGATAAGTCAAATGAGAAATGTCCAATTCTGTCAGGTCAAATAGTGGACAGTTATGAGTAAAAGACAATATCACAATGACTAATGAGATGAGAGTGAGAGTGAGAGAGAGAGAGAGAGAGAGAGAGAGAGAGAGAGAGAGAGAGAGAGAGAGAGAGAGAGAAGAGAGAGAGACGGTTGAATAAGAGACAAACGATAATTGCTGTCTAATTATTGCCAGTAGCAGAGATAAACAAATCCACACTGATTGTCGAACGACAAGATTGAAGCATTGATTGAAGTAATTATGACTTTTCTTTTTTCTTTTTCTTAATAACACGACCATGTTCTTTTGATTGAAAGGTAAATTATCAATGGTCATTAATAGATGACCTTTTCGTTGTCTTTTCATCTTGAGACAGAAAAGAAATTATGTTGATTGGCGGGAAAAACAAAAAAGGGATCAAGATTTTCTCACGAATAAAAAGAGAAAAAAGAAAAGAGTTGTTGAAAAATTCTCAAGAAACGCTAATAAGACTGACCGTTGTCATGAGTGGGTTTTAACAAATATTCATATTTTTTCTCAATTATGCGATGTTTGTCTGACGAAACTGGTCTCTGTTATACAGGTACCAACAGAAATACATTTATAATAGCAAAATGACTTTATATATATATATATATATATATATATATATATATATATATATATGTGTGTGTGTGTGTGTGTGTGTGTGTATATGTGTGTACATGTATGTGTGTATGTGTGTGTGTGTGAGAGAAAGAGAGAGACTATGTATTTGTGTTGTGTCTGTATAGCTACCTGGGAGAAGAAGAAGGGCGAGAAGAAGAAGAAGAAATCTTTTATGGTCTTTAAGTCAGAAATGACAAAACTAGTTCATACACCTTAAGTTGTCGGGCTTAAAACATTTTGCTTCCATTTTTTCATAAAATGTCAGATTTAAATATTTATATAATCCTCGGTTAAATAAATCTGTTTAACAATTATTCATATCCTTGAGGACCACGTACAAAAAACAAAACAAAAAAACCCTAAAACAATTAGATGCGACAGTTCGAGCTCTCCTAGAATCCACTAAAAAGAGCAAAGAAAGACTGATAGCAGCATCCAGAAAAAAAAATTGCAACATATAGACGAGCACAAATATAACAAAAACAAGAAAAAAGAAGTAGGAAGAAAAACAACTCTATGGACACTTTATGCGTTAATTGGAGAGATCACACATGAGAAGACATGGACATGGCTAAAAAGGGGAAACCTCAAAAGAGAAACTAAATCTCTTATAATCGCAGCAAAAAACAATGTCATAAGAACAAATTGTATGAAAGCAAAAATAGATAAGAAGCAACAGAATATCAAATGTAGAATGTGTGTTCAATCCCATAATAAGTGAATGAAACAAAATATCACAAAGAGTATAAGACTAGACACGACTGGATGAGAAAAATAATACAATGGGAATCCTGCAAGAAATTCAATTTTCACCATGCAACTAAATAATATATGCAAAAACCTTAATCTGTCCTTGAGAATGAGACGCATAAAATTCTCTGGGACTTTGATACTGGCGGATCCCCAAATCCCAGACAGGAGACCAGACCTTGTGTTAATTAATAGGATGAAGAAAACTTGCCATGGATTTTGCAGTCTCGGTGGATCACCAAGTGAAAGTGACAGAAAACGAAAAGATAAACAAATCCTTGGACCTTGCCAGATAACTGAGAAAACTGTGAAACATGAAGGTAAAGGTCGTACCAATTGTAATTGGGGCCCTTGGAACGGTCCCCAAATGTCTGGAAAAGAATTTGGATGAATTGGAAATCAAAGGAAGAATCGAGACCATCCAAACTACAGCATTGTTAAGATCGGCTAGATTACCCAGAAGAGTCCTGGAAACGTGAGAAGACTTGCTGTCACTCAGCCTCCAATGAACCACCGGCTACGGCAGGTGTGAAAACCTTAATAATAATAATAATAATAATAATAATAATAATAATAATAGAAAAGACCAGGATTTCTTAATTCGCCAAATTACACTAAAAGCGATTTCTTATTATTTTGCATACCCTGATCTTGAAGTTAAGAAATACCAGTAGTAATCGTAGATCTAAATGATATCCTTTTACAAGAGAAGAACTGACAATATCAGTTTTACTTGTAGAAAGAAAATTTAATGTAGAATAATGAAAGATACAATATTTGTGGTCATGAATCTTCTTGAGAAAAGAATCATAGCCCGATTTTCCTGTTTAATTAAGAAAACTTCTCTTACAGTTTGGCCAATGGATTGTGCATTTCTGTTTTTAGGGAATTTCTTTTTTGTTTGAAAAAAAATCAGAAATGACGGCAGAGTCAAGGGAGATAATTGCTTCGATCAATTTTCGTTTAGACAATTTCCAAACAAATGGAAGCAATCTTTCCATTATTTGGAGATATGAGAATGGCTCTTTCTCGATTTCTTTCTAGTCATAAAAAACCTCAAGTTAATTGCAACTTTCTAAGACGCGGGTAATCGAAATGAGAAGAAAAATAGGAAAGAAAAATGAAAAAAATGTTGGCCGTTATATTTCATTTTCATTATTTCTTTTCTATTTCTGTTTTCCCGTAAACTGAACTGGTTACGTTCAATTCTTTATTTTTGTATCGACTCTTCGGTTGGAAACGAGCAAAAAAGTCTGAAACTTTAAACTGAAAGTCATCTTCTGCAAATTTCTGAACGCTACCTAGCTACCTATATATATATATATATATATATATATATATATATATATATATATATATATATGAATCTCTGTTCACATATCCATTTTTTCTTTATCAATTTTCTTTATGGCTTCAACTATTTCATTTGGTACCAAATTTCTTTTTTTTCAAAATTTATTTTGGACCTCGAAGAACAATGTTCTAATATCAATATGAAAGTGAATTACTGACAACCATTTTTTTTTCGAGGAACGTGGTTGATTCCAAATCACCGATGTAGCTTTCTATAAAACGGCCATTTTAAACGTTAATGAGAGAATAATTTGCCAATCATGTTTAGTACACTTATTATTCTCTACTATCTGACAAACATTAACTCAGTATTTTTAAAAAAGAAATGACCTTGCTCGAGGCAGTCAGTGGACAACATTTTGTATTACTCATTTGACTGTGGAAGCGGAAAACATTCACTTTAAAATCCAATAATGTAATGCTGCTAAAAAAGAAGAACAAAACAAAAATGATGCTAATAATCACCCGAGAGAAAACGCTACTTTCACCACATCCGGGTTTTTTTCTTCTATCCATGTTTTTCGCTATTTTGGTTTTTCTATCATTAAAATCATCGAGGCCAAAGTAACAGAATTAATTGCTTCTATTAGAGACTTAATTTTGGCTTTGAAGTGAGCGAGAGGTGGAATCGAACTCAGACACTTTTGATGAGAATTGTTTCCTGGAGGCAGGAGGGGGGATTGATTAGAATGAAGATGGACCGATATAAATGATTTCATCAGGGGAGGTCAAGCAGAAAAAAACAAAAATAATGATATTATATATATATATATATAATATATATATATTATATATATATATATATATATATATATATATCGCTTAGTCTGATCATATATACTCGTATTTACGTAGGTATGTCTTGCTTTGTCTATTATATATATATATATATATATATATATATATATATATATATATAATATATATAAAAATTACTTTTTAGGCTTTATTTTGTTTTTATATTTATATACATATATGTATATATAGACACACACACACACACACACACACAACACACATATATATATATATATATATTCCTTAGTTTGATCATATATACTCATATACGTCGGTATGCCTTGTTTTCTCTATTTTTCTCTTCTAACTCTCTCTCTCTTTTTGTATATGTATGGTTTGGTTTGGGTTTTTTGTTTAATGGCAAATCAAATTTCACGTGTTATCTAATGCCAAAGCCATCATTGAAGAAGGACAGTATTACGTATATATGGATGATTGATCTTATTATATTTATTATCTATCTATCTATTCAATTATCCATTAATATTTTGTAGATATTATGGAGGCTATATTTCTAAACAGACTGCTCAATATCATTGATAGAGCGTTTATATATTAGTTAATCTAGGATGAACATGGAGTCAACAGCTGGTCACTCGCAAAATCTTGCTTATGCGATCTTCAAACCATAGACTGCATCGGCGAGAAACTTTCAGTAACCAGGTATTGACTCCATGTCCACGCTACCTTAATTAAAATATCTATCTACTTATCTATATATCTATCTCACTTTTGACATTGCTACTAGAGGACTGATATGGCCATTTAAAAAAATAATATTCTCATTCCAGTTGATTATTAAGAATATGAGTCGTAAATTGATTGGACAGTGACAAGGTTGATAATGGGAGTAACAACATTTTTGCCAGGGCAAAAAGTTAATGATAGAAATATGATTTGGCCATGTGTGCATCCAATCACTCTTCCCCTCGAAAATTAATGACGTCTACCAACATGGAGTCATTTTTTGAGAGATATTTGACACTGAAATAGGGCGTTGTATAATGTTGAGAACGGCCAGTTACTGCTTCACCAATTGTTACATATTAAATTTGACAGCTCAACAATTTAATATAATACTTTTTGAAATACATCAATTCATAAACTATTTTTTCGAATACCAATGTAATAAACTGCTTCATCTTAATTCTTAGGTCAGTGATTGTCGTCTTAGGGATTCTACCGTCAAAATACAGGATGATTGAAAAGTAACTCCCTATTTTAAACTATTCATAATTTTGATATCTGGCTAGTTGTTGGGAGAATATCGAAGACTTGATTTTTATGAAAGATGGTGCTCCTCCACATTTTTATATTGTCGTTCATGAATGGCTGAATCACCATTTTTCTGGGAGATGGATGGGTAGACGTGGTCTGTATGAGTGGTTGGCCAGAAGCCCTGATTTAACACTCTGCGAGTTTTTTCTTTGGGTTTGGTTGAAGGAGCAAGTCTGCTCTACGAAATAAACGACTTTGGAAGAACTCAAAGGACGAATACGAGAATTCATTTCGGCCATTCCACAAGAGTTCCTGGGAAGATCAATTGATGCAATTACCGAGCAACTTGAGAGGCTGGAGGCGAATGCTGGTGCCCATATAGAATAATAAATAAAACTCCATATTATGGGTGTTCTGCTCATATTCATTTTTTGTAAAAACAACAATAGCAAAAAGTGGAGAAGCACCACCAATAACAACATAGATTTAATTATCATATATTAAGGAACATACATTAAAGAATTGAAAAAACAACAAAAAACAAACAAACATATAAAAACATTTATAAAATATTCAAAAAATTATAAATAATCTAAAATAAGGAGTTACTTTTCAATCGCCCTGTATTACAGTAAGGATAAATGAATTAATTCCTTTTTTTTGTAAGATTATTAGTGCAAAATGAAATACAAACAACCTCATACAGGATTTGGACTTCGGTTTCCAATTCCATTTCCTCCAACGATAACCGTTACAATAAGCGCGCCTCCCTTAATATATTACAGTAAGGAGAAATGCATTCACATCTTTTCTCCAAGATTATTTACGCGAAGTGAATATAAACAACTTCAAATGGAATTCGAACCCGGCAAGAAAGATAAATTCCTAAAATGCCGGTGTCCTGCGTACGACGTTAAACTGTATCTAATGGTGAAGTTCCAGTTCTGGGTCTATAGGGAGTGTGGAGTACGCCTTCATCACCATTTATCCCAGGTTCACCCTGATCCGGAGTGGTAGTACTTGTTAGGGTCCCATCTATGGGTTAAATAGAAAAAATGAGTTTTAAAAAAGAATTTTTTTAAATTTTCAAGACCTATCAAGAATGAGTAAATCAAAATGTTCAGCATAAAACAATCCAACACCGGTTGACATGCCATAAAATCCAACCAACCAACCAACAACCAACCAACCTAATATGGCGAGAACCGAGCAGCATTATCTCCCAATTAGTTGACGCTTTGAGCGAAAAATCGGCGCAATAAACAACAATCCGAACTCAGCAATAATTCTCATTAATGAATGTTGTTTGTTTGAAAAAGAGCCAAATATAGATGTACTCGATTGGACTGTCAGTTTTGGCACAAGGCCATTTTTTACGGCGCATAAGCGAAAAACAAATTCATTATAATGAAACAATTCTAATTAATCACAGTACTACAATTAAAGCTGCTTATCATGCATAATAACATTCTCTCCTTGTGTGTGTGTGTGTGTGTGTGTGTGTGTGTGTGTGTGTGTGTGTCGACTTTTGGATTATTCACATTGATTATTCTTTAAATGCAGAATAAAAAGATAAATCTTATCATAATGGAGATTATGTGTCTGTCTGTAACCGAAACTACGTCACCACCAACGTCACAATTCCCTAAGTAATTTATGTTATATTGTCAATGATTATTAAATGATTATTATTCAATCTTAATTAGCATGTTTTCCTATTAAGAATGTCTCAATTAAAGTCTAGCTCAGATAGATTTGCCTATTAATTGGAACTTTGTCTCTCATTGTTTTAATAAAAGTCTCCAAATCTACTTTGACTTGGCACTGAATGTCTGTTTGTCCGGGGTATAACGTTGAACTGCATCTAATGGTGAAGTTCCAATTTTGGAGCTCTGGGGAATGTGGAGTACCCTTTCATCACTTTTACTCGCAGGTCCGTTTTGACCCTGTTAGGGTCCCATCTATGGGTTAAATAGATAAAAAAAAATTGTAAAAAACTGAATACCCATCAAGAATTAATAAAAGAAAACGTTTTTAGCATAAAATAACCCAACCAGGGTTGATATGCCATAAAACCCAACCAGCCAATCAAACTGAGTCTGTTCCCTGAACAGCGCCTCCAGACGAAGAATTTTGGCATTTTCAGATATCTGTGGTCAACACTCAAGTTTCACTGACAGTTTTTCTTTCTTTCTTTCTTTTTCTTTCTTTCTTTCTTTCTTTTCTTTCTTTTTCTTTCTTTAGGCCTCAAAGCGAGGCTTAGGATATGATGACTATAAAGGGGTATCCTGGATATGACATTGGTGGCAACGCTCCAGTTTTGGAACTCTGGGGTGTGTGGAGTACCCATTCATTGCTCTCAGGTCCACTCTAACCCATCTAAGGGTCAAATAGATCTGCTTGAAACTCATTAGGTATGAACACTTAATACCATATAACAGTACATTATTTGTTTTCAGAATAGTTACTATTATTATTTACTATGGATTATTATTAGCTACTTAAAACCATATAACTATGTGCAAACAAATGATTATTATTAAATAGAAATAATTACTTGAAACCATATAATCGTATGTAAATTAGTATTAGATAGGAATACTTGAAATTATATAACTGTGGAAACCCTGTAAAAATAATTACACAAAAATGTAAGCCAGTATTAAATCCTTTATTCTTATGTAATACCAAAAATGACCACATTAAAAAAAATGACCTTATGTCACCTCAAGAGATGAAAATAAATAAAGACGCCTTTTTTGGGCGTTTATAAAACATTTTTTGTTACTAGTTAGAGTATTAGTAAATTCAGAATTCCTTATCAGCACGAATATATCAATAAAGTAAATTTCTAATCGTAGCAAAAGAAACGAATTTTTTGGAGGTGACGTTCCAATTTTAAAAACAAGAAATTCCTTCTTACTTTTGACAACACACAACCTACGTACCTAGTGTCATATTATTAAAAAAATATTTACATTGTTGTCTTTATCGTATATCATAATGGCAAAATATATTTTATGCAAAATATGCTTGTCATGTTCGCTACCATTTTGACAGGTAATTTTCTTGTATGTAATATAATATGCAATAATCGTGAAATTTACGACCTGTTTCTATGTAAAGTTATGCGAAACGATCCGGTATTTAGAAGAAACGTTGCTCATGACAAAAGGGAATTAATTGAAACGAATCGATTAATTCATGAAGAGTATCTTGAAAACTTCACAAACATTTGATTAATTTCAAAGATTTTAAAGTTAGAAAGAAAAGACTAATTGTCTGTTATGAAAGGCACGTTTTATGTCCGTAGAAATGACCAAGACTCGTTTCCAAAATCGACCAATTTACAGAAGAAGATTGGCAAATTCATGAGGAAATAATTAATCAGATTTTAATTGATCTTTTACGCTGAGTTTTCGGAATTATAATTAGATGAAATTTATTCTCTTTATTGTTGATTGGCTGAGTGTTAAGCCAAAGAAGAGAGCACAGATTTATAGGCAAATATAGAGAATTGAAAATCTAGACAGAGAAAAATACATTTATTGAAACAGTTTAAAAAAAGGAATAAAAGAGAAATATTATTAACAGTCGTAAATGACGTGACTTTGGGGACACATGTTTATTAAGTTGGATTTTGTTATCAGCTATTAAAATCTAAGAGACAAAAACTGACTGGATTGCTCAGCTTCATTGCGGGTGGATCATAATTATCTTTCGAAAAATTCCTCTATTCTACTGATGATCATTACCTATAACTTTAGACGACATTATAGACGCGCGTTAAGGAGGCGCGTTGTGTAATGGTTATCGTCATGGGAAATGGGACTCATTGACAAGTTCAAATCCGGGACGAAGCTGTTTGAATTTCACATAGCACTAATGCTGTTGGGAGAGATATGCATCCAACTACTCTTCCTCCAACTATGGATAAATAGCAGGGCAGAGTGGGTTCTTAAATCTTGGCTAGGTAACCAGTTTAGAAGGAAAACTCAAAATTCAAACATATTAACTAAACTCCGCTTAAGAAATTCACCTTGTGCCGCGTCCTGCTCGTGTGGAGGGGTTGGTAAATGTATATAACTTTAGACATCTAAGTCCGGGATTATGTATTTATCCATCATGGACAAGATATGACACAAGGCCAATTTTAATAGGCGGATGCCTCTTGCACACGAATACACCGACAGGAGCAGTGCCAATTTAAAAAAAAATCTCCATCGGCATTTCCCCTTTGGTAGGTGCCTGAGGCATCAGATGACGAACCTAACCGTTGCTTTTTTAGATGAGGAGACAGGTGCTTCCTGAATAAGGATGGCCCCTTGAAAACAAGCTCTTGAATATATCGGCGATACAGAAGTTTGCACTTGCTAACACCTCGGTGCAAAGCAGACACAAGGGTTAATAAGTATTTTCCACAGTTTTAGTTTAGATTTTCTGCCGTGCTGTTCCTTTTGTTACACCATACTCTTCATCAATCATTTTGTTGTTCCTTTTGTTAGATCCTTACTCTTCATTCAATCATTTTGTTTTTCCTTTTGTTAGATCCTTACTCTTCATCAATCATTTGTTTTTCCTTTTGTTAGATCCTTACTCTTCATCAATCATTTTGTTTTTCCTTTTGTTAGATCCTTACTCTTCATCAATCATTTTGTTGTTCATTTTGTTAGATCCTTACTCTTCATCTATCATTTTGTTTTTCTTTTGTTAGATCCTTACTCTTCATCTATCATTTTGTTGTTCATTTTGTTAGATCCTTACTTTTCATCTATCATTTTGTTGTTCATTTTGTTAGATCCTTACTTTTCATCTATCATTTTGTTGTTCCTTTTGTTAGATCCTTACTCTTCATCAATTTTGTTGTTCCTTTTTGTTAGATCCTTTTTTCCTTTTGTTAGATCCTTACTTTTCATCTATCATTTTGTTGTTCATTTTTTTAGATCCTTACTTTTCATCTATCATTTTGTTGTTCCTTTATTTACATCCAACCCTTAATCTATCATTTTGTTTTCCTTTTGTTAGATCCTTACTTTTCATCTATCATTTTGTTGTTCCTTTTGTTAGATCCTTACTTTTCATCTATCATTTTGTTGTTCCTTTTGTTAGATCCTTACTCTTCATCGATCATTTTGTTTTCCTTTTGTTAGATCCTTACTCTTCATCTATCATTTTGTGTTCCTTTTGTTAGATCCTTACTCTTCATCATCATTTGTTTTGTTCTTTTGTTAGATCCTTACTCTTCATCAATCATTTTGTTGTTCCTTTTGTTAGATCCTTACTCTTCATCTATCATTTTGTTTTTCCTTTTGTTAGATCCTTACTCTTCATCAATCATTTTGTTTTTCTTTTGTTTAGATCCTTACTTTCATCATCATTTGTTTTTCCTTTTGTTAGATCCTTACTTTTCATCTATCATTTTGTTTTTCCTTTTGTTAGATCCTTACTTTTCATCAATCATTTTTTTTGTTAGATCCTTACTTTCATCAATTTTGTTGTTTTATTTACATTCAAACTCTAATCTATCATTTTGTAACTTGTTTTGTGTAGTGACCAAATAGCCTTGCTATAAAATCATCTGTAGATAAATAAATAAGTGTCTTAGAGACAAATCGATAGATAAAGCAGAGAACCAACCACTGCCTTATACAGAATGTGAGATAGACAGATGGTTAGTGTGCTAGTCTGCTAAAATCCTGTGTGCGTGTCTCTGATCATGTTTTTTTTTAGAATATAAATATCCTAACACACATTCAAATCATCTGGTATAAAACGCGTGTGCGCACATATATAAATACATGCATTCTTAGATATACCTAATTCTGTTTATACATTCATATTCAAATATAAATACATTCCTATACACATAAACACTCAACCTCACACACAAACACGCTAACAAACACACACACACACACACACACACACACACACACAAACACACACACACACACACACACATACACACACATATGTATATACATATATATGAAGAACAAACGAGAGTTGAGAGGGAAATGGGTGGGGAGCAGATACAGTCTGTGATTTTACTTTTCATCAACTAATGTCTTTACCATGAATCACACCTAGACGAAGTAATAATAAAATATATTGCATGATGATGATGATGATGATGGGAGTGCTATGAGGTGGTGGTGGTGGTGATTGTTTCTCTCTCTCTCTCTCTCTCTCTCTCTCTCTCTCTCTCTCTCTCTCTCTTCTTATTCCATCCCCAATTTTTCTTGCAACCTGAGACGCGCCCTCTTGACATTTAACAGAAGAATAAACGAAAGGAATTCTCGCCTGCCATTTCTGTCATTTTTCTTTAATATGCTACAACAGCATAACATAGCGGAACGGTTATCGCCAATTTCAGGTGTTTAGTCATTTTGTTTGTCAGTAAGAGTGACGAGTACGCCAAACAAGTTTTCACAGACCATTTCAAACTCAAGATTCGAGTTGAAAACTCTAATTCATTTATATTTTACAAAGGCAGTGGAAGCACGAATAACCTAGTGGTTAAGACACCCGCAAGCGGAACGGTCGGGTTCACTTTGATTCTGTTTTACAAGCATGCAATTTATATCGTTCTTACAAACTTTATACCAACCTGAATAATTATAAAAACAATCGCTTAAATGTACGTTCAGCGTCATGGTTATCATCGTTTGAATGGAATCTGAGTTCAAACCCTGAACAAGGTTGCTTGTGTTTTACCTCACGCTAATTCTCTTGGAAAAGGCACAAATCCATCTCTGATCCTCCCAATAGTAGGACAGACTGGGTTCTTTAGCCTTGGTTAGGCAACCGGTTTAGGAGAAGGAAAGTTTTTAATTTAAATCAGCTTTCCTCTACACAAAAATTGACCTTGTGTCACTTTCTGTCTGAGATGCCAAGATTGACTAAATACAGGAGGCACCCTCAGCGTAACGGTTATCATCATAGGAGGTTTTTACATTTCATTAAAGATTTTTAAAAAAATCTGTTAAACTACGCTTAAAAATTGTCCTGTGTCGCATCCAACTCGTACAGATGGGTTGGGTAAATACATGAAACCGTTGTGACATATTAGAGATGACAGACAAACAAATTTTATCTATCTACTTATTTTGTTGGAAGTAAAATTGTTTTTTCTTTTCTTCTTCACATAATCTAAATCTTGATGGCCTGTTTTTTTTTTTAAATTTTTAAATTTTTATTTTTATTTTATTCAGCTGTTTGTGCATGTCCCGCCAAAAAAGAGAGCAATACTTTTGAGCAGAATCTAACTGACCTTTTAGGGGTCAACAACATTTCACAGGGTTTTTATAAGATAACATTTGGGAAAATCTACAATCTGTTTGATTATTGGAGACTTTTTAAAAATCTCTTTCTATTTCTTATCCAAGGTTAAAAGATAGGAGACACGTGAAGCAAGGGGAAAGATTTCTTGAAAACTTCCCTCCTTTCCCGTAAAAAAAAGTCATCTTATCAAAATCCCTTTAACGATGAGAATCAGATGCTGTTACGTTCATTGCAGCCAATCAGATCAGAAAACAAAACAAAACAAAAATAAACAAAACAAAAATAAACAGATAAATTATAAATAAATAAATAAAAATAAACAAGAATAAAAAGATCAAATAAAAAACAAAAAACAACGAAAAAGAACAAGACAAAAAGAAAAGTATAAAATAATATATATATATATATATATATATATTATATATATATATATATATATATATATATATTAAGAAGTTGTTTTTTAACCAAACTTTTTTCAACTTGAGTAAAATCCAAGTCAGTTATATCACCCTATCAGGAGAGCTCAGAATACACTGACTTTATCCCCTATTTAAGGGTAAGCCCCCACTCCCCATAGGATTACCCTGGGTAGAACACTAAACTGTACCTGATAGTGAGGTTTTAGTTCTGAAGATCTGAGGAGTTTTTATTGATATTACTCCCAGGTCCACTCTGATTCAGAGTAGTAGTACCTGTTAAGAATTTAATATTTTAGAATTATTCCGATTCGAAAAGAATGTGAGTAAAAATATCTCTTAAGAAACAACTACACACAAAATGTAAATATGAAAGTACAATGAACAAGATTCTCTAACCTCTAGGCATAAAATAATCATAGACGGGTTGAAATGCCATTAAAATCAATAAATCAATTAATCATGTACACTTATAGACTCGTTTATAATGATTAAAGAATGAATTTATTTCCGGTAAAAATCTTTATTGTGACTTGTTGATTATTAAAACTAACTGAAAGTAAAAGTAAAGTTGGCGGAGTGGCCTATTGTCGGTATCAGCCGGACAGCGAGGGAATCTATCCCTTTCGCTAGCGCTAGACCAGGGAGATTGTTTTTTTTCTGAGGTGAAGCGTAACACCTACTGTCAGCTCCCCACTTTACCGCACATATCAGATTACCCAGTCTGTGCTATTCCAGTGCTGAGTTAGCGGGGTTTTCAAATCAGGAACCTTGCGATTACCAGGCGGGTGCTCTACCGAGTTAGCTAAACCGGGCCTGATTATTGCAACGTGGTGATATTTGCATGTGGCTTCTCGCATTCAGATTTGCCGAGTCAGGTAATTTTTGGTAGCGAACCGAGAAAATAGGGATGGGGAAAGGGGTGGGGGGAAAGGAAGGGGAAACAGAAAGGAAAAAAAAAAAGAAAATGGAAACAAGCTGATTATCTATAGATAAGCTTAATTTATCTTGGCACAAGGCCATAACTTTTGGGGTATTACTGCAG
>CM042142.1:1053965-1073965 GCA_023376005.1 Doryteuthis pealeii | reverse complement strand
ACAAACATCGAGTTTTGCTCTTTTGTTACTCATGGTACAAAAACTTTCTTTATGAGATTTTCTATGAGCAACGATTTCATCGACAAATGACACTTTAACATAGAAAGATGATCTTGCTTACATAAGTCGACTTAATAACTTGAGAACACACTTTCTTGTGAATGATGTGAAAATCATTTAAGATTACAAATAAAATTCTCAAAAAAGATGAAACAGAGAAAACCGTAAGATCTACCCAACTGCCACTAAATTCTTCCCTATGTCAAAATAATGTTCAGTGTTCGCATTATGGTTTTGATTCTATCTATATATTAATACTCATATTCCTTAATTGTACGACCGTTAACATCTATAACACCTCTGGTTAAAATCATTTATTTCAGGAAGTTTTCCGATTAACTATTGGTAGATTTGATTAAGAAACTTTTAAAATATTTTATTTGGTTGCCTGGATATGTTCACATAAATTTCTCTTAGGAGAAAAAAATGGTTGAGATAGGAAACAGTATAACACTTTTGAGCAAAACTGTTGCATATATGTGGAGGCGCGTGGTGTAATGGTTAGAGTCGTAGGAGATGGAATCGTAGACCCGAGTTCAAATCCTGGACGAGCCTGTTTGCATTTCACAAGACCCTTGGGAATTGAATGCATCCAACTACTCGCCCTCCAGCTATGGGTAAATAGTAGGGCAGACTGGGCTCGTTAAACCTTGGTTAGATAACCAATATTGGAGAAGGAAACCTCTAAATTGAAACCTGGTAAACCCCGCATAAGAAATAGACCTTGTGTCACATCCTGTTGTTGTGGAGGGGTTGGTAAATATATATAGTATGTTCCAACTTCATGGTATTTAAGGGTCGCCTTACAGTTGTCCGATTGAACTGAAATGTTGTTTTTATTGTTGATTGGAACAAGATTAGGTGATGAAAGCAGCAAAGTTTTAACAAGTATATATCAATTATTGTTTTATTCTTATTTCCTTTGATTGGATATTCAAACTTATTTCAAATTTTTCATTTTTTTAGAGTGAGAAACAAAATATTGAGAAAGAAGTAAATGATCTGAGAACGTCGATTAATCTGGAAACTACAAAGAACCAAACGTTTCAAGATAAAATGAAAAGGTTTGTATTGATATCATTGTTTTAATATTCTTTTAATTAGTCCTAATCGTTTCAGCAAAGAAACTTCACACAATTTTCAACTGTAAGGTACAGACAATTGCTTCAAGAAAATCTTGAACTCAAAATTTACTTCATGTGAATATGAGGAATTTTACAAGTATTCTTAAAATTTCTCATATGCTGAGACCTAAAAAAATTAGAATATATATTTATTTGAAACTAGAAGGGGCTACTCAGAATCGCCCGGGTAGAGGGTAAGGCAAAAAATACCCGGTGTATTGATTTGTTTACTTTTGAGATTCACAAATGCTGGATATTTTAAAGTAGAATTTCAATGCTATTTTAATGTATATTCTAATTTCTAAATATCTTCGAATATAAATCAAATCTTCATAATTTTTGCACAAAAAGCAAGAACTGGTGATATTTAATATGTATATATATTTATATTTGTTTTATTTTTATAGTTTCCTTCGGACATACATACATACATACATACATACCAAGTGCTCTTTATATATGTATAGATAAAATGAGTAACATGGATTTTACAAGAAAAACAGAGTAGCACTATTGTAGAATTGTTGACTGAACCTGCAAACCCATAATTCAACGTATCTACTCAGGTACGTTACTTACTGTACCACCAGTACTAATTTTCTCGATTAAAGGAGTTTTATTTATTCTTGAAATCATCGGCATCCTGTAGATAGAACGAACCCCCTCTCTCTATTGATCATCGTTTTTCTCAAGTCCTCTAGACAACATTCAGTGTCCGCACATAGCTGATGAATATAAGTTTTTGTCGGTCGGTCAACAGTGGTGTGCCCATGCGTAAGAGTCCATAGGAGAACGTTGCTTATGACTTTGTCCTCACTTCTCCAAAGTACCTAGCATATCGTGTTTTTCTTAGATATTTTATGAGATGGGAGGTAAGTGGCCGTATAGCTACTATTTTGTAAGGTGTTGCTTCCGGGACTTATTCAAAACAGTAACAGCAACTTTTATAGTTTTTTTTCTCTCCCAGGCGTTTCGTTAAAGTCCAAGTGGTGCAGCCATTATACTGAAATAAACCTTTGCGCTCTCTGTATTATTATAGGTATTTCATAATTTGCAAATATGTGATAACACAATAAACACGATTTTTATTTGTTAAGAAAAAAAAACTGTTTCTTTATCTTTGGGCGTTGAGAGGTCAGTGACGATTAGTTTCTTTTTTTTGTGTTGCATACGTTTAAAGGAGAGAAGAAGAAAAAAACCTTTTGAAATGTAATCCTATTCTTTACCACTGTGCTGCACCTGTTTGTGCAGCAACAGGTGCGTGTGATAAGAAAACTGATAATGACATGAATATTGTTTCAATTTTGCAATGATCAGACGCACTCCGATATGGTTGTTAAGTTGTTGTTTGTTTTTTTTAATGGGAGAGAAGAGGCCATCGAGGTGAAGAGAAATATTTCTAATTTAGGAAAGGTGGACACAATGTTAAACGATGGACGAATTATAACGAAACAAAACATTCATGACATGTTTGTGTTTTTTGTTTGTTCTTTTGGGTGTTTTTTGGGGGGTCTTGGGTGTTGGAGGATAATAAAAAGATGGAAATAAGAGAGAACTTGGCGGGAGAGATGTGACAAAAATAAAGAAGTGTGATCAGTTCAAGAAAGGGAAGGAAATAGGGGAGGGGGCAATAGGAGCGGGAGAATAATTAGCAAAGAAAAGAAATACGAAAAAATATTGGGTGGTGGTGCAAAAGGAGAAGAGAAATTAGATATTTAAATAGAAAGATAGATGAACAATTTGAGATAGATAGATGATAGATAGATAGATGAACAAATTGAGATAGTAGAAATAGATAGATGACAATTGAGGTAGAATAGATAGATAGATAGATAGATTAGATAGATAGATAGATACAATTGATAGATAGATAGATAGAAAGATGATAGAGAAGAGATAGTAGATAGATGAGAGAGATAGATAGATAGAAGATAGATAGATGAAAAATTGAGATAGAAAAATACATAGATTAAGAATAGAAGATAGATAGTATAGAGAAGATGATCAAATTGAGGATAGATAGATATAGAACAATTGAGAGATAAGATAGATAGATAGATGAAGAAATTGAGGTAGATAGATAGAATAGATATTATAGATAGATGAACAATTGAGATAGATAGATAGATAGATAGATAGATAGATTGAAGAATTTTGAGATAGATAGATACATAGATAGATGAGAAATTGAGATAGATAGATAGATATATAATAGATGAACAATTGAGATAGGATAGATAGATAGATAGATGAAGAGAATTAGATGAAGATAGATAGATAGATGAAGAGAAATTGAGATAGATAGATAGCGATAGAACAAATTGAGATAGATAGATAGAATGAGATAGATAGATTAGATATAATATAGATAGTGAAAATTGAAGATAGATAGAGATATATGTAGATGAACAAATTGAGATAGATAGATAGATACAATATATAGATGAACAATTGAGATAGATAGATGATATAGATAGATGAGATATAGATAGATAGATAGATGAGAATTGAGATAGATAGATAGATATATAAGATGATGAAAAATTGAGATAGATAGATAGATATATAAGATAGATGAACAATTAGATAGATAGATAGATAGATATATAGATGAACAAATTGAGATAGATAGATAGAATAAGCAATGAACAAATTGAGGATAGATTAGATAGATTAGATGAAATTGAGATAGATAGATAGATTGTAGATATGAGGATAAAGATATATAGATAGATGAAAAATTGAATAGATAGAATAGATAGATATATAATAGATGAACAAATTGAGGATAGATAGATAGATAGATAGATGAACAAATTGGTAGATAGAATAGAAGTAGAATAATAGATAGATTAACAAAATTGAGATAGATAGATAGATAGGGATGAACAATTGAGTAGATTAGAAGTAAAGATAAAGACATAGATGAACAAATTGAGAAGATAAGATAGATAGATTATTAGATAGCAAAAATTGAAACAAATGACGATAGATAGGATAGATTAATAGAATGAACAAATTGAGGGTAGATAGATAGATAGATAGATTACAAATTTCGAGAGATAGATAATAGTATATAGATAGATGAACAATGATAGATAATAGTAATATAGGTCAATGAACCAAATTGAGTAGATAGATACCATATATAGAAGAAAATGAGACAAATTGAGATAGATAGATAGATAGATGAACAAATTGAGAGGTAGATGTGTAGATGATTGAGATAGAGAGGATAGAGTAAATAAAACAATTATTTATATATATTATATATATATATATATAATATAATTTATATATAGATAGATAGAAAAGATAGATAGATAGATAATAGATAGATATAGATGAAAAATTGAGATAGATAGATAGATAGATAAAACAATTGGATAGATAGATAAATAAGATGGATGGAACAATTGAGATAGATAGATAGATATAGATAGATGAAACCAAATTGAGATAGATAGATAGATAGATAGATGAACAAATTGATATGATATATATAATATTATATATATTATATATATATATATGTAGATAGATAGATAACAAATTGAAGATAGATAGATTAGATAGATTAGTGAACAAATGATAACTTTTATAGATATATTTTATATAATTATAAGATAGATAGTAGGATAGATAGATGAACAAAAACTTGATTTTGAACCAATTGAGATAGTGAACATTGAGAATAAATGGATGAATTAGATTAGAATGAACCATTGATAATATATATATTTATATATATATATATATTATATATATATTATAATATATATAGAAGATAGATAAAGATGAACAAATTGAGATAGAGATAGATTAGATAGACCACTTATGAACGAATTTGAGATAAATAGAATAGAAGATAGATATCTAACAAACTTGTGAATCGCCTCACATCTCGTCTTTCCATCTACGGTGCAAAGCATGTAGTTGGTATCTGAGTCTAGATTTAGAAGTTTACAGCACGAATGATACGCGCGCGGAATCATCATTCCGTGTTTGCTACGTAACATCTGATCGCGCGTAATCAACTCACGGCCCAAAACAAACGCGTTTTCAATAACAAACTGCACTGATAAAGAACATCTCCCAATATGACACGGATGACATTTAATCTATTCTCTGTTAAATACAATATACAAATTTTTTTTTTAATACCCTGTCGGTGGCGAAAGCTGCTTGGTAGCGCTAGGAAGTGGCCAGTCCTGTCGTAGCTACCGAACTGTTTCATCACTCTCAGTCTCACAGCTGACGAGGACAGTATCGCACGTGCTACACCAACGTTGTGATGCGACGAAAAATATACACTATAATAATATTATATATATATATATATATATATATTTAGTATATATATATATATATATAACTATATGAATTTAGATAGCTATAGATAGAATAGTGATAGATAGAATAGATAGAATAGATGATAGATAGATAGATGACAAAGAGATAGAAATAGTATAGTATAAACAATTTGAGATAAAATAAGAATAGCAGAACAAATTGATATATATTTATATAATATATATATATATAATTATTTAATAGATAGTAGTATAGATGATAGATAGATATGAACAAATGAATTGAATGATAGATGAACAATTGATTATATATATTATATTTATATATATATATAAGATAGAATAGAGTAGATAGTAGATAGATAGATGAACATGAGTAGATAGATAGATAGGATGAACAAATTGAGATAGAGATAGATAGATGAACAATTGATTATTAATACGCATATATAATCTATATATATAATAGATAGATAGATAGGATAGAATAGAATTAGATAGATGAAAAATTGAAGATAGATAGATAGATAGCTACATGAATATGAGAAGATAGTCAGAAGATAGATGTTGAACATGATATATTAATATATATATATATATATTAATATTATAGATACATAGATAGATAGATTAGATAGATGATAAGGATGAACAAATATTAGAATAGTAATGAATAGATGACAAATTGAGATAGTAGATAGATAGATGATAGAGATAGATAACAAATTTGAGATAGATAGATAGATAGATAGATTGAACAAATTGAGATAGATTAGATAGATAGATAGAACAAATTGAGAAGATGAAGATTAAGATAGAAGTAAAATGATTAACAAATAATAATGATGAAGATTAAATAAACAAAAAAGCTGCAATTGATATTTATATATAAGTAAGAACGGAATACATCCGGGTTAGCTCAGTCGGTAGAGCGTTCGGCTAGAAACCACAAGGTTCCTAGTTC
This sequence comes from Doryteuthis pealeii, assembly GCA_023376005.1. NCBI lineage: Eukaryota > Metazoa > Mollusca > Cephalopoda > Myopsida > Loliginidae > Doryteuthis > Doryteuthis pealeii. The sequence continues at coordinate 1,067,504 of CM042142.1, read as the reverse complement.
GATACCGGTCCTCGCCAACTCAGCGTATGAGTAGCACAGGGAACTGTGCGGTAAAGTAAGGAGCTGATGGTAGGTGTGGTGCCTCACTTCAGACGCCAAAACAATCTCCTTGGTCTAGCGCTATTGAAAAGGGGATAGATTCCCTCGCTGACTGGCTGATACGACTTTAGGCCGCCCCGACGACTTTACTTTTTTACTATATATATATATAATATATATATTATTATATATATATATATATGCGTGTGTGTGTGTGTGTGTGTGTATGTGTGTGTACATGTGTGTGTATATGTATGTGTTTGTGTGTGTGTCTGAGTTCCAATTGCACCTGAAGATGTTTATTTGCACTAATGAAATGCATAAGTTCTTCACTTTTATATGCGCTCTGTTTCATCACCAGTTCCTTTGACGAATTATTTCATCGTCACTGAATACGGCACAAGAGGTTTACAGAAGAAGAAGAAGAAGAAGAAAGGATTTAGGGAATGAGCACTTAGACAAACCAGTTTCTATATAGGCCTTACCTACCAAAACACGAATAGCAAAAAGTTTGTATTCTTATCGTAAACCTTGACAAAATCCCATTACCATTTATACTACACACACACACACACACACACACACACACACATATATATATATATATATATATATATAGATGCACTTTATTTTTCTTTGTATATATATATATTATGTGTGTGCGTGTGTGTATATACAGACGGAGGGAGAGAGGGGCGTATATAATAAAAATGCATTACATTTCGCTCTTCAATTTTGTACTACTACACATACACACACACACACCACAAACATTGATATATATATATATATATATATATATATATATATATATATATATATATATAATATATATATATATATATGTCCCTTTCTAAAAGAACTAAGCAGGAGTGGATGGTCTGGAAAGTATAGGGAAATGGAACATCAAAACTAGCGATTTAAAAGGAAACATGCCGTCGTGGGTGCGAGGGGGGGGGTAATGTTAGATTTGTCGAAATCGCGTTGATACAAATGTAGACATTAATGTTTTTGAAGAGTCAGTAAGGTGAAAGTAAGAAGGAGAGAAAAGTAAAAGATACAACATCTGCTTTTTGTACAGACTCCATTTTCTCTAACTTTCTTCTTCCAAGTGCGTGTCATGGCCTTTGTGTTCAAATAAAAAATAAATAGATAAATTTATAAAATAAACTAAAAAGGTTTCTTTCTTTGATTCGTCATGTCAGTATAAACATTGTTGGCTCAATTTCGAGCCCAGCAGAGTCTACTTAGGTAGATTTTAAGCGAGTCACACCCTTTGCTTATTGTGATTCCAAGAGAAAAGTTCGATGTATGGGAACGTGATTTCTTAATGCAAAATCTCTTTGTTCTATCAGCCCTGTCGGTGAGGCATAGAATACACTTACTGTATCTCCTGCAGAGGGGTAAGAACTCCTAAAAAAGTGTTTCCTGGTTATGGCACTACATTATATCTGATGGTGAAGCTTCAGTTCTATAGATCTGGGGAATGTAGGGCACCCCTTTATAACTATTGCTTCCAGGTCAACTCTGACCCATAGTACTTGTTAGGGTCCCTTTCATCTATCAGCTCTGACAGTGAGGCATAGAATTAGCTTGTTCAAATTATACAACTGTGTGCAAAAATGATTATTATTAGATAGAAGTAATTACTTGAAATCATAATTATTAGTATTAGATAGGAATACTTGAAACCATACTACTGTGTGCAAATTATTTGTATTAGATAGGGATACTTGATATCAACTGTGTACAAAAAAATTCTTAAGAAGCAATTGCACAAAAAATGTAAATATGAACGTACAATTAATGCTATTATCTAACCTCTAGGCATAAAATAACCCATATTGATTGACATGCTGTTAAAATCAATCAATAAATCTTTGTTCTCTTCATCAATTTTTCTTATTGAAATAAATCACTAATTAGGACTGAGACTATTCTAGTAGTGACCACCCCAAGTGGAGATTTAAGAGGTTTGAATTCAGAGATTTTTTCTTCTCCTAGACTGGTTGCCTAACCAAGGTTAAAGAGCCCAGTGAAATAGATCACTAAGTAGGACTGAGTCTATTCTAGTAGTGACAACCCCAAGCGGAGATTTAAGTTTGTCTAACCAAGGTTAAAGAGCCCAGTCTGGCATACTATTTACCCATAGCTGGAAGGAGAATAGTTGGATTCATACCTTTCCCATAGGTATTAGCACTATGGGAATTGTGGCTTCGTCCAGGAATTGAACTCTGGTCATCAAGAAGAACATATATATATATATATATATATATATATTATATATATATATATATATAGAGAGAGAGAGAGAGAGAGAGAGAGAGATATTAAAAAATTTGTCTTCTGTCTAAAAAAAGTAGAAACAGAAAAGATTCAAGAAAGTTTACTATTTTCTAACCAAGACGGAAATTTATCTAGCGTGAAAAAATGAGGAAAAAGAAGGAAGGAAAGAAAGAAAAGAAAGAAGGAAGGAAGGAAAAGAAAGAGTTGGTAACATAGAGGTAAACTAAAGAAAAAGAAAGGAAGAAAGAAAGAAAATTCATTTACAGTTGAAGAAATTGATGAAAGAAATAAAGGACAAGGAATAAAAGGAAGGAAGGGAGGAAGGAAAAATGAGAAAGAAGAAAGAAAAAGAAATGAAAAAATGAGGGAAAAAGATGAAATAAAGAAGGAAAATAATGAACCCATTTCTTCAATTCTCAGCTGTAAGTCAATAGCAGAAGATTCCTAACTTGACCAGAGGTGGTAGTACCTGTTAGGGTCCCATCTATGAATTAAATACAACTGTTTAAAGATGATTCTGTAGGACTGGACTATACTGAGTAAATACAGAATGAGCTTACACAAACCGTTTTCGCACACGTGCACGCACACACATACACACACACTTACATGCACGCGCGTGCACACACACACACGCACGCACACACGCACACACACATACACACAATTACGTACTCACTCAAAAGCACACACACGCACATGCTCATACATCCACACACACGCATACACACATACATACACACACACACACGCACACACACACTCACACACATGTACACCCTCCTACGCACCCCCACACTCAAACACACAATCACGAACACACACACACATACACTTACATATGCACATATGTATATAAACTACCTAATCTGTTTGAATATATATATATATATATATATATATATATATATATATATATATATATTATTGGGAGCATATCGGTGGATGTTTAAAAGCAAGTTCATCTGCGCAGTCTTTTGACAGCTCTTCTCATTTGGTGTGTGCATCGAGCCACTTTGTTTAAATTTATGTAAACTCTTTTCAGGTGAATTGGCTAAAAGTAACCGGCGTTAGTTTTAAGTAGACACATCTGCAACGCACTTGATTGATTGAAATGAAGCAACAAATTGTTTGGCTTTTTAGTTTAATGGCTGCTCCTCCTCCTCCTGCTCCTCCTCCTCCTGCTGCTGCACTCGTCGTTATTGTTGTTGTTGTTGTTTTTGTTGTTGTTGTGAATTTACTTTGAAGACGAAAAAACATTTAATTTTATTAATTGCTTAACAAACAACGGCAAAACTTTTTCAAAGGAAGAAGTGGTACCACCTGATATAGAAACGGCAAAATTGTTCGGATTTTATCTTTCTTTCCTTCTTAATTATACACACACACACACACACACACACACACACACACACACATGCATAACCATGTGTATGTGTGCGTGCGTGTGTGTGTACGTAGTGCAATAAATGTGTATACATATGTGTTTGAGGTATATCTATATATTTACATATGGAATAAATGCACATAGACACACACACAAACCGCACACACACATACACAACCCACTCATACATACACATACACAAAAACACACACACACACAACACATACGTATCCATGAACGTAAGTGTGTGTGTGTAATATATGTGTATTCATGTGTGAGAGAGAGAAACGCAATGATTCAGACAATTTCATGAGATATAAGCAATTTAAACTCAAATGTTAAGGGAGGAAAACATTTACTTTTGAAGCGAGAAATTAACTCATCCATTCGTTGGATGGAAAGAAACTTCCAAGTAATAACAAATTTACCAATTTGTTTTAATTATTAATCTAATATTGACTTATTTTTCAGAGATAACCTCATCATATATATATATATATATATATATATATATATATATATATATATGTAGAGGATATGGGTGCTATATTCTTAAGTAGATAGTGCTCAATATCATTGATAGAGCATTTATAATTGAGTTAATGTAGCGTGGACATGGAGTCAACACCATGGTACTGAAAGTTTCTCTCCGATGCTATCTTTAGACGAAAAAGATCATATAGGGGAGGAACTTTCAGTAACCTGGTGTTGACTCCATGTCCACGCTACCTGAACTCAACTATATATATAAATATATTCAATAAATGAAGGAAAATTTTTTAATTTGCTTCATTACAATAATTTATTTCAACCGCATTACTGTGGCATCATCAGGTATGAGCAAAATCAAGGATATTACTGAATATTTATTTTTGTGTCTGCATTTGAAGATTAATTCATTTCTAGTATTTAATAATTTCTTTCTGTCTCTAGATTCAATTATCTGTATGTTTTCTTCGAAGCAAAGCGAGCACTTACTTCTGAAGTTTGTAGAGGTCCTCGATGTCCTTATTATCTGCCATTTAATTTGTGGAGTGAGGTTGTTTTCTCTCAACCTCCAGAGATGTTTTGATAGCGCCATATTCCTGAGATTTATGTCACCAAAAAACGCAATAAAAATAGTAGGAAAATAAGGAAAAACCATTAAATTATCAACTGTTCACAAAATGTTTACAAATGTAATCACAATAAAGACAAATATATTTTTTCTCTAAAGAAATATAATTCATCAAACAACCTGAGAAGAAGAAGAAGAAGAAGATTTATCCCTTCAACAAATGATCACCTGTGAAATTTTATTTGGATTCTGTTTTTGCTGTTATTTGTGTTTGTTTTTGTTTCTACTGGGTTTTAATGTATTTTTTGTAATCAATTTGTTATATTTCAATTCCCAACGTAAATTTGTCACTCAATCCAGAGAATTAGTCGCCTAACATATACCCTATCTCTTGCCCAGCCCCCTCACTTTCATTCAAATTTCCTAGTCCCACCCTCATACCCTCCCAAAATAAGACACCCCCAAACAAATTGATAGATTTAAACAATTGTTTCTTGGGAAGCTTTTCAGTAATATTCATAACTTTGCTCATATCTGATGATGCCGCAGTAATGTGGTTGAAATAAATGATTGTAATGAAGCAAATTTAAAGTTTTTTCCTCCATTTATTGAATATTTTGCTCTGTCCGTCCAATCACTGCACGAGGCACATTGAGCTCTCATTATGGTTTACCTGCATCCCTACGGTTAAACCACACATAGAAAGATCCTATCTACATGGAAAACACACACACACACACACACACACACACACACACACACACACACCACAACGAATATATATATATATATATATATATATATATATATATAATATATATATATATAAGAAAAACAAAAAGAAGTAAAACAAATGATTTTTACGCCTTAAAATTAAAATTTCCTTGCATATATAATCTTGTATCCTTTAAGATGTCATGAAAATATCTTTCTATTTTTCGAAATTAAATTTTATCAACGCATCACGACAATAAAACTAATAAAGATTAGTTTATTGCATTACAAGATCATCACAAGTGGAACAGAATTTGTTATTAAGATTGTGTTTTATTTGAAAAAAGAACATTAAAGAACATTAAAAACCTTTAAAAACAGCATTCAAAACCGTCTTTGGATTTGAACTTCGTCCCTTATGATCAGCAATAAAGGAACAAGTTACAAATCCGGGTTACCCATTTTACATTTTGATACCGAATTTGAATTCATAATATAAAACTATCATCAGGTTTAAGAAAGCTTCACCAATTTAATTATCTTGTACTGTTTTATCTATATTTATAATTCTGTCCTTCTATTTGTATTGTTGTGTTTAATTAGACTCCTCAGCATTTGGACTTGATAAATTGAAAATTGGTTTAAGACTCTCATTGGTCTCTGGGAAGATTATAGGCTAAACAGGGGTAATGGGTAATATGGTGATTCCGGCAGAGCTAGTGCTTCTAGTTTCTTAATATTCTTTTATTGTATTAGTTTTATTGCTGCCCTGTCATCTGTACCGACTGCACCTCTGCAGAGGTGTAACCCCCCCCCCCAACGGTGCCACCTATTGGGCGGGAAAATATCTTTCTAACTCCATTTGTGCATGGTTCTCATTTCTAAAAAATAATCGAAGTAATAAAATTTTTTTCCTTTTTTTCAGCTTCCAAAAAACAGAAAATAAAAATCTTGAACAAAAATTGCACGAAACAAAAGAAAATTTTGAAGAGAATCGTCGGTAAGAATCCTTTTATTATTTCTTTTATATTTCATTTAATCTTTTATCAGTCTGATAATCAGGGGACAAAAACTTTTAAAGATTAATGGGATTATTTCCTTATGAGGTTTTGTTTTCATTTTCATTATCTTGCCACCGACACAATATATATATATATATATATATATATATATATATATATATATATATATATATATATATATATATATATATATATATATTAGGGTTTTTAGTTTGCTTGAAGCATTTTATCTATGTGTTTAAGAAAATTAAATAGAAATTAGAAGGCTATTGATAATGCAATGGAAAAACGATAGGTGATGAAATTGATGTTTATTTACCTGTTTCCTAAACATTTTCGGGATGAAATCCCATCTTCAGAGGTTTTATCTGGCAGCCGACTTTAGCACGCTTCTTCAAATTTTTTAACTTAAAGTTAAAAATTTCGTAACTCCGAAATCTCTGAAGATGGTATTTTATCCCGAAAATGTTTAGGAAACAGGTAAATAAACATCAATTTCATCACCTATCGTTTTTCCATTGCATTGTCAATAGCCTTCTAATTTCTATTTAATTTTCTTATATATATATATATATATATATATATATATATATATATATATATATATATATATAATCAGTGAGTGATGAAATCTCACTTACGATGTAATAATTTACAATAGTCGTAATTGATAGAGCTCAATGCGTCCCATTAGTGTCACAGAACAAAAATATATTTGTATAAATAAAGAAGATTTAGTGTAAAATCTTAATAATCTATTTCAAGAAACTTAGAAGAGTAAAGGTTCCCCAATAAATCTTGATCAGATGTTACTATGATTCCAATATAATAGCATCTGATTAAGGTTACTTGTAGAATCTTTACTCCTCTAAGTTACTTGAAATAGACTGTCATGCTTTTTTCCATATATATATATATATATATATATATAATCCAAAAGTCCAGAGAAGAAATCTTCCTTACGACATAGGTTTTTTTTTTTAAAACAACTTGTCGCAGTTTAAGAGCTCAATGTGCGCTCTTATTTTTAGAGTCACAGAGCAAATTTATAATGAAAAAAAATAACAAAAGACTTAGAGATCCTGCATTATAGACTATTTCAGGGAGCTTAGACAAAAATGTCTAATTCTCCCGACTCATCAGATGCGAATGATGAATTCTTTATTTTTAAGGCATTTGAAAACAGATTTCCCCCCTTCCTTTTAAATTGTCCTGTCCTGCTCAGCTGTAGAGTAATAAAAATAGGAATAAAAATACAAATAATAATAAACAATAATAATAAAACCAAAGATATCTGACCGCTTGTCAGTAATTTGTTAGGAGTTACTGTTAATTCAATTAATTCAGAATTCAGGGCCACCCCTGTTCACTTATTTAGTAGTTTTTGTTTAACTTAATTTATTTTCTTTTCTTTTCATATCGCTTCAAATATACACACCCCTACATACCTATACAAACTTATACATATACATACATATACATACACACACATACACACACACACATACATATATATACACACATACACACATACACACATACACACACATATACATGTATATACATACATATACATATATATACACATACACATATATACATACATAAATATATATACATATACACACATATACATACACCTATACACACATACACCCCCCCACATATACATACATATATACAAATACACATATACACACATACATCTATGAAGATCCGAGAGAGCCTGTTTTCTGTAAATTACCATTTAGCTAGTTCAAATTATGTATTATTTCCTCCTTATTTGGAGGGTGGACCTGCATAAGTTATATTGCATTATGTTAAAATTTGTTAAATTTAAACACGCATATACACATACACACACACGTATACATGTATACATAGATCCACACATACATACGCATATATACATGTAAACAAATATATCCTGAAAATTTAAATATTATTAGTCATTATACCACTCAAAATTTTTTTTGGCTACTACATCCATGCATATATATATCCGTATCCCCAACTACACATATGCATATCCACACACCCATATATACATATATACACACATATACACATATACACATATATACACACACACATATACATACATATACATACACATCCACATGTACGTATACCCGAATATACTCATATACATACATACATACATACATATACATACATATACACACATACCCGAATATATACACATACACATATATACACATGCACATTCACAAGGGAAGTAGTAATAATAATAATAATAATAATAATAATGATAATAAATAAATAAGTAAATAAATAAATAAAAGTAAAACTACAAAATATTAAGCTTTTAAAAATAATGAATAAAATAATATAATAATATAATAAAAGAATAATAAAATAAAAAAAATATAACAAATACAGATAAAAAATAAATAATAAATAATAAAAAAAAATAATAATAGAGAAACAAATGAAATAATAAAGTAACAAAAAATATCAGAATATGAAATTGTAAATTATTAAGAGATAAAACAAAATAACCCATACCTACATACACACACACACAATATATATATATATATATAATGAAAGAATTTAAATCTCACTTTCTTTTGTTTTGTTTCATTACTGATAAAAATGAATGAAACTATTAGTAATGAAACAAAATAAACAAGGTGAGATTTTATTTCTTTCTAATTTCCATACTGCTCTGCTGGTCAGCATTTGAGCACGTTTGATTCATCAAAACACCAATGATTATTTGTTTTCATCTGGTGACGAGTAAAATACAAAATTCAAAGTAATGAATATTATGTTCCTAATTTATTCAATTTCTCCTAATATTTCGGGTTACTCCTCCCTTTGTCAAAGGTTTTCGTTGACTTCAAATGCGTTTTATTCGTATGCCGACGCTGTATATCATGGATTTTTTGAAGTTAAGAGGATGGTTACCTGTGGGTTTGATGAATAGGAATTAGGATTATGTGTTATTTTGGGATCGGATTATTACGTCTTGGAATGGGGTGGAGGTGTTTTCTATGGTGAATTTTATCAAGTGATGGTAGCTGTTGCAGTGTTTGTGAAAGTCTACTAGGTTTTTAGACAGTGTGTCCATATGAGGAATATGTGATCTATCTACCTGCAGCAGTGCATGGGAGGTTAGGCGGTAATCCCGGAGCAGTTTGGTTTCCAGTATGTGCATGAATATTATTGCATAACCCGGCGCCATTTTCGTTCCGACAGCGGTACCTTTGATTTGAAGGTAGTGTTGCGAGTGGAATTGGAAGTTGTTGTGGGTTAAGATGAAATCTATTATTTTGCACAGATTGTCTATTTGGTTTTTAGGAGATTGTTGTTTGACAGAAATTCTCTGTGTGCTTGGATGTCTTTGTTGTGTAGGATGTTTGTATATAACGCTGTTACGTCGATCGTTTCTAGGATGTCTTTCTTAGGAAGTGTGGCTATTTTTAATTTTGTCCATGAAATGTGTGGTGTCTTTGATCTCATTAAGGGGGTTAAGGATGTAGATGATGTAGCCTATGGATTCAACGAGGGTGCTATTTGCTGTTATCATCTATTTGCCGGGGGTGTGGTGTTGAGGGATTTCGATAGTTGGTTGATGTCATATGGGTTGTTAAGGCGTTTGATTGGGTTGGTGTTAATTGTGGTGGGGATGGATGTTTTCACAGCTGTCAGTATTGGGGGGGTTGTAATTTGGAGGTTGTGGAAAATGTTGCTGTTTTGGGGTTTGTGGGGATGAGCGAACTTATGGTGTTTTTTGTGTGGGTGCTGAAGTTTTCTGTTAGTTGTAGTTGTTGTCATGTAGTTGTGATTCCGCTTCTGTTATGTAATCATTGGTTCCCATAATGGCGATGTTTCCTTCTTTGTCTGTTGGAATTTCTATGGTTATTTTTGTTGTTTTTAATGTGCTGATGATATTTCTTTCTGTTGGGGATCATTGTTTTTGTGTCCTTTATTATGTGGGAAGTTGTCTAGGTGCTGTGGTGTTTTCTTTCATATTGGTCAATATGTGGGTTTCATTCGTTTGGTGGCGTCCACATTTTGTTTAAAAACCTTTGACAAAAGTTGAAAGCACTCGAAATATTAAGATAAATGAAGAAGATTAAGACACAATATTCATCACTTTGAATTTTGTCTTTTACCCCTTGCCATATTTCTTGCTTCTAAGACAACCAAAAAATTCCAAGATTCATTATATATATATATATATGAAGAAAATGTTTTCAAAAATATAACACAGGATGTTACGATCAAAGGAAAAAAAATTATATGTGTATACTTAAGTATTTCGGTTTATGATAAACCATCATCAGGACAATGCAAAATAAATTTTGTAAGGGAGAAAAATGAAAAATGTTAAGTGTATGGTGAATGTGTGAATATAATGTTATTTACTGTTATTCTTTATATGCGCGTTTATATACGAAAGCTGATGACGTGATCATTGCTTGTGAAAAAACGGAAAATGAAGATCATAAGATGACACATGTAGAACGTGAATAGGCCGAGAGGAAATGTTAACATCGATATAACGTATTTCACATGGATATCAATGTTTAGAAAATAAGAAAATTGTTAATAGATAAAAATGCAATTATCACGACATCAGCTTTCGTATATAAACGCACATATAAAAAATAATGGTAAATAACATTATATTCACACATTCACCATACATTTAACATTTTTCATTTTTCCCCCTTACAAAATTTCTTTTGCATTGTCCTGATGATGGTTTATCATAAACCGAAATACTTAAGTATACACATATAATTTTTTTCCTTTGATCGTAACATCCTGTGTCTGTTATATTTTTGAAAACATTTTCTTCACATATTGTCGGATTAATTTCCTCATCGTATTTCCATATATATATATATACTTTTATTTTCCACCATTACAGCTTATTGTGATTGCATTGATCAAATAACAACATCGAAAATGTTTATTACTTTTTGTACAGGAATATAAATGATAGAGTCAACGCGCAGTTCTCCAACAATATGAATAGTTACTCGATTTGGATATTACTACGTAACTCGACTACGAACAACCTTGCGTATTCGTATCATTATATGTGTTCCTTTGGACGAGTCCAACTATTTTGTACGTGAAATATCTTCTTTTACAACACAGCTATGAATAGATCGTAAGCCGGACTTAATGTTAAACACTCTTATTACTTGCTGTTATAGTAATCTAATGATTTTAGTTAAAGAAGACAAATTAAGTGATACTAAGATTGAATTCAACAAAATAGAGAAAACAGAAATGATTTAGAATAACGAACGTAAATTTGACAGACAGGTAAACAGAGAAAGAAATAGAAATAAACAAAATAACCAGATGTAAGGGAAATAAAACTTTTCAAACAGGTTATAGAAATAGAGGAAAGAACACACACACGCACATATACTCACATGGAGACACGGGGAAGAACATACACACATAGTGATACAGGAAAAACATACAAACAAACAAACAAGCAAAACACACACACACACACACATGGAGATACAGAAAAGAACACACACACACACACACACACACAACACACACACACACACACACACACACACGTGCCCTATCCAATAAAAACGGTGTGGGTGTTGAAATGATAAACGAACTTCGTGGAATCGAAAAGAGACATAAAATAGAAATAAACATAAATCCACTCGAAATAAATCTAAGGAAAATGAAAATCTGTAAAAAACCGGAACATGGAAGAGTCTATGTTTTTTTTTTCTTTTTTCTAAGACATGAAAGACTCGCCCAACCTTTACAGTTTGTGTTGGAGGCAAAAATCTCAAAGTGGGTGATGAAGAGAAAGACGATCTTACATAAAGAATAAATCGCTCCAAGAAGAGCAATTGCAAGTAAATTGCAAGGCCTATAACACTCTTGTCCCAATGATGTAGGGAATCCAGAGAGAAGAATTTACAATTTACCCGAAACCCAAGAAATAGAAAGATGTTGAAAAGGGAAGAAAAGAAAAAGTGATTTATTTCTGAATCAGATTTCAGAAAGAAGACGAACATCTTTAGTAACGAGAGATTACTCCATTTTGGATGTTAAAATTCAAAAAAGAATTCCGCCTTGTATGTGTGGTTAAAAATACGCTGACAGTATTCTCTGCAGTGGGGTAAGGCCCACCTCCTCGATAAAAGGGTGTCTTGAGTATGATATTAAATTGCATCTGATATTGAGGCTCGAGTTTTGGAGATCTGGGGAATGTACAGAACACTTTTATTGCTAATCTAAGTCGAAATGGTAATACCTGTTACAGTCACATCTATGGTTAATATAGATAAAAGTTTTCGTATTTGAAAGGATCCTGTTCATTACACCCACTCACTCACAAAAATTCCTACGAAACAACTGCATAAAACATGTAACGAACATGATTCTCTAATCTCTTGGAATAAAATAATCCTAGACCGGTTGATATGCCATTAAAAGCATTCACTTAATCAGTTAATAAAAATCAAAAGTCAGTTCTGCCATCAAGGATTTTGTGATTTACATAAAGTTAAAAAAGATAAACTATGACAATTTGAGGTAAATGTGACAAAAGAACAAAAGAAAAAAAAATGCACAAACATGAAATATACCCCCCCCCCCAAATAGCTATTTGAATTAAACCAGAATTTGTTTTAATAATGAGAAATATAAAATACTCTGGAACTTACCGAACAAATCACCTAATCCCGCACGGAACTAAGAAAATTGTCCATTGTAAATTTAAGAGAAAGTGAAAAACATGAAAAATATCGAGAACTTGGGAAAAATTGAAAACATTTTGGAATATGGGACTGACAAAAAATCATAGATGAATTACTCAAGTATGGGCACGCAGAGGATATATGAAGAGAGAAACCGAATACTTCCAAACAGTAGCCCAGGATAATTAGAATAAGTATAAAGAATAGAAATAAATTCTAGAAAAGACTTCTTAATTTTTTTTGAGGAATCATATCGAAATACACAGCAAGAAAATCTGCCTTAGCATTCAAGATAGAACACTCGGTGAA
>CM042142.1:976465-1046465 GCA_023376005.1 Doryteuthis pealeii | reverse complement strand
AAGAAAACGGACATGCTACACAGAAAAATACAATAAGAAAGAAAGAAAGAGAATAGGGGAAAGATAGAGATAGAAGGTGAGTACGTGGAAGTTATAACGTTAATCTGTTTCTATCGAACATAATGAAAATATGAAAAGAAGGAAAGAAAGTAAGAAAAAAAGACTGAGAGAGTTAAATCAAGATTATTATACTTTTGACATATTGAACTATTTGGCAATAACTCTTAAGTAAACAAACGTTGTAATAATTAGATACTTGGACTGTCCAAAGAACTGAGAAAACTGTAGAACATGAAGTTAAAGGTTGTACAAATTGTAATTACTGTCCTTGGAACGTCCCCAAGGATTTGGAAAAGAGTCTGGCTGAATTCTAAATCAGAGAAAGAATAGACACCACTCAAACAAAAGCATTGTTAAGATAGGCTAGAACATTGAGAAGAGTCCTGGTGACCTGTGAAGACTTGCTGTCACTCAATCTTTAGTGAACCACCAGTTAAGGCAGGTATGAAAAACTACCATATACTGAAATAATTATAATAGAACAGATAAAATAGTTGGGACTATAAGAGAAAAATATGCCCTCTAATTGATATGCCAGTGTCAAAAGATATCAATCAAAGAGTATAATGAAATAAGTAAATACAAAAACCTGGAAATAGAAATTGAAAAAGAAGTGGCATCTTAAGACTACTATGATGCCAGTAACAATAGTAGCCCTAGGTATGATCAAGAAAGTGACAGATAAAGCCATTAACAAGATACCTGAAATACAAAAAATTGCACTTTGCAGAACTGCTCATCTCCTTAGGAGAGTAATATCAATTATTGGAAAAATAACGCACAAGAGAGAGCAAAAACACAAATACATAGAATGCACATAATCACTACTGTCCCTCACGGTAGGTCTTGGGTTAAGACCTGGGAAGGATTGTAAGAAACCAAAAGTAAAGCTGAAAATTAAATAATAATAATAATAATAATGATAATTAAATTAATTAAATTAAAATAATAATAATAATAATAATAATAATAATAATAATAATAATAATACGAGATGATCTGTACGTGGCTGAGAAGTGGAAATTTCTTTTAATAGCAGCGCAAAATAATGCCGTAAAAACTAACTATGAAGAAATATGTGGTGACAGAAATGAAGCAGTTATTCTCATAAGTGAATACAGGAATCTGGCACAAAAAGGGATACATGTAGTCATGACTGGGTGGGAAAGGTGATCCACTTGGAATTGTGCAGGAGATTAAAATTTGGCCATAATGATAAATGGTATATACACCAACAAAATCTTTCATAAAAAATGAGATCCATAAAATTCCCTGGGGTTTTGAGATACAAATGGATCGCCAAATCCCGGCTAAAAGACGAGATCTAATGTTAATTAACAAAAAAGTTAATTATAGGCACGTAGTAGGCAATGGTTAGGTCGTAGGAAATGGACTTGTTGACCAGAGTTGAAATCCTGGACCAGGCTGTTTGCATTTTTACATAGTACTATAACCTTGGGAAAGGTATGCATCAAACTAATCTCCCTCCAGCTTTGGGTAAATAGTAGTGCAGACTGAGCCCTTTAAGCTTGGCAAGGTAACCAGTCTAGCAGGGGAAAGCTCTGAATTCAAACCTGTTAAACTCCGCTACAAAAATTGACCTTGTGTCACATCCGGCTCGTGCGGAGGGGCTGATATATATATATATATATATATATATATATTATATATATATATATATAGTATCCAATAGCCACTTTAACCTTTCAGTTGCAGTGACATTGGTAAATTATCCAAAAGTGCTCAATATATTAAAAACATAGAGCAATGATAATAAAAACCTTAGTAAAAGTAGTAGACCCGTAACTCTTATTTCTTTACTACTATAAATATTATATATATATATATATATATATATATATATATATATATATATATATATATATATATATATTCGAGTTAGAAGTCAGATCAGATCAGGTTCAACATAAGGCCGATCCTTTCGTCAAATAAATGTGATTTTCTTGTCTAGCATCAAATTTTCTTTTCTTTTCACGAATTTGAGATTTTGAGACATTTGTTTCCATAAACTAGTTAAGCCGTTGGGTTTCTTATTGAGAAAAAAAGAAAGAAAAAGAAGAAAAGAATGATTGTATCAAAAAAGACCTTGATGTAGTATATGCCTGATGAAACCCCAAAAAACTCTTAAAGGATTTTCCTAATGGTGGAATATTAATCCTATTTTCTATTGACTTTTACTTGTTAACCGTAACTACAGTAGCGATCATCACGTGGTACATACTTATTATTTCACTGAGTGATTCAGTGAAATGAAGAAAATCCCTTTGGGATTTCAGGGAAAGATGACTGATTGCTTTTTGGCGTTAGCGTTTGTTATTGAGCCGCCATGCTTACAATCACGTGTCTCATGCATTGTGAACACAACGGGATTCGAGTGTTTTGATTGACTTTAATAATAAATTCGCATTCATTTCGAGTGAATAAATTATTTGTTTCCGTCGACGTTAAATTATGTCAAATTTCAATGACTTTGCTACGGTTACTTGTCAGAAAAGTTAATCCGTTTTTTGCTGGGCCTTTCAAAAACGGATAAGAGAAAGAAAAGAAAAGAAAGCTTATAGCAGAAATGATTGTTATTGTCATTGGACGTTCAGGGTTCAAGTACACACACACACACACACACACACACACACACACATATATATATATATATATATATATATATATATATATATATATATATATAAATATATATATATATATATATATATATATATATATATAGAGAGAGAGAGAGAGAGAGAGAGCTGTAACTCTTTTACACTATTACCGTTACTATTTTTATATGACTATGTTTTTGATATATTGATCACTTTTGGATAATTTACTAATACCACTGCAACAGAAATATTAAAGAGGTAATTGAATAATATATATATATATATATATATATATATATATATATATATGTGTGTGTGTGTGTGTGTGTCGAGGGGATCTGAAAAGCCTTCGGCTAAAACAAGAAGAGAATGAAATTTTATTACTGATTTTTTTCTAAGGTTTAAAGGAAACTTGATTGCTAATTTTAGGATGGATATACGGAATATTATGTCGATTAAATCCCTGTAAGTACGGAAAACCATAATGACAGCAAAATGTATTGAATAGAAAAGAATAATTATAGAGTGTTTAGTAGTAAAAACACAAAACGAAATTAACATCTTAATTTGAAAATTTTGATGTTTAGGACTATTGTATTCATCATTATTGCGGTATGTATAGGCACTACGTTCAGGACACTGTATCCTCGGGCCTTGTTCAGATGTTCCTTATTTACCTTAGAATAAATTCATAAACTGAGTTTAAGCGTGGCTTCGGAGCTTTATATCGTTACCAATAAATACAAACAAATAACATCTTAATTGTTTATTCATTAAAAAATGCAGAGTGAGCGTGTGTCGTGGATTAGTTCAGAGCCCATTCACTTGTGTATTGAATCCGATTCTTACTGAGTACCCCATGATTTTACCTTGTGCCAGACTTAGTTGATATTTATTTATAGCCATCATTTGTTTCCCGTCAGGTGTTCTTCCTTGTATTACATCATTCTTCACTTAATTATCTTGTAATTATTGATGTTTTGAAAGATGAGAAGCCATGTTTGTTTTCTAGAAACACCAAGAAATTTCAAAGTGCGTAAGACTTAATCAAGTTGGCAAACTCCTAAACAGAGTTTAAGTCATGAAGATGAAATGGGGACAAATTGGCCATGTAATTCATATTGTAGAAGTTGAACAAAACTCCCCGAACTGAACTATTTGATAGCCTCCATGTATCACACACTCTCGAAAACAAAACAAAACAAAACAAAACAAAAGAAGCGCTTTAACATGATATGCACGTTATTTAACAATTCAACCTTATTTGACTTTTTGTCATTTTGTTTTGTGTAATTGTTGATATGTAACCCTTGCAAGAAATTTCAGGCAGCACCAAATATTTGGGCAAAACGACAACAACATCAAATAATGAAAACTGATTGTTAAAAATGAAATATTGATCATCTAAAATTGCTTCATATATATATATATATATATATATATATATCATCCACAGACACGTGTTTTGACTTATCAAGTCACTTCAGTGTGGCTAGACATTTTGTGAGCTACCTACACCCGGGTTAAAACTCCGATCGATTCAGCAGCAGTCGGACAGCTTAACCGCTCGGCCATCGTCACCCACAGAATGCGAAGGGGATTTTAAACTGTTTTGATACACACATCTCTCTCTGTCTCACTCTGTCTCTCTCTCTGTCTCTGTCTGTCTGTCTGTCTCTCTCTCTCTCTATATATATATATATCCCAGAGCGCCTCATGCGCTGTAATGGTTATCAAGCTGGATTTGCAGATCCCTGGAACTACTTCGGTTGTCTTGAGGATGTCTCGTCTTGTGTCGTTGCTTAGTTTTTAATAACGAACACAATATGTTCTTGTTTTATTTTTTAGAGTTCATATTTTATTTTACCCCCAAGTAAAAATGCCTTGGTCACGAGACACTCATCTTGCATCTGTTCTCTTCAAACACTCAGTCCAGACTGCCAACTCTTCAATCACTCTCTTTCTTTCAATCAGAAACCGAAAGGTAGCCTTTCGAAAGTCATTCCAAAATTCAGAGTAACTTTCCGCTATCACATAACGTATAATTAAAATTTTGGATCTTTTCACATCTCATTATTTTAGAAAAACTTTTGATTCAAGTTTGGCACGATTGATGAATTTCTAAAGAAAACTTCAAAAAGACAAAAGCAGAAAATTATATTTCGCCAACAATCTAAGCAATCCAGAAATCTGAAATTCAATGAACATATAATAATACAAAAAGACAAAAAATGTCATTGAGATATCAAGAACTTTTAAGATCCGGGATAATATTCTTTTAATGCCACTTTATAAAGAAATGGTGATAAGTAGACTCGAATATAATTGTTCACAATGGTCGACAACTGATAAAGGTTCAATAAAATGGAAAATAATACAACAAAACCTTTTCTTAAAATATGGCATCAGTGATGAAAATAGACCTAAATAGTGGAAACGCCTAAAAATTGAAAATTTATAGTCTTGAAAGGCGACATGAAAGATATATAATTATGTATGTTTGCAAAACGTTTGGGTGGAAAAATAGCAAATCTAAGTTTTGTAATAAAAATATAACGAAAGATTAGGACCTAAAATGCAAAAACATAAAAAAGAAAAGGGCAATGCTATTTTTAATAGTTTATTTGATAGACATTCACCACAAAAAAACAAATATCTTACCAAGATATAAAGGCATAATATTACAAGGGACAACATTAATAGTATAAAAAATGTATTAGAAAATGTCTTCAAAACATAACCAGACCAACTTTTCGTTGTTGTTGGCGAAGTAGCCTATAGTCGGTATCAGACAGACAGCTAGGGAGTCTATCTCCTATCCAGGGAGATTGTTTTGCGGAGGTGGAGCGCCACAAGTAACGTCAGTTGCTCACTTCACCGCACAGATCAGATTACCCAATCTGTACTACATCACGGTATCAAACTCAGAACCTAGCGATTCCAAGGCGGATGCTCTACCGACTGAGCTAAACTGGATATACTGAGTAAATCTTTATAAAAAGGATGAAACAAACTCAGTTTAAATCAAATTAACTACAGAATAACCCCTTGATTTAAAAATGTATCTAAAGTTAGGACATTTACTTCTTCTTTGACTTTGATGGATTCAAAGATGATTTATTGAGCAACACCACTCAATGAATCATTCTTCTAAAATACGATACAATCAATATCTCATGAAGGAAATTAGAAAACGATAATTAAAAATGTTATTTAAAAAGAATATTTATGTTTTTCTTTTTCTTTTCAGCCAAAATCAGAAATATGTTTCTTATTTGGAGAGTGAAATGACCAAATTGAACGCGGATTTTGAGAAAACTCATGACAAACTCAAAAAACGAGAAAGAAAAGGTAAGTTTTGATTTTTTCATTTGGCACCACCTCGAACTGGTAATATATACGGCTGCATATACATTGTTGTCAGTGAGGATCGAACTTGCAATGGTTGGTTTTCAAGTTTCATGCAAATTACACAATATGAAATATTTCGTCCTACAATGAAATGTAGTCGAATTTGCAAAACTCACGCAGTCATCATTACATCTATTTTACATTTGTTCATGTTTGCTAACACCAATTGACATGTTTCTCTTAACTTCTTTCATTCTCTCTATTTCCATGACATGCAACACTCCACAACATATTCCTTACTTTGGCTAGATGGGCGGTCAATCCCCCTCCGACCAATCGGCACGCCCTTGCATCTATAGGATTATTTCCACCCTGTTGCCCTTATGGCAAACTCAAACTCTTTTATCATATATGTGCTAAAAGGTAGTGGCTGTGGGTTTTAGTATCATGGGTATGACGTTGAACCCTATTTGATGATGAGGTTCCAATTCTGGAGCTCTGGGGAATGTAGAGTACCCTTTCATCACCATTGCTACCAGGTCCACTCTGACACGGAGTGGTAGTACCTGGTAGGGTCTCATAAATGGGTTAAATAGAAAAAATTGGGTACAAATCAAGAATGAATAAAACTAAAATGTCTTCAGCATAAAATAACCCAATGGGTTGACATGCCGTAAAACCCAACCAACCAACCAACCAACCAACCAAGAAAATAACAGCATTTGCTTGTTTCTTTTTTATGGGTGAATCTTAAGTTCTAAAAAATTAAATTGCTCCATTTTTGAGTCCCATTTTAATGAAGAAATCTTCAAAAATGTAGAGAAAGATTTTTAGTGTTATCTTAAATAAATCGACAATGAGTAATATCCCCTCCACACACACAAAGTATATATATATATATATATATATATATATATATATATATACAAGATTGAGTTCATGCACACATACGCTGCGTGCATGCATGCACACACACAGACAGACGCGTGCATACACACATTTACACGGATTAGCGCATACATATATATAAGCACACATATACACACACGTACACAAACAGACATACACACCCACAAACACATATACAAAATTATGCATACACACACGAGCATGCGTGCATACACACACACACAACAGATGGGTGCATAAACACATTTACATAGATTAGCGGATACACACATATATACACACATACACAAATGTACACAGACATACACACACGCACATGTACACACACACATACCCGTATATGTATGTATTTATATTTGATCTCCATTTGAAATGAGTTTCAACTCTCAGTATTTAGATATGATTCAAACTGAAGCAGCGTTAAGAAATGAATGTTATGAAAATACCTTTTGTGTTTATAATTCGGTATAAAAGTCATGTGATATTGTCATGCCTTATGAAATCTTAAGAGCATTTCTTGGCGGGAGACACAATTCTTAAAACAGGAAAAATTACTGGTGAGGGGGGAGGAGACAGGGGTGGGGGGCAGGTAGTTAGGGGTGGGGAGACAAACAAGTCGAACCGCCGACCTAGTTTTGCGGTCAACAATGGAATGGCTTGAACACAACTTCCTCGAACGGAATTCAATAAAGATTGAACGAAAATATTTGGACTAAATAGTTTCATAAACTGTAATACTCATATAAATGCATATGTATATGCAATCAAAGGATACTCGGTGTTGCTCGAGGACGACAAACTAAGATCAAATATGTCAACACAGTTAAAATATCTTATTATAATGGAGATTCGGTGTTTGATATGTTTACTTAAGAGCTATTGAAATAGCTCAATATGTAAAAAAAAGTAGAATAATCTTGATTTAACTCTTTCTCACTCTTTTTCTTTCGTTCGTTCTTTTTATCTTTTCATTATATTCGATTGAAACAAATAAGCGTTATCACACGCGCACTTTTTTCTGGGTAGCATGTCCCTTTTCTTCTCTTTCGTTCTTTATAATAAAAACGGAATGATCCATTATTTAGCTGAAGTTATGACACCCATAAGAAATAAAAATTAAGCGGATAAGCAACACCAGTTAATCAGAATTTACATTTTTGCATTTCATCTTAGACAATTTTGACGGTCTCAACAGAGGGTGTTGGAAGCTGATAACGGTCGTGCCATTAAGGAACATAAGTATTGATATATAGATTTGTGTAATTTATAAGACGAAGAATCATTGAAGAAAATTCTGATCTAAAAATAATTTGTGTTTAACAAACAGAACCGGAGATTTTTTTGCTTTTGTCAATTTGTTTCTTTTGTGTCAACTTCATAATTTGTATCACAACTAAATGTTGTGATACAAATTATTAAATTGACACAAAAGAAACAAATAAACAATTTCCAGATTTATAAAATTTCCCGCCACAAATCAACGAATTTCAGTCGAAGTTTTGCGATTTATTTTTTACAAATTAATTTTCTTAAGAAACGGTTATTTTGTCAGAAATATTTATGAAATGATCTTGAAGTCAATCTTTAATTCTATGAAATCATTTTCAAATGTAAAAACAACGAAATAGTAGTAGTAGTAGTAGTAGTATTTATATTCAGATACTTTCCAGCATTCAGCGGGAATACAAGTTCCCAGACCCCTAAAAAGTCTTATATACAATTAAAAGAGGTAAGTTTTATAGTTTTGTGCTCCCTGTAGAAGACCCCATTACTCAATGAGAGAGTCCAATTTTACTCTACAATTATAGAATAAGGTTTGGATGCTTAAGATATTTCCTTTTCTCTAAAGATAAATCCACGGAATAATTTAATCCGTTGAAATATCATTCGGAACTTGAGTTGGAAATTTAGAAAATATTCCCTGAATCGGAAAATTAAAGTTGCAGTAATATTAAAAATCTTTTTCTTCTTCTTTTTATGAAAAAATGTTTTAGACTTTATTAGTTTAGAAATTAATTTTCATTTTCAAAAACTTAATTCATGAATAAGTGTTTTTTATAAACATCTTTAATTCATTTCTTCTTGGTTGCTTCTGAAAGGTTGTTATTAAATAAAATTGTGTTTTATTTATTTTTGAATAAAACTTATGTTAGAGCAATCAGTTGAGGATGAGAGCACATTGCACACCTTTTGATAATAACCATTACACACCATTGAATATAATGAGAGAGAGAGAGAGAGAGAGAGAGAGAGAGAGAGAGAGAGAGAGAGAGAGAGAGAGAGAGAGAGAGCAGGTCAGAGTCTAGGGCTATAATTAATTTCCTTTATTAACACTGAATATCCCTGATATAACAACAACAACAACAACAACAACAACAACAATAATAATAATAATAATAATAATAATAATCTTAAAATGCAGGAATTTAAAATCTCTTTTTTCCGGTCGAGTTAGCGTCGATTTCTTTTTTTTTTAAGATTACGCAAAATCGTATATATATATATATATATATATATATATATATATATATATATATCATTACAATAATATCCGCTCGCGGGGTGTAAGTGTTTAAATTTTAGTGTAATGGAATATATTAGATTAGAAAAACTAACGAAATTAAATAAGGAAGCATATAAAAAGTTTACACTTATTTTAATTATATTTTAATTGGTTTTTATATAAATAATTCATATGATTTATTTTAATACCTCGGAGAATGAAGCAATAATATCAGAAATCAATAACATCAAGTAATTATTAAACCTAGTTTTGTTAAAACCATGATGAAAATTAATCACATCATATACTTTATAATCCTTTATTTCTTAGTGATATATAAGACGCATTACAGGATTTGAAACGCACAAATAACATGGGCTGTTTTGAAGCAAATCTTAGATTTTCCTGGAGACATTGCTAATATATAAGATTTATCGAATGTATTAATGATTTTGAATATAGATTAAATACTTACACAATTCCTGAGGGTATTGTGATGTAAGCGGTGATGGTTACAGACAGATAGACACCTAATCTCCATTATAATATATATATATATATATATATATATATATATATATGAGTGTGTGTGTGTTGTTGTTGTTATTGTTGTTGTTGTTGTTGTTTTTCTAATGTGATGTTGGCCACCAGTTTTGATGGTGTGCACTAAAACTAAATTTTCCTCAATGATTTTAATGATATTTTCAATTTGTTTACATCAAATCAGAATTATCAAAAGAAATGTAAAAATAATTTGTGTTGTCTCTACGCATCTCTGTCGACAATTTCTTTTTCTTCTGCATTGAACATTATGTTGTATTTAAGACGATTGTTATTTCTACCAAACAATTTCACTCTGATCACCTCTTTCCTTTTGTACACCTTTCTCTACTTCTCTTTATCAACCCTGTCGACAGGAGCTTTAGAATACACCGACTGCACCTCTGTACAAGGGTAAGAACCCCAAATGGGGACACCTGTTGGCCGTGATGCTTAAGGATGGAATCCTAGTGGCTGAGTAGTCTATAACATGTAATATTCCACTTTGGCCCTAGGCAATAGGGTTGGGACAATCATATAGGTGCTAGGGCTTGACATGACTAGCCGATTGATCGGAGGGGGCCTCTCCGACCGCCCGTATAGCATAAGTAAGGTCCAATAGGAGAGCTGCAGTCCTCTTAAATGTAATATAGCGATCTCTCAAGGAGTTCTGACAACGAAGGGCGGGAATAAAAGTCTGTTATTCAGTTCGTGCTTCCTGTTCAGATGTCCTACATATTTGTATAACAAGCAATTCTCCAGAATGTTTTAACAAAATGTTTTTAGTGAGACACAGAATTGTGCAAGTGCAGCACCTTTCATAATCACAAGACCTTCAACTTTGTGTGACCCTTTTCTTGTTTCCTAAAATAAAAATTTATCTCATGGGTAAAATTTGACAACAGCTTTTCACTTTATAAAAATAGGAATTTTAGAAATGTCTCAACCAGTGAAAAACTCAATGCAATAAAAATGTTGAAGAGAAGGGACTTTAAAAAAATCAATAATTCATTCATTGTTCAGATTTGTATTGATAAATCAATAATTCTTAATCACCCCTCGTACTACTAATAGTAAAGTAATATACGTTTGTTCCTTAATCCTCTGATCGTTATCATCTTGCAACACCCTCTGGCTAAAAACGAGACCGTCCAAATCCTCCAATATGAAATGTAAAAATGTAAATCCTAATTATCTGGTGTTGCTTATCCACTGAATACTTATTTCTCATGAGTCGTCACTTCAGCTAAATAATGGACTACTCAGATTTTATTATAAAGAAAGGGAAGAAAAAGAAAATGCCACACAGAAAGAAAAGTATAAGAACGAAAAAAAAAAAAAAAAAAAAGAGTAGGGGAAAGATAGAGAGAGGGAGTGGGCACACGGAAGCCATAGTGCTAATCTGTTTCAATCGAACATAATAAAACGATGAAATGGACAGAAGAAGAAAAAGAGTAAGATTATTATACTTTTTACATATTGAAGTATTTAGCAATAGCTTTTAAGTAAACATATGAAACGTTGTAATAATCAAACTATCATACTGTGGTATATCCACAGGTCTTGCTAGTAGTAAAGTAAAGTCGGCAGAGTGGCCTATAGTCGGTATCAGCTGGACAGCGAGGGAGTCTATTCCCCTTTTCGCTAAAAAAAGAAGAAAATAACAATACCCCAAACCCTCAAACCATCAATCAATAGAATCTCTATACACACACACACACACACACCACACACACACACACACACATATATATATAATATTATATATATATATATATATATATATATATAGAGAGAGAGAGAGAGAGAGAGAGAGAAATACACAGACACACATCAACACACAAACACACCAGCTGTGTGGCCAACGAAGCCTTCATTACACCAGAAAACAATACCGAATCCTCTCAATAAAATTAGTCACCTGTGTAAATCTAGCGAGATTATAAATCGATTGAAATGATCCAGAGTCACGAATTGCCCACACCTCTCACTCCTTTCTTTATCGGTGAAAAAAAAAGAGTCGTTTGAATTTGAACTATAAGGATTGTACAAAGAGGCTGTATATTTATCTGGAATTCCCATGATAAGACGGAAAGCCAACAAAGTCTGGTGGTATTGTAAGATAATGCTTGGGTGCTCTGTTTTAGCGGTAATGATAATTTGAAACCGAAATCATGTCGGAATCATCTGATTAAGGCTCTGTTAGTATTAGTTGTTTTTTTATGCAAAACACGTGCGTACCTACACACACATACACACACGCACTCTCTCTATCTCTTTCTCTCTCTTTCCCTCACACACAGAGACACACTCACTCTCTCTCTTTCTCTCTTCCCCCCCCACACACACTCTCTCTCACACCACTCTATCTCTCTCACACACACAAACAGTCTTTCTCCCCCCTCTCTCTCACACACACAGACACACACACTCTTTTTCTTTCTTACGCACACACACATACTCTCTCACAAACACATACTCTCTCACTCTCACATCCACAATCTATCTTTCTCTCTCTCTCTCTCTCTCTCTCTCTCTCTCTCTCTCACACACACACACACACACACACACACATACGGGAAATCATGTGATTGTGATATCTTCTCAAGAAAGGCTCCTCAATTATTAGATTCATCGGTGTGTGTAATATTTGCTAGTTCGTCTGTAAACATCTTCATTGTGATCCACTCAGGTCAATTTTCGTGGTTTCTAGACAAAAAAAGATGGAAACCAGTGACGGGTGCAGATTAACAAGATCAAAAGAAGCAAAATAATAATAAAAAAAAAAGATCCCTAAGAATCCAACCTTTTTCATTTGATTTCCCTAAAGTGTAAATAATAGGGAAATTCTTCTGTTTTTCTCAAACACCTACGCATTGGTGTTAGTGTGTAGGTGAAACGGAAAAAGAGAGATTATTTTGATTTTCAAATTAAATTACCTGGTATTGCCCGAATCAAAAAGGAAATGAATTAATAAACATCTTGTTTAAAAATAAATAAATAAAAGATTCTAATTCAATTTATAAGCGTAAAAAATAGTCGAATTCTAATCCCGGAATTCGAAATAGAAATCTTTTCAAAGCTTTTTATAATCTTATGTATTGGAATTTGTAAATAAAGTCGTTCAAACATCTACGATAATTAGGAAATGGTGGAATTCATAAATATTATGGGCTGTTTAAAATATTTTTGCTTCTTTGATTACATATGAGTCAATAGAAACACCAAAAGGACAGACTGGGCTAGTTACCAGTCTAGGAGAAGGAAAACTCTGAATTCAAACCTCCGCTTAAGAAATTGACTTTGTATCACACCCTATTCGTGCGGAGGGGTTTGTAAATATATCATCATCATCATCATCATCATCATCATCATGCGCAGTATATAGTATCCACGCAGAGCTGTTGGACGGCCCACACTGGCATGCCCACAGGAGGAGGTCACATGTGTTCGTCCTTGCTTCTCCAGCAGTGTCCAGCATGTCTTGTTCGTCTCACTTGGATGTTTGTGTGATAGTGGGCAAGTGGCCATACAGCTGCTTTCTTGTAGGGTGTTGTTTCCACTATTTGTTGAGTATCGCCTGCAGCACACCCTGTGCAGTAAACTAAATGGGAATTTAGTTTATTCTCTGGGCGCTTCGTTAGGGTTCAAGTGGTGCAGTCATATCACTCATACAACGAGGACTTGGAAGAATTGTCGCTTTAAATTGTCAGTGAGATCGGATTTTTATATGACTGATAATCTGTCTATGGCAGACCATGTCTTCCTTATACGTGCCATTAACATCGCTTTCTGTGGATGAGATATTTCTACCTAGGTACGTTAATTGTTCCACAGAATTTAGATGCTTACTGTCGAGTGTGGAGATACCTACTTCATTTTTAAAACTCAGTTTTATCGGAGGCCGATGTTCCGTACTGCCTTCTCTATGCTATGTAGCAGGATTCGGCTTATGCAGGTGTATTTGCAAGAAGTGCCAGATCATCTGCGTGGTCGGCATCCATAATAGTCTGTTCGGGATATCGCCTACTTCTTGCCTTCTTTAGTGAGATATCTTTTTCTTTTATGGGATTTACTGATGTTCGAAGTACGTAGTCTAAAACTCTTTATTTCGATCATCTTTGTTCTTTTGAAAGTTTTCACTAATCAATGTCTTCTTGTGTGCTTTATTTCAAAAGATGAGCCAGCATTCTTAAAAGGCTTGCGTACTTAGTGTAACGGTTACCATCGTAAAAAATGGAATTGGTTATCCGATTTGAAATCCCGGACGAAACTGTGTTTCATTTCACACTAATGCCCTTAGGAAAGGCATGAACCATCTCCCCAAATTATGTTACCGTCATTTAAACTTACTGAAGATCACCAATCACTACTGGTGTAACCCCCCCAAAAAAAAACAAAAAAAAAACAAACAAAAAACAAAAAACAAACAGAGATGAAAGAACAAGAAAACTTCTAGAAACAAAGTTCTGCATCATAAATTTCTTCAAGGGAATAAAAAAAATGGAGTCCTACTCTGGGCCATGCTTAAAATGGACAAGAGAGGAACTCCGACGGGTGGACCGAAGGACAAGGAAACTTATGACAATACACAAGACATTACACACGAGAGACGATATAACAGATTATATATGTCAAGAAAAGAAAGAGGAAGAGTCTCGCCAGAATTGAAGACTGTGTAGATGCGACAATTCAAGCACTCGAATAGTACACTAAAAAGATCAAAGACAAGTTGCAGCTGCTAAAAACAGCAACTGAAACCTAAGAGCAAGCAGAAATACAACAAAAAATAGAAGATAGAAATGTGAAGAAAACTATCTGGATACTTCAAGCGACAAACTGGAGAGATAGCAAAATGAGAAGTACTGGACATGGCTAAGAAGGGGAAGCATCAAACGAGAAACTGAAGCTCTTATAATTGCAGCACAATACAATCACATAAGAACAAACTATATAAAAGAAAAATAGATAAGAAGCAACAGAATAGCAAGTGTAGAATGTGTGGAGATAAAGACGAAGCACTTAATCATATAATCTAACTCGCACAAAGAGAGAACAAGACTAAACACGATCCAATGGGAATTGTACAAGAAAATACATTTTCACCATGCTGTTAAATAATATATGCATAGACTGGAATCTGTCACAGGGACAAGACGCATAAAATCCTCTGGGATATTGAAATATAGACGGATCACCTAATCCTGGTTAGGAGACCAGGCCTCGTGTTAATTAAAAAGAAGATAACTTGTCACCACGTGGATTTTGTGAATTTTTGTGAAAATCTCACATGGAGTGAAATAATAATAATAATAATAATAATAATAATAATAATAATAAAATAATCAGAAAACCAACACAGAGGTACAAGTCTAGGAAGAATCGAGACCATGTAAACTAAAGCACAGTTAAGATCGGCTAGAATTCTCAGAAGAGTCCTGGAGACCTGGGGAGATTTGCTGTCACTCAGACTTCAATGAACCACCGGCTACAGCAGGTGGAAAAACTCAATAATAATAATAATAATAATAATAATAATAATAATAATAATAATAATAATAATGTAGTTGTGCCATAAGTTGTCATTAGATATGTACATGAATTAATGTTTGGGGTAAATGTCTGGAAAAAATAAAAACAGTTTTGATACACTTTAATATTATGCCAACAATAAGTATAAAGATTCTTTTGAAACTAATTATCTTCCTCCACCTCCTCCTCTTTACCCCTTCCCCTCCCACCACTAACCTTCTCCTATTCCTCACCTTACCCTTTCAAAAGCGAACTATTAACGAAGGTGCTGATCCGGCACAAGAGATTAACCGTGACTCACCGTAATTGAGTGCCTATCTGAATATAGTTGAAAAAAAAAAAAAAAAAAAAAAAAAAAGACAAAACTTAAAACAGTTTTGTCGTGTAGATTTCAACTAACAAGAAACTGAAAATCTTTATATAAATATTCGTGTTCCTAAATTGTACGACCGTTATCATCTTGCAACATCCTCTGGTTAAATATGAGACCGTCCAAATCGTACAAGATGAAATGCAAAAATGTAAATGTAGATTATCAGGTATTGCTTATCCGCCGAATTCTTATTTCTCGTGAGTGTCCTCACCTCAGCTAAATAATGGACCGTTCCGTTTTTATTATAAAGAAAGAAAGGGGGGGAAAGCTCATGCTACACAGAAAAAATATAATAAAAAGAAAGAAAGAAAGAATAAAGAAAAAGAGTAGAGAATGGTCGTGCAGAAGCGATAACGCTAATCTGTTTCAATCGTACATAGTAAAATAATGAGAAGGAAAAAAAGAAGAGAGAGTTTAGGAAAGTCACATTTTAGTTTGGCGCTGAACAGAATGGTCGCAATTGAAATGAAATTCGGGCACACGTGTTTGTTGATTTGGATCTTATAAAATAATAAAGAGCTCTAATTAAAGCAAAGTTTTGTGTTCGTTAATTAAAAACTCCTCAACGACACTAATTGTTTTCTGGTATTGAGAGAATTGAATATAGTGCTCGATTACGGGTGTTAGAGCTATATATATATATATATATATATATATATATATATATATATATATATATATATATATATATATGTGTGTGTGTGTGTGTGTGTGGGGGTGTGTGTGAGTTAAGGTAGCGTGGACATGGAGGCTGAAGATCGCATAGGCGAGAAACTGTCAGTAACCAGGAGTTGATTCCATGTTCACGCTACCTTAACTCAAATATAAACTCTATAAATATATTGAGCACTATCTGCTTGGAAATATAGCACCCATATTATCTACAAAATATCAACACACATATATTATTTACTCCTTTTGAGTTTTCACATCAGCGTTAGCTGATGGTCTTTCACTAGAGTCTGAGTGACAGCAAGTCTATTATTATTATTATTATTATTATTTTTAATCCGTTGTAGCGAAAGGCCATCTGATGATGTCAGATCACTTATTGAAATCGACTCTTTCAAATCAAAAGAACTACCTTCGAGATGTGAATGAGAATAAAATGTCTTTGATGCTGGAAGAATCAAAGAAAAAAGTTGAGGTAAGTGAGAGCCATAAAAATTCTTTTTTCGTTCAAAACAGATCAGATTTGTTTCCCTTAATCATTGGAGGCGAAAAGCAGTGGATGGTACCAACGATCTGTCGCCGGTGGTAGAAGTTCATCAGGAGGT
This sequence comes from Doryteuthis pealeii, assembly GCA_023376005.1. Taxonomy (NCBI): domain Eukaryota; kingdom Metazoa; phylum Mollusca; class Cephalopoda; order Myopsida; family Loliginidae; genus Doryteuthis; species Doryteuthis pealeii. Next base: position 1,029,299 of record CM042142.1, on the reverse strand, counting down.
AGCAAGTTGTCTCTGATGAGTAAGTCTTTCACAAAATCAAACAACACTGAACAATAACACCTTCAATAAGAAGGAAATTCTAGCAAATGGGACCAAGTGCTACACGACTAATTGGCATGTGTAGATGCAGACAAGTGTTAAATATACATTTCAATACATTACAACGTACATCTATTTATGAATGGGGCCGCTCTTGGCGTAACAATTATGATCGTAGAAAGTGAACACGGCTACCCGAGTTCAAATCCTTAAAAAGGTTTATGTTAAAAAAAAAAGTAAAAAAAGAGAAAAAAAAACCCCAAAAAACCAAACAAATGTTGAACAATGGTGTGAATCCAACTATTCTCCTTCCAGCTATGAGTAAATAGTAGGGCAGACTGGACTCTTTAACGTTGGTATGACAGCTGTTCTAGGAGAAAAAAACCCTACCAATTGTATTTCGAGGACTTGGAATGGTCCACAAAAGTTTAGAGGAATTGGAAATCAGAGGAAGAATTGAGACCATTCAGAAAACAGCATTGTTGAAATCAGCTAGAATACTCAGAAGAATCTTGGAGACCTGATGAAACTTGTTGTCACTCAGACACCAGTGAAATACCATCAGCTAACGTTGGTGGGAAAAAAACTCATAAGGAGTGAATAATAATAATGATAATAATAATCTTATTATAATGGAGATTGTGTGTTTTTCTGTCTGTAACCGAAACTATATTCCTACTCAAGTCACAATTCTCTTAGTTATTGACATCACATCCTCCATGGTTTTATTTTTATTTAAACCTCAATTATTAATAAAATTATTTTACATTATTAATACTGTTAACCATGTCTACATACTGACACATGCTATTATATTTATATATACAACAACATAGTGGTTTACAGAGTGAACGGAAGGCTAATTTGCATATTAATATTAAAAAATCGAATTTAATAAATATGTGCTTATTATTATTGATTTCTAACTGTTTGGTTTTATTTTAATGAATATAAGCAAAAGTCTCTTCATAAATCTTAAATGAAATCCATTAACAAGATAAAATAACTGTCATTTTATTATTTACTTCCTCTTTTAACTAAATACTTAAATTAGAAAAAATAACAATGAAAGACGAGAGTGATCTTTTCTATTTTTATTATACTCCCTCTGTTTCAAATCTTTTTATCTGTATTCTTATTTAGTTTCATTAGCCTTTCTGATTTAAACAATATTTTTATTACATTAAAACTTAAATACTTGCACCCGGAGGGTGCATATATTTGCTAGTAATAATAATAATAATAATGATAATAATAATGTCTCATGATAATTTCTTTTTCAAATATGATATATATGTATATAATAAACCGTGACCTTTCGTTTCTTTCGTTCTGTGATCGTCAGTTCAAAATTTCTGCTAGGATCAGAGTGTAGTATATGCACGCCCTGTCTAAGCTAAATGTGTCATTCTTTGGTGTTTCGCACCGGGATCGGTATCTATGGAAATATAGCTAAATATAATTGAATATAATAAAAAGAAAATCCAGACGTTTGAATTTCGTCACAACAACATTTTAACCAAGCGTCCATTTTACTTCCGAAATATTGAGGAACAATACCCCCCCCCCAAAAAAAAAAATCCAGGTAAATGAACAACATACTTGTTATCTTTTCTTTCTTCGCATTGTGATAAACCTTCAAAATCAATCTGCGAACCAAATAAAATGGAATGTATTACAATGAATCGGTACAATTAAAATATTTTGCACTGCTTTTACTGACGTATCTCAATTAATGAGGTAAATGGAGCTTATCTGGCCTGTTAGAGGAGAAAGGAGTTATAATTTCAATTTAAATGCTACGTTTGATATATCTTATTAATTTAATATTAATAGAATAAATTGATAATCTTTTCTGGATTGAAATAGTAAGATTTTTGAGCAATTTTCTACCTTAATGTATTATAAACAAGGATTTCGGGAGGCTGCATATTAAACGATTCTTAAAACTAAATGCTCAAAAATTGATGCAAGTTAGAACATCTAATTTTGCTATCAGAACTTATATCAATACCCAACTTTACTCGGCTGAATCTGTTTGATATTAAAAAAAGTTGAAAATCAACCTACCCTAACGTATATATATATTTCAATATATTAGTTTATGCATATATATATATATATATATATATATATATATATATATATATATGCATGCATGTGTGTGTGTTTGTATGTGCATATGTATTACGTTGCATGTATATATATATATATATATATATATATATATATATATATATATATATATATATAAAAAGATATTCCTATATACGTGTACAGACGCGTACATATAATAAATGTTGTTGAATGATAAATATTTAACTGGCTCTAGTACAAGTCGATTTATCCGTGCAAACTTACCCCCACCTACCCCCATATAATAATAATAATAATAATAATAATAATAATAATAATAATAATAATAATAATCCCTTAGGAGGAGTAAAAAAGTGTAATCGTCCTTTGTTGTTCAACTTCTGTTCCACCTGTTTCAATTTGCAAATGGGTCAAAATTAAAAACAAACAAACAAAAATGAAAAGTGTCGCCTGACTGAATCATTTTCATTTTTCTTTTTCTTTTTATTTAATTCAATTTGAAGGTTATGAAATATAATTTCTTTTTACAGTTTTTATGAGCTTTTTCCTCTTTAGAAAAAACGACATCTGAACCAATTATATTTAATTTATCAACATACGTACATATACCCCAAATCTATCTCCCCCACATACATAGACATCATACATATATATATATATATATATATTATATATATATATATATATATATATATATGCATATGTGTGTATATATGTGCGTATATATATATATATGTGTGTGTGTGTGTGTGTATGTGTATGTGTGTGTGAGTGTGTTTGTGTGTGTATGTGTATGTGTGTGTGTGAGTGTGTTTGTGTGTGTGTGTGTGTGTGTGTGTGTGCGTGTGTGCGTGCGTGCGTGTGTGCGTGTGCGTGTATACTTTATTTGCACTTTAAAAATAAAATAATATGCCGATTTTTTTTAATGAAATTTTCTGTTTTCAACAAAATGTCCTTCCAAAAAAAATTTTTTTTGTCGAAATGCCACCCAATAATTATAATCCAAACTTTTGGTTTGGTAATTTGGTTGGTTTCTTTGTTTAATGCCATATGAAAATCTGAGTTAGATTTGCCTCAAAACAGCTCATGTTATTACTGCATTTAAAATCTTGCAATATGTCTTATATCTCACTAAGAAATAAAGATTTACATAATATATGGTGTGGTTAATTTGTATACTGGTTTTAACAAAACCGGGTTTAATAAATGATTACTTGGTGTTATTGATCTTCTTGCTTTAATCTGCAACGCATTAAAATCAATCCTGTGAATGATTTTATATAGAAACCAATTAAAATATAATTAAAATAAGTGCAATCTTTTTATATGCTTTTTTATTTAATTTCGTTAGTCTTTCTAATTGATATATTCAATTGCACCAATAAAACTTAAATACTTATACCCGGAGGGGGGCATATATTCTTGCTAGTACCTTATTAATGTCTTAGACCTGATAATATCATCAACGTGACTTTTGATATTGACATTTCAAAACTTTTGAATATAAAACTCATGCCCTGATATATATATATATATATATATATATATATATATATATATATATATGTTTAGCATGTTTGGTTAAAAACGACAGGGAATTTCCCTCCTTGGTGTCGTACTCACCGACTGAAGCAATAATAACAAATTCACTTCATCCCTACAAAACAATGAGTCACAACTTCCCTCTACTTAACTGTCATAGAGAATGCCTCTCAAAATATAATATTAGCCAGATAAAAATAAAACTTCATTCCTAGAACCTTTTATATCTCCCCATCAAAAACAATATTTTACAAAGAACTCTCTAATATCAAAGTTAACAATAATTTCCGCAATAAACTAGTCAACCAGCAAATAAAACTCTATCTGCACACCCCCCAACCCCCCCAAAAAACAAAAAAACATCAATGATAAGAAAACTATTAATTTATATCGCTCTGTCGATTGACGTTGTAGAATACACCGACTGCACCTCTGCAGAGTGGTAAAATCCCCCCAATGGAGCTACATGTTAGCCGTGGTTGGCGACCCATGATGATTAAGGATGGAATCCTGGTGGCTGAGCAGTCTATGACATGCAACACTCCACTTTTGTCCGTACCTGTCGGTTAGACAGGTGATCGGAGAGGATCCTAAGATCAATCAGCTGGTTATGTCAAGCCCTTTCGTCTAAATACCTTTAATAGCTAACGCACTAACCAAAGCACCCTGCCAATAATAAACCATTCCAAAAATATAGGTTGCATCCAAATTAAACAGAAACAAACAATACCTAGAAAAAATAATCCCCTCGAAGACGATCAATGGGTGTGATTGAAAGCTATTTGAACATCTCCTCTGTCAATTGGACCCCAAGAAAGTAGTGGTCTTTAAAAAATGGTGTTTAAAAAATAACTTGCTGCCTATATATATATATATATATATATATATATATATATATATATATATATGTGTGTGTGTGTGTGTGTGTGTGTGTGTGTGTGTGATCAACAATGTGATTTTCTTTACTGTTTATTTGATCGTTTATCCATGACTTGATAGAGTGTTTATTAACTGCGGGTCTTGCTTAGAATTTAAATGCCGTTCCCTATCAAATTGGCCTCCCATAAGATAGATTTCGAAATAACAGTGTTTAAAAAGTAATGACACTCATCTTTTAATTTTTAGGTAGGCAACTCTGATTTAAAATTAGCTAATTAATTAATTAATCACCAGTTATTTTCAATGATCATATCCGATGAGATTCCTCAATTTTGTTACATTTTCCCCAGTTCGTGAAGAAACCGCTTGACCAGAATGAGGGTAATCTTCCACAATCTCTCGACCGTCCAAAAATGTTTGTGCCATCTCAAAACCTGTACCCGGCAGAGAACTTGAACTCCATTAACCTGTATTAACTTGTTAAATATTTCTAAAGCATTTTCTTAAAGTTTAAATCATAATTTTATTTTGTGCTCTATTTTTCTTTATATACTTAAACAGACTTGTACTAATCTAATATAAAACAGTTGGACGTCAAAAACGAGCGACATACGTAAATTTAAGGTTCAAATTTGATCAACAGATTTTCTATTAAGTTTGCCACCAGAAAAAAAACTATCATATTATTTTCTAGAACATCATATTCATTAAATAGTAAGCTATATCAATATAATTAATTCCTCAATATATTTTTATCATATGAATACGTACATAGGTACGTATATAGGTATATGTTAAACATTCGGACACAAACATAGTTGATATGTATTCAAGAATGTTTAACCTGTATAAATGTGTGTGCACGTGTGTGTGTAAGTGTGTGTGTACGTGTGTGTGTGTGTGTGTGTGTGTGTGTGTGTGTGTGTGTACTCAACACTCAGGCATGAACAGGATTTGATACAAGGTCAATTTTTTAATGGATTACCGGTGGTTTGAATTCAGAAGTTTCCTCCCGCTTGACTTATTGCCTTACTAAGTGAAACGCAAACTACTTCGTCCAGGATTTGAACTCGGGTCGCCAGTTCCTTTTCTTACGACGATACCCATTATGCTAAGAACGCATATGTGTGTGTATATGTGCGTATATATATATGTATGTATGTATATGTGTGTGTGTGAGTGAGTATGCGTAAGTGTGTGTGTGTGTGCGAAGAGACAATAATTTGGATAGGAAATGGTTTATATGCATCTGCCTATATGTAAGAATAAATTAAAGTATATACCTATAAATATAGGTTGATACAATGTATATACATTATAAATGTTTAAACATTCACATTTCATCTGCATATGTGCGGAAACGCACGTGTATGTAAGTGCTAACACCCATGTGGTGAATACGTACGCCGATTTACTAACTATATATATATATATATATATATATATATATATATATATATATATATATATTATTATATATAATTTATGCATTAGAAGTACGCCTATCAGACACACATATATACACACAGACAGACACACTAACACACACACGGACAAACACATATACATATGTGTGTATGTGTGTGTGTGTGTATGTGTGTATGTGTGTGTGTTTGATAGGCGTACTTCTAATGCAAAAGTTTTATTCGTTATTGTTAATTTTCCAGCCTCCTCTTTTTTTTTCTCGCTATGGAAGAGAAATTAAAGCCAGCTGAGTGACAATAACTTTTCAAGACGAAAAGGAGGCGGCTGTGGCGGCTGTGGCGGCGACGGACATCTGTTCTTAATAAACACCGAAACCATTTCCATAACACACAACCATTATTTACAAACTGTTGACATTATTTGTAAGTTGTCATATATATATATATATATATATATATATATATATATATATATATATATATAAACGGAGTTTGCCGCTTCCGCTGTTAAAAAGCGCCATAACAAGATGGCACGGCTAACATGATTTCAACTGACCCCTTCTCTCTCTCTCTCTCGCCCAATCCCCCCCCCCTGGCTACTGGAAAGCGTCAAGTTCCCAGAAATTCCAGTAGACATTTTCCCTTTTTGATTCTTTGTTCTTTCATTATTCCCTCGTCGTTTTGTCTGATAATTACCGTTGCAATCATTCTTCTCCCCCCCTCTCTCTCTCTCTCTCTCTCTCTCTCTCTCTCTCTCTCTCTCTCTCTCTCTCTCTCTCAGTCACGTTTGATACCGTGTTGAAAAACAAAGAAACAAAAAGATATAACTATACGAAATAGATATTTCTGATTGAATGCCGATTCGGATTAACAGCAACAAAAAAAAAAAAAAAAAAAAAAAAAAAGATTGAAGATGGATAATTGTAGATCTGAACCGACGACAAACTTCTTCAAAACAGTTTTGACAGTACAGAGATAGATTTCACGATTTGTTATAATATAGCTGAGTGTTTGATTCAAACCTAACAAAAAAAACACCAAAAAAGTAAACGGAGGTTATTTTTAGTTTATTCCGACATTGGCTTTTGTTGTGAATTTCCTTCAGTTTCCTTCTTTTTTCCGATTTTTTCTACATATTTCATAAGTTGTCCTTAAAAGAAACGAAGAAAACAAAAATTACACCAAAACAAAACAAAAAAACAAAACAAAAAAAACAAAAAAAAACAAAAAAAAAACAAAAAACAAAACAACAACTATCCTTTGCTTTAAAAGTTTTTTGTTTTGTTCTTTGTTTATTTTCATATCCATTCTTATGTTTACTTAAGAGCTATTGCAAAATACTTCAATTCTTACAAAGTATAATAATCTTAATATAACCTTCTCTCTCACTCTTGTTTGTTTGTTTCTTTTTCCATCTTTTTATCTTTTCATTGTGTTTATTGAAACACATCTTAGACGTTATCGCTCACTGTGCCACTCAACCCTCCTCACACCTTATAGTGATGATTAATATAATACCGTATCATCTCTCCATTTCGTTCTCTTATATAGACTGATACACATCGTGTATATTGTTTAGCCTGAGAATTGAATGTTTAGCCGGACAACTTTGACCAAATGAGATAAAAAGTAATTTTCTGATCTTAACTCGTTGGATAAGGACACATACATATACACTCTTGTTTATTAAATACAAATAAGTAGCGGATGTTTAACGATAATTTATAGAACTAGTAAATATCAGGTGTGCGGTAGAAAATACTTATGACTTGTGTATCATCATCATACACTTTGTATATTTCCAATTGTGGAGAGTTGATAATCGATCTTAGCTATAATCGAAACGGTTGATAGATCGTGTTCCTATATATAACTAGAATATATAGTGCGACGAGTATGCCATGAGAAAGTGGTTAGTAAAGACTCATAATGAGATAACTGTGATTTTGTGACAAAGAGAATCAGAGAAAAGAATATAAAATTCTGGATCCGAGTCGACTTATGCTTTTTATGCTATATGCACCCACGCGCGACAACCTATTTCCTCTTCGTCCCCCATAAGTTTAATTCATTATCATTTCCTTGGCGTAGATGTCTTTTGTGATCAAATATAATGGAAAAATATTGATTGTTTTCGATTATGTGTGTAATTCATGATTGTATAGTATATGTTTTTTTATTTTTGCTTTTTTTTATAGTTTTTGACGTTTGTTCTCCTTTAGAAGAATCTAGAATTCTCTTCATATATAGAGAACGCGTCGTCTTCTTAAAGTATCAGGTTCAAGTGAACTCTGGACTTGTTGTCTTATACTCTCTCATTTGGTTATTCGTCATATAATATCACTGTATAATCATTGCATGTTATTTCAACAAATAGAATGAGCATTGACTTGATGAATCCTACGTGCATAGTCTCTTTTGGTTGGGGGGGAAGTATTATCAGGGACATGTGAGATATACATTCATAGAGCATGACATATTAGATACCGAGCGTAATTAAGGACAACACAGTTTTTGTAATTATTAAAAATTCCCCTCATAAGGTTTTCAGTAGCTCTTTATTAGTTTTATATAGATTTATGTTCGCATAGAGCTCACAATGTATTATCTCCACAGTACTACCTTAGTTTCATTCGTGATCAGTGAGAACACACACACTATACAGTCACAGCCGATATCGTACTTGAATTTACTCGGTGCAACTCTAACGCCCTTACCTCTTGGAGTATTTAACTTGCGCGAGTAATCTATCGCTGGCATCGTCAAGTGAGCGGGTAGGCTAGAGCCAGACCACATCTTCATCTCGTGACAAACGACATACCAAGAGAAGCCATGTAAAGACACACGTCGGTATATAGAAGCTACTTTGCTTATTTTACTCCGTCTCCCACTCGTAATAGACTACAGTATACTTCATTTCATATTTCATACCATAAGAAAGAGCTATGTTGATCCATACGTCTGCGTGTGAGGATAGATTTAGCGACACATAGGCGGACTAGATAGGTGCCACAAACCTCTAGTAACGTCCACTGTCCTTAGTAGTACCGGCGCTGGCAGTGTATTGGGAGAAATTCCGAGACGACGTGGATCTGCCTCTATCAAGGCAGTATAGGGTTTCCAGTACCAAAAGAGATATAGTGGTAACAGCTGCTTTCCTGATAGCGGATTATCATTTAGTTGGGGTCACTTCTATGTATGAAGGAACCAGCGCTCTCTCGCTCACACCCTGCCCTCCAAACCTTCACAGACGCTTGCACTCTAAAAGCACTTGTTATCGCGGGCACCAGTTTCTGTATGGGGGATTTGTTGATGCTCTCTTCGGTTCGATCTATAGTGTGATCGATACCAATAAAGGTGGAGACTAATCGGCTCTGGGAGAATATAGGCCTCACTCGTTGCAGGCGAGACGTGCCTGTGCTGCATGTTCATGCCCCTCTCTTTGTATACCGAGGGTCTTTCGTTTTTCGTCTGGCGGTTGTGTCTCGGGATGAGAGAGTGCAGGAGGAAAGAGAGCCAGCACAGTCCACAAGACACTGTTAAATTGTCCTTTAGATCCCACCGACACTAATAGCCCCATGGCAGGGCAGGTTCGTACACTGACTCAGTACGCTCCGGATACAGAAAAAGGAGTGGCACGAAGATCGCGCTCATTCTTTTCGTCCGTGATACTTTGACCTGTCTACACAACGGCGATATCCAACACGATCTGTACACGCGGTTCAAACTTCTACCTAGAAAACTTCAGCGCCGGTGTGGCTTCTCTACTACCATTGTCGGTGGTCAAGCAAAAAGTATGAACACCTTTCGGTCCAGGATCGCAAACTCCAGCTACTCATTAGGCCCAACTCAAATCTCAAGCTTAATATCTACTCATTACACCACTCGGTGACCGTACTCATCCTGTTTGTGAGTAATGAAGAAGATAGCTTTACTATGAATCTCGTCAAACACATGAGGTTCAGGTTTCGAATCCCCAGATGTCACACTTACAGCGAATGAGGATACTGTACGCTATTACATAGGATTTATTTTGCCGGGAACGGATATTCTCGTTCAAATTTCACTGGAAGGTACACTGGATCGCAGATGTGTAATTCTGCGTAATATTAATTTTAATCTGACCAGTACGTTCTTTTATTCACTGAATGGACATACATCATCATAATCGCTACCTTCGTCCCTCTCGACATAGCATGATAAGTATTGTTCATATTAGAGAACGAAGCGTTAAACAATGTAAGCTTTTCCTATTTTTAAAGATTCGATCCGTATTAAAAATTAGTGTAATTAGGAAGATACCCACAATTTGTTCGAAGAAATCCGTGTTTTTCACACACCACAACATTACACCCCCACACACCGTGTTGAACAAAAAATTACCAAAATTAAGGGAATATTCTGCATCATCTCTCTAATGCATATATTTTATATATTAATAAATACACACATACATACTACCATCACACGACCATCCACCTCATCACACACACATAATTTTCATATATATATATTATATATTCCTCCTTCTTCTTATATTACATAAATTATATATATGATATTTGGGTAAATAGCGTTCCTCTCTGTACGAGCAAATTATAATCCGTGTCATGGTAATGCGAATTCCTTTCCCATCTTTCTGACACAGTGTAAGCAGGAAAATCAAAGGTACACAGTACATTATAGGTATTTATATACTAAGACTCTTAACACGTGACCCGTGGCGTCCACCATTAGCTCTCGCTAGATTGTCATTTGGGATTACAGGGCGATCAAAATAAGTAGTAGGATCTACCAAAATTCGTCTGCTTTTCATTTTAAAAACGAATTTAAAAATTCATTGCAAAACATAAGAATTTATTGTCATAATAGAATAATAACATAAATGTAGCGAGTTATACAAACCCAAGATTGATAGTTTACATAACAATGTATAATTCATTTTAAATGTGATCATTTTAATATGTCGATTATAATAAATATACAGAGTCAATTATCTCGTATCATGTATGTCCTGCACTTCTAATACTGCAAATTACTTAAAAATAAATCAGTTTTTACATAAATTAGATTAGTGAACTTTTGCGATTAAAAATAAAATCACACTGTGAGATGTGAGTCCACAGTGGATCAAATAGAATAACCTAGTCTATCATAAAAGGAGTTAGGTTAAGCGCGGTTACTGTTATGATGTACAGTTTGAACACTCTTGACTGCAGGTTTCAATCACTGTGTGATCGAAGTGCAAAACAAAGCGGTAACAATAGAATAATAAAATTAACACATCGCGCCACGAAACGTACTTGTACAGATAAACAATGAAGAAGTTGAAGACAAATATCTCTGATGAAATATGATAAAATGATAGTGCTTTGCTTCATTGTACTCTCAGTATATCAATGCCGGCTTATCTTATATATATACGGGCACAGAACACATAAAAATCTTCTATAATTGCACAAAGAAGAGTTTCGTACTATTAAGATTCTAATTCGGACAATGGATATTACCCGAGGTCCCGAACATAGTCCGACAAAACTGATTTCCCTGAGTGACGCCGGCTATCCAATGACATATCACAAATGAGAACCACTGAAGAAAGGGCCAAGACTGAGAGGAGACATATCGAGCCGGAGCAGATAGTACAGAAAAACCAATAATTAAGAATACAGTATACAATAAAGTTCAACTAATTCTGGAATATACAACACCTGGATACATAATACAATATAAATCACTGAGAGACATCTCCTCTCTCTCCTTGATTTTTGAGGTAGTAATTTATTTTAGTTAAAACGTGGCGTATGTGTGGAGACATTATAATTAAAAAAATATAAACACGTAATTTTCATCAAAGCTAATAGTAGGAGTGACTATCCTAGTCTATGAAACTTAGCTTGAAAATTTAAATAGACTGATATCTCAAAATATTATACGGCAAGCTCTAGTTGTAGATTGAAGAATATATGTCTACTGAGGAGGTTGAATGAATTCTTCAGTTAATCACGTTATCCTACATCTCCTCTCACTCTCTCACTACATTGACACCAATATAGTAGGAGGAAAAAGAAGAGTATAATAGCGTGTCCACATATATTAAAGACTCAAGGCGGAACAGGAGGCTGCGCAAGGTTTATTCGTACCTCTAATCTCAAATTACAATCAGATTGGAGACATCCTCAATTTAAATGGTATTTTTATACAACATATCTATCTATAATCCATATTAAACATCTCAATGCGGATTAAATGATGAGATATAAATTTGCGCGCGCGCTGGTCATTAAATAGATACCAAAACACGAATATATAAAGTGACTCTTTAGAATTCTTGGTTAAGACAAGTGATGCAATCTTCTCAAATGGCTTTTAACTTAAGGATAATTACTCCAACTCTCGATACTAATTATTATGTGGATTTGGGATTTTGGGCTATATATAATCCCTATAAATATATTGAATTATTGTTAATGAGTTTGTTAAGATTAAATTGCTAATATGGTGTGATTTAGCGTATAATCAATGGTAATATTAATGTGAATATGTGATACTCATAACTTGAAAGCCTCTCTATGTGGGTCATTCCAATCATTCGACGACATCTGGAGATGCGACTGGGTGAGTTAGATCTTAAGAAATGTTTTTTGAAGTAGATTTGCGTTGACTTATATCGTTGGACATCACATACTAGCATATCACTTGGTAATTACCACTTAATAATCTTAAGATATATGATAGATTAGTCACAATAATATTACCATTGCATTTTCATAAACTTCTGCTCGCTTTATTTAGCATGTGAGGCAATCCATTCTGTCTTTCATAGGCGCATACTTTTACGTCATTTCTCTTCAGTTTGTCTATTTGCATTAGTATATGCCATGATAGAATTATATATATATATAAGGGCCTCGTGTGATTTTATAATCAAAATAACAGACGAGTTTCTTTATCAAATTAAAACCCAATTGTGGCTGTGTTCAAACATACTTTATTACTATTCGTGAGTCTCTCCAGTCCTATAGGATTCAACATCATAATGATCAAACCAACTACCATTATTATTTACTCTCCCGCTAAATAGATGAAATATATAAGTGTATACACTGAAATAATATATAACACGTACAATAATGATGCTGCAAATAGCATTCATTTATGTTTTTTACCTATAGTCATTGTTTGTTTATCTAATTCATGTCTCATGAAACTATGCATAGATATATATTGAATAAGTATAATTAGTGAGATAACATCGATACTAGTATACATCATATCTAATACACACAACACACACCACACGGATGGCACAACATTACATTATGTATGATACTGCTCATAGTGACTGTGGTCGTGCTCGTCGCTTATCGTGTGCACACATGAATTATACTACAGCGCGTCATGTGTCTGAAAATGATTGTGTAATGAGGTGTGAGCTTTGGCTTGTGTGTGTGTTATGTGTTAGTGGTGTGTTATGATAGATAGGACAAATATAAAGTGCTAACATAGCATGAATTAGCAAATAAAAAAATAACTCTCAAATATAGTATAAAGAACTCATAAGAACAATAATGAATATAACTATATGACGAGCGATATTGAACATTAGTAATATCTATCCTATCTGCATACTGACTTCTCAGAATAAGAGTAAGCAAACAAATATGGCGGATGTTAGTGTTCACTCTCTCATCTCTCTCGGATTTTGATTTAATTATTTTCCTCTGTCTTTATATCATCAGCTTTCTGATATGATTTATCCTAATTATGTCCATGTGTGTCGTGCGATATTCTGACATATTGTTAGTTTTGCTTTACTGTCAAAAGTCATCTTCGCACTTTAATAACAGATGATTATATTCAATTTCTTTTTTCTCTGGAAGATACAATAGATACCGATTTGGTCTTATCAATGGATCTGTCTCAGTTAGCTGCTCCGAAACTTGTACCGTTCAAGATGTTATGTCTGTAAACTCCACTTCACATACATATCAGAACTCACACGATGGCGACAACAGCGACTCAATATTACCTTACGAGTAGTCTCTTTGAACACAAACCCGGGTCTCTCACGTTGTAACTCAACTGCAGCTTCTTATTCTGAGTTTCATCACATGTATAATATGCGCGAATATGCAAATCCGCGGAGAAAATGTCACTTATAATTGATATTTATGCAGAGAAAGGAGACGATAAGCTAATAAAGTAACTGTGTTGGATCCAATTTGTAGAAAAAACATTTTGTGACTTTTTTATATGTCATCTCCAAAGGCTCTAATACGCGAGAGTAACATAACAATACAATAGAATAAGTGTAAGTGTATAAAGAAAATATGTGTGATCAATTCTGAAATAAATCGTGAGCGAAATATAACATTCTCTCGTTTGATAGACCAAAATACTAAACAGTGGATGGGGGGAAATACAATTGATGTTAAAAAAGATAATGATAAGGAGCGAACAATACAAATTACAAAAAAAAACAAATAGATAATATATAAGAGATATAAATAATAAACAACTCTCATAGGAAGAAGAAAGAAAAATATAAATAACTAGAACACAGAAAAAAATAAAGAAATAAGTGACAGAAAAATAAGAAAAACTCACAGGAAGTGATAGATAAAATAAAAAGATAAAATATAAAATATAGTAGATAAAAAAATTAAATAAAAAAAATACTATATAGAATAAACAAAAAAACTAAGGACAATAATAAAAAGAGAATAAGAAACTGAGAAGAAAAATAAAACAAAAAAAACATACAACACTCAAACACACACTACACAAGCAAAGAAAGACCAGAGCGAAACTGAATAAAATAAAGAAAAAACATAAAAAAGGTATTTTTTATGTAAGTAACATTACTAAAGATTGTCGGACATTCTTATGGACGCATTAATTTTATTTAAACAGGGAATTCCCAATCAGTGGTATAGAATATGAAATATAAAATCGAGGTGTAAATGATCTCACATGAGTATAATCCAAATTCCAGAACCAGACTAAACACCTAGATACAATGTGATTTCAAGATCGAAGACTTAAGAATACCCAGAAGAAGATCCTAAGAGAGACCATAAAGAGAGACTAATAGATATAGATCAACATCAGCCATCAGTAGATCACCAGCTTAAGAGTGGAAGAATAGTGAAATATAATATAAATTTAAAAATAAAATATATAATAAATAATAAAAATAAATAATAGGAAGAGAGAAGAAGAAGAAGAAAAGAAGAAGAAGAAAAAGACGATGACAGTGGAAGGTAGAAGCAGACCTCTAGTTCGTTGAATTTATGATATGAACAATTTTTCTCATCCGAGGAGACAAAAAAGAAACCCCTTTTTCGTCAGCAGTCAGTCTGGCTCGTGTAAAGTCATCAAAGCACTCAAAATATTAGAATCTAAGAGAGAACGTTGCAGATTTCTCCAGGAATTAATCACGAATTTAAAAGATTTCAACTTAAAGGGAAAAAATAATTGGTTGGTTGGGCTTTATGGGATGTCAACCCTTGTTGGGTCATTTTATCTTAATGGATACTATTTGTTTTAAAACTCATTTTTTTACACATTTTTAAACTCATATTTTTCTATGTAACCCATAGATGTGACTTTAACAGGTAATACCACTCCGGGTCAAAGTGGACCTGGGAGTAATGGTGATGAAAGGGCACGCTATATTCCCCAGAGCTCCAGAATTAGAACTTCACCAAAAGATAGAGTTTAACATCATACCTAGGACAAAAAGATCCTCAGCCACCGCCTTCTAGCACATATATGATAAAAACAGTTGGGGTTTGCCATAAGGGCAATTGGGTCAGGACAATCATATAGTTGCTAGGACTTGACGTGACTAGCGAAATGATCGAAAGAGCCTCTCCGATCGACTGTCTAGCCTAAGTAAGGGCCAAAGTGGAGTGTTGCATGTCATGGACTGCTCAGCCACCAGGGATCTATCCTTAAGCATCACGGATCGCCACCCACGACCAACAGGTGTCCCATTGGGGGTGGGGTGTTACCCCTCTACAGAGGTGCAGTTGGTGTGTTCTACAGTCTCGACAGTACTGTGGTTAGATAATAAGGCAGACTGAGTTCTTTAACCTTGATAGGCAACAAATCTAGAAGAAGGAAAAAACTCTGAAATAATTTCTTTTTTTTTTTACTTAACAATGTTTACTATAGCTTTGTATATATTTACAATACTTTGTAAACATTTTTATTTGTTACATAGATAGAACACTAACAGAGAAATTGAAACTAGTTGTAAGTAAAGTTAGCGGAGTGGCCTATTGTTGGTATCAGCCGAACAGCTCGCGCTAGACCAGGGAGATTGTTTTTGCTGAGCCACACATACCGTTAGCTCCCCATTTTACCGCACAAATCAGATTACCCAAACTGTGCTACTCATACGCTGAGTTGGTGGGGATCGGTATTGAACCCGGAACCTTGCGATTTCTAGGCGGATGCTCTACCGACTGAGCTAAATCGGCCCCTCGCACTAGTTGTACTCCAAAGTTAATGCATAATGGTTATCATCGTAGGAAAATTGAATCTGCAACCCGAGTTCAAATCCTACTCAAAAAATTAATCTTTCTATTTTATCTCCAGCTATGGGTAAATAGTAGGACAAACTGAGTTCTTTAACCTTGATCGGCAACCAGTCTAGGAGAAGGAAAAACTCTTATATTTACTATTGCTTTGTATATCTTTACAATACTTTTAAACCATATCTATTTGAAACATAGATGGGGCACTAACAGAGAAATTCAAACTAGCTGTACTCCACTTATACATCGACCTCGTGTCATCTCCTGCTCATAGCGAAGGGGTTGGGTAAATACGTACATGAATCAATTGGTAAGGAGATGCAATCGACATGGAAATGTACATTTCATATTTTTAATATTGTCTTTTAATATTTATCATTTCAGTTATAATCTTAAGGATTCTATTTTACGCAATTATGATTTCTTTTTTTTTTTATAGGTGTGTCAGTTGACATTATACAATTGTTATTGTTATCTTATCTTGTGATCAGAAAAATACTATTTCGATAACAATATTATTATTATTGTCCTCATAAATAATAAATATTATCTTTCTTTGTGTTCGGGGAAATTTAAAACCCATCACCTGAAACCTTTCAACGCGAATTTCGCAGTATATTTTTCACTGTATAGAAATATTTGCTATTAGTCTCATCGCATCGAAAAAGTCTGTGACAACAAAAGTTATTAATGGTGAAAAATTGTTGAGATAGAATTTCTTCAACGTCTCAGTGGGAAGTTAATGATCTGAATGGTGTTACACAAATAACGTTTTGGGAGACTATAACCTCGACACTGCCTGGCCGTTTAGAATGCCATTATAAGAATTAGGGTGGTGTTAACTCAGTAGCTAAAACCAATTTCTCATAATGCGCTAGGTTATCTCAGAAGGTCACCTAAACGCAGGACATACAAATCTTACATATACATATATAACAAATACTGACAAAGAATTATAACGAATAGACTTTTCGTTTGAGAAAAGTCCAACGGAAAGAATAGATCTGAATGGTGTTACACAAAAAACGTTTTGGGAAACTCTAGCCTCAATAGCCCATTTGGCTGGGACTGTAGAATACACCGACTGCACCTCTGCAGAGGGATAAGAACCCCCTAATAGGGGCCACTTGTTGGCCATGGGTGGCGACGCGTGATGCTTTAGGATGGAACCCTGGTGGCTGGGCAATCTACGACTTTGGCCCTTACTTAGGCTTACATGGGTGTTTGGAGAGGTCCCCTCCGATTAATCGGCTGGTCACGCCAAGCCCTATAATCTATATGACTGTCTCAACCCTATTGCCTTTATGAGAAGCCCCAACCCTTTTTATCTTAAATCTCCCAGGGTGCGCTGTATCCAAATCCCTAAAGATCAGCGGACATTAAACCCCAGCTCTTTTCAAGTTTCCTTCATTCGACTATTATAATTTTCCTAAACATTTGACCGAGTGGCAGACCCCAGTTTCTACATATATATGCGCACATACATATACACACACACACACACACACACACGCATACACACAATTATATTCATCGAGATTTTCCCTAATGCCAGGCCACACATATACACAGACACACATATTAGGTTTTTATGATTTTCCTGACTTCCGACGAAGTGGCTTTTAAGATTCAGTTGCACACATACATGCATATACTCACACACACACAATATACATGCATATACACATACATGCACAAATAAATAAACAAACATATTTATTTTTCTAATGCCAAGTTTATATATATATATATATATATATATATATATATATACTATATATTGTGCCATATCCCGCCTTGGCTATGAGTAAATTGTATAACTGACTTAGTAATATAACCAGTATAGAAGAAGAGAACCTGAATTCAAAACAGCTTTACACCGCTTAAACATTGACTTTGTATCCCATCTTGCTCGTAGCGAAGGGGTTGGGTAAATACACGCAGAGAACGACTTAAACACTTTCTCATACAATATGGGATTTTTGTTCACATTAGAAATTTTTTTAATGTAAATAATATGAAATATCTATTTGAAAAAGTCAACACAGATGATATTTTCTCTTTCTTGTGGGAAATAAAATTGTATCATAGAATATAAACATGAACAATACCATACAAAACTAATCCATCAACATGATCCCCAATGATGCTAACATATCGTTAAAACTGTTAACTACAAAAGTGTAAATATAAACATATATTACCTCCTAACCTTTTGGCATCAAATAACCCGAGACGGGTTGATAGGCCGCTAAAATCAACCAACCCAACCAACCAACCAATCAACTAATCTATTTTTTGAAATATTTTTGTCTTCAAGTTTTCGTGTGGTGGTCAATTCTTTTGTTAAAATTTTCTTTGTGTGTCCCTGTGAACCCCCAAGTTGTAGTTCGTGATCTTGATATTGCAACGGTCTTTGGTTCATTTTTTGTCATGTTCTTTATATCCAGATAAAATCTTTCATCTTGTTCTTCATTCAACACTCTAAATTTTTAGGTAAACATTACAAATGCGAACCCAAAGGGGGGGGTGAGATTCATGTTGCAATCGAAAACTTTAAATTCACAACTGTAATCCTTCTTATTGAATACAACTTAGAAATGACCACGTGATATCCGAACTAATTGTTCCATGTCGTATGTAATAAGAAATGAGTCTTTTTTAATATCAAGTTTTGTAATACACCCTCTCTCAAGTTAGTTTCAGACAAAACATGAAATCTTTGGTAGAAATACATGAAACAGGTCGCTCAAGGCGCACATAGCATAATGGTTATCGTCGTAGGAATTGGAATTCAAATCCTGGGCGGAGCTGTTTGCGTTTCAACCAATGCTAAAGTTCTTGGCAAAGATGACTCGATATCTACGCTCTTTAGCTATGGATAAATAGTTGGATCGACTGGATTTTTTATTCTTGGTTAGGAAACCAGTCTAAGAGAAGGAAAAGTATGAATTCAAACAAATTGCATTTCGCTTAAAGAAATAAACCTTGTGACTCATCCTGCTTGCGACGTAGGGTTTGGGCAAATACACACATAAAACAGGTCCTACTTTTTTTATAGGACTTATGAACCAGTGGTTGTAGCACTATCTCACTTCACCAAGTTATCTCTGATTTCTTTAATACGAATCTGTCGATTTTTCTATTTGGAAATTTCTTTAAGTTTATTAAAAATAACTTGTTGTTTTAAACATTGGTTTTAACATAACTAAGTACTAAATTAATTGTTATTGAAATAAATCACCTGTATGTTTAATGCGAAATTATACGAAAATGTATAACTGAAAAGTATAAAAATGTGTTTACTGAAAAATATTACATGAGAAAGAAAAATGGTTCTGATTTTTTAATTCAGTTCCTAAAATTAAATAAATATCACCACAATTTATATTTCAAAGTATCCATATAAATATATTATATGAAAAAAAGAAGAAGATAATTTAAAACTAAATAACATGTTTCTAGAACAACTAATCCATGATGAAGGAAACAAATTTTATATTTTAAATTCGGGAATCAAAAATAGATAAAATTCATATGAAATAATTGAAACACTTTTTTTTAATGGGAGATAAATCATATTTCGATTTATCTACACGACGAAGCAAGAAGTAAGTTATTGGTATAAAATGAATGCAAGAATTAATGACAGTAATAATTGGTTCCTTGACTGATTAATTGATTCCTGGAAATCCACCACCCCACAAAAAAAAATATAAGAAAACCTACCATAAATCCTGTTTACCATTTCAATAAAGTTGGTGATCTGACAGGATTTACATTTTTACCTTTCATCTTGGGCGATTTGGACGATCTCATTTTAAACCGGAGGGTGTTGCAAAATGATAACTGTCGTTCAATTAAGTAACATGGATATTGATATACTAGCAGGACCTGTGGAAATACCACGCTATGTGGAAATAATACAGTATGATAATTTAATTATTACAATGTTTGATATGTTTACTTAAGAACTATCGCCAAATAATTCAATATGTAAAATGCATACTAATCTTGATTTAACTCAATCTCTCTCTCTCTCTCTCTTCTCTCTCTCTCTTTCTTTCTTTCCTTATTTTCATCTTTTCATTATGTTCGATTAGCGTGTTCTTTCTTCTTTCTTTCTTTCTTTCTTTCTTTCTAATAAAAACGGAATAGTCTATTATTTAGCTGAGGTGACGACATTCATAAGAAATAAGAATTCAGTTGATAAGAAACACCAGATAATTAATCAGGAGTTAAGTTTTTGCAATTCTTCTTGGACGATTGGTACGGTCTCATTTTTAATCAGAGAGAGAGAGAGAGAGAGAGAGAGAGAGAGAGAGAGAGAGAGAGAGAGAGAGAGAGAGAGAGAGATCATACATTTATAAGACACGGGTATTGATATATAAAACAGTGATGATTAACAGGATTGATTGGCCAATACAATGGTGTTAATTCATTCCTTATTGAAAATTAACATTCAAATTCATTTAGACTTTTAATATAGATAGACTCACTACTACTTTGCCCACTGAGTATCACTTTTCTGATATTTCAAGCCTCATAAGGAATGAAAATCTAGTTGCACTCGAAAATGCACTTAGAAAAGTGCAAAATGCAAATACAAGTGCATATTTCAAGATTTGATAAAAGAAATAATTGAGAACAAATGGAAAAGATTCATTTGCAATTTTTTTGTTTATAAACGCTGATGATAAAGTGAACAGCGTGGGGGTGGAAAGAAGGTGTGTGGTGTGTGTGTGTGGGGGGGTGCGTCGATAGGTGGGGTCATTTGTGTTGACAGAGGGTAAGATTATCCCCAAGAAAAGTTTGGGTTGGTCGTAATAGGCTCAGCTGCCATGTAAGATGAAAGAACTGCATGAAGGGGGATTTGGTTCGTTCCCGACACCCGACACCCGGACACCCGTCATTCGATCATGACTTTCATTGCACCCTGTTGTCGGCCGATGAGGGTGGGGTCGATCAGTCGAGTGAGAGGTCAAGAAAGGAGATAGGCTTGAAATAAAAGTCGAAGAACAAAATGGAGGTGGGCGCCTACCGTAGTGTGATGACTAGCATAATGCTCATTTCATAAAGCCATATGTTCGATCATTGTGGGATGCTTCACTATTATATATATATATATATATATATATATATATATATATATATATATATATATGCCGACCCCTCTGCACGATTAGGATATGACACAATATCAATTTTTAAAGCAGAGTTTAACAGGTTTGATTTCAGAGTTTTCCTTCTCCTAGACTGGTTACCTAGCCAAGGATAAAGACCCCGTCCCGTCCTACTATTTTTACCCCTAGCTCGAAGGAAAATAGCTTCATACTTTTTTCAAGGGTATTAGTACTATGTGAAATGCAAACAACCTCGTTCAGGATTTGAACTCGTCTCGCCGTGTCCATTTCCTAAGATGGTAACCATTACACAACGCGCCTCTATAATTATAGCACAGTTTCAAGTTTAGACAATTCATTTCTCAGACCAATTCATGATTTTTGATTGATTTAAAAGGTATATCTTCTTGTCCGGGGTTATATTATGCCTAAAAGGTGGCGAATTGCATTACATTGTACGTGTATATTTACATATTTATATATAGCCGTTTCCGAAGAGATTTGTGTACATGGTCTTATGACATCAAATATATTATATCATAAGACCATGAGCAAAAATCTGTATTGTATTAGCAATATTTCCTATTTAAAACAAATGATTTGCAAACATGTCTATTTAATCCATAAACCCTAAAAGGTCCTAACACTTTGGACCTAAGAGTGATGCCAATGAATGGATAGTCCATACTTTCTGGAGCTTCAGAACAGGAGTCTCACCACCAAATAAAGTGTCATACCCAGGACACCCCCCTTTTCTTGTGTGTGTGTGGGGGGGGTCTACAGGGAATGCAGTCAGCTTATTCTAAGCTCCGCCGACGAATCAATTTGTTTTCTTTCTGTCTACTTCATATTTGCGCTCATCTAAAAAAATGAAGCCGAATTGATCTAATACCGATGCGAGCGACACAGGGGAACAAGGATTAACAATCTAGTCTCACAGACAACTATTATCATTGTTCGATTGTTCGCTGGTTGGTTGGATTTCACGGCATGTCAACCGTTGTTGGGTTATTTTATGCCGAAGACGTTTTGTTTTATTTATTCTTGATGGATATTGAAATTTGTAAACATTTAAACTCATTTTTCTCTATTTAACCCATAAATGAGACCCTAACATATACTACCACTCCTTCTCCTATTGTGTCCAATCGACAAATGAAAATAATTTTAATGGTTATTATTAAGATGATCGCTATTTTGTTACAAATAATTACGTATTTTTTCACCGGGCCAGTATTTAACACCGAGTGAAAAGCCCTGATTTCATATGCTAATTTTCAAAGTAGACCTTTACTAATTAGAAGATTGGCGCAATACAATCTTCCTACCTTAGTTTGATTCTGCATCCCTCTCTAAGCTTAGCTTTTTAAACACATCTAAATAAATATAGATATAAAGATTAAACATTTTGCAATTATCCATCAGATATAGAAATACATCCACGAAATACATCTACAAAAATACACCTGTAAAAGAATTTTCAGTACCAACTTTTATCTCACACTCTAACAGATTTGGTATTAAATAACCCACAGGGTTATTATAAAAAAATCAAAGAAACTAAACCAAACCAAATTAAGTTAATGCAAATTATTTATACAGATTTGAAGATTTATCTTTGCGTTTTATAAAACACTTTATTGGTCAACTATCCTCCGTCTACAGTGTTTCTCCGAAAACAAGACCTACCTGCAAAATAATACATAGCGTGATTTTTCAGGAAGATTTTAGAATATGCCCTAGTCGAGTGTGACAGACAAATTGAAGAAATAAGCATTCTTCACAATCACATCATGCGACCTCCCCGGAAAATAAGCCATAGTGTTATATTTCGGAGTGAAAATTAATATAAGCATTGTCTTATTCTTAGGGAAACATAGTATTAAACTAGATATTTATCTGGCTTCTCACGAGGCGAAAATGTGACACAAGGTCGGTTTAGTGTGGGGGTATCCCGCAAGAAGCGAACCCTCGCAAGGCGCGGGCAAAGTTACTTATCTTCATCGGCATTCCCCTTCAGGAGTACCTGCTGTTAAACCCGACCCATACTCCCCTTTTAGTGGGTGCTGCCCGGAACTAAACTATTAATTTTACTCACCCTGCCAGCCGTTAAAATAGTCAGTAGTTACTGACATCCCACTGACATGTCAGTCGAACACAAGAATCATTAGAATAGGGAACCACGCACAAACCGAAGCTCATACGTGGCTAGTGTTTTAAAACTGCACGAATCCCGTCGGTATTCCTCTTTTAAGATGCTTTAGGCACTGGGCAATAAACCCTGCCCTGCTCATTTTAGACGTAGGGGCAGGTACTGCGTGGGGGGATGGCCCCATAGGATCATGCTAATTAATATCTTACCGGTTAAATAGCCGAAGCCACTGGACATAGTGCCCGAGGACCGGGTAAATATATGCTGTTGTCGATGAATTCGAATAAAGTATAGCTTCCTAAGAGATTAGAATACCCATCTCCATATACTGGAAGTTCATCTTTCATGTACGACTCCTCCGCCCATAGAAACGTCAACATTAAATGAAACGCAAAAGTCGTTTTGCCACTCGTTTTCAAAACTATTTGACATATTGTTTGTTTACTCTTACTGGTTGTAGTGGTCTTTTTGAATTTTGAAATAAAGTATTTCCATGATACATTTTTGATTGATGTTATAATTCTGGTCACCATTTTAGGCGTTTAGGTCTCCTATTTGCAAATCCAATGCTAGTAAAGATGTAGTCTCAGTAGTAGAAGTCTGTTGTATTCCTTGAAATACGGTATTAACTAAATAAATACCGTAGAATTTTTCAACAAAATACACGTCTTCACTTTAATAGTGAAAGTATTATTTGGTGTAATTATTGAATTCTGAGGTAAAAAATATTTTCCATATTTGTATTTAGACTCATTGCCATCAAACAAAAGTCTTGCACTGTTGGGCGCCTAATCTGTTAGAACTCGCAATCCAATGGAAGAAAAGGGAATGGTTTCACTAGAAGAAAGTCTGTTGTATTCCTTGAAATCCTAACTAGAAAATGAGTGTAACTCCTTGTAGCAGAGAATCCAGTTAACAACTCATTCAAGATTGTTGCAAAAAGATCTTAAATGTTCAAATGCTTTTCTGGGCTCGTTTCTGATTGGCCCATTTTACCGGAAGTCCATACATAAATAAAAGTGGGATTTTCGTACATCTTATACTATATATATGGCCCAACAATTGATTTATTTATTTCAATGACATGTAAATCAATCTAGGGTTACCTTATGCCTAGAGGTTAGGGAATTACCTTCATTGTATGTTCATATTCACAGTTTTTGTGTAGTTGTTTAATTCTTTTTCTATTGAATACGAATAATTTTTTGATAGATTTATTTGATGCCCCAAAGTTCCAGAACTAGAGCCTTACCATCAGATGCAGTTTAGTGTCATACCCATAATAACCCCCAGGAGAGAGTTCTTGACCCTCTGCAGGGGGCGGGGGTATTTAGCGTAATCTAAGCGCCACCGACAGGGCGATTATAAATCTTTGCTTATGTTGGTTGGTTGGATTTTACGGCATGTCAACCCTTGTTGGGTTATTTTATGCCGAAGTCATTTTGTTTTATTCATTCTTCATGGGTACCTAATTTCTTTTTTAAAACTCATTTTTTTCCTATTCCGCTTATAGATAAGACCCTAATAGTGTCGACCAGAGAGTAATAGTGATGAAAGGGTACTCCACATTTACCCAAGCTCCAGAATTGGAACTTCACAATTAGATTGAGCTTAACGTCATACCCAGGACATTAAGACTCCCAGCCACTGTCTTCAAGCACATATATGATAAAAAGGAAATTACCAATTACCTTGGAAAATGTATGCATTCAACTACTCACCATCCAGCTATGAGTAAATAGTAGGTCAGACTTGGCTCTTTAACCTTGGCTTGGTAACCAGTCTTGGAGAAGGAAAACTCTAAATTAAAACCTCTTAAGAAATTGACCTAGTGTCACATCCTGCTCGGGGTTGGTAAATATATATATGATAAAAGGTTGGGGGTTGCCATAATGGCAATAGGGTTGGGGACAATCATATGGGTTCTATGGCTTGATGTGACCAGCCGATTGATCTGACCGCCTTCAAGTAAGGACAAAAAGGCTCCCTCCTTAAGCATCATGGGTCGCCCCAACGACCAACAGGTGTCCCTATTGGGGGGGGGGTGCAGAGATGCAATTGGTCTATTCTAATGCCCCAGCCGACGGGGCTGTTCCTTTTTTGTGAATGAAAAGAACGAAATTCTACACTTGGATATTAACTGGACATGACAAATCAAAATGAACCTTAGAATTTTCTACTTTTTATTTTTATTTATTTTTTTAATCAATGAATCTTCACATTCCCCACAGCTGGAAATTCACCATCAGAGTTTAACATCATACACAGTACATTAAGATTCTAAGCCGCCGCCTTCATATGATAAAAGGGGAATTCTTTGTTTAGTTTTCTTCATTCAATTGTTGTGGTTTAAGGTACGTGTTCTTTTCTAGGACGAATTCGCATCTGATCATTTACGTTGAAGATTGTTATAAGAAACAAAAATAAGATGAAAAGGCAGAAGTTGAAAATGAATCATGTTTTCTTTTCTTTGCTTTAGTAGAGTTCTACGATATTTGATGTTTTCTTTTTTTGCCATCATGACGAATCCGAAAATAAAAGCAAAAATGTTTTGATTAACATCTGTAATAATTATCAATAGAATTACACGTTGCTCTCGTCTTTCATTCTCCTTTTCAATGTTTATTGCACTCCAGAATTAGAGGTGAATGATCCTTAACTGTTTGTGATGCGGGGGAAATGACCTTCTTTAAACGACAAGTAAACTTATCAGGTTTCATTGGTGCACCAAATGTCTTCTACCTTCCTACTTTTGCCATTTTACCGCCAGCGTCAAGTCTAAAAACGGAAGGAGATTGGCTCGATTTGATACACCGCCCCCCCTAACTTCATAGAATGGAAACATTTTTTGGCAAAGCAGAGTGCAAGGAATTATGCACAACTTACCTTAAGCTTATGAAAGATTTTATATATATATACATATATATATATAAAATAATGATTATATATATACATATACATATATATATATAATAAGATAATTATTACATATATAATAAGATAATTATATATATATATGTGTGTGTGTGTGTGTAAATGCATATATATATATATATATATATATAATATATATATATATATATATATAAGTGTATTATAATTTACTTGTTTACCTTTGATTTATTCTTAATATTTCGAGATAAATATCTCTTCGTCATAAGATTTCTGAAAGTCTGGAACTTTTAGGTTGTTGCTAGGATTTGTCGATTCTGTTCTGTGTGTGAGGGATATCTTCCAAATTCAGATATACCCCAGGCATAAAACAGAATGGAAAAATATGGTTATAAGGCCTTGTGTATCGTCCTCAATTTCCTTGACCTTTTGTCAATTTGCTTGAGTTCCTCTTTTTTAAGAATAGTGTCTTACAAGGGGGACTGATCAGGTTTTTATTCTTTAAGTGAGTTTTCTGCCGCAGAGCTTGATTTTCAGAAGTTTTCTCGTCTTTTGAGATACTCTTTTCTGACTTTTTCTTTTATTTCGTTAGTTTGATGGTGTCCGCTTCCAATATTCTCAACTAATTTTCTATTTTTCTTCAAATGCTTTCCTGATTTGATATTTCTATTACTTCTGTTGTTTCTCTTTTCTCAATTTTCATTATGAACATGACACATTTTTCAATCCAAAAGTCTTCTTATTGATCATCAGGTCTGGTCTCCTGGCTGGGATTAGGTGACCCGTCTGTACCTCAGGCCACACCTACCTTAGCTCGTATTTCACAGGAGACTGAGTGATAGAAAATCTCCTTAAGTATCCTGGACTCTTCTTAGCATTCTATCCGATCTCAACAATGCTGTTGTTTGGATGGTCTCAATTCTTGCTTTGATTTTCAATTCATCCAAACTTTTTTTTCCAAATCCATGGGTCCGTTCCAAGGGTACCAATTACAATTGTCACGACCCTCACTTTCACATTCCATAATCTTTTTTTTCCAGTTCAGTTTCCAGGTCCAAGTTTTTGTTTATCTTTTTGTTTTCTTTTCTTTTCACTCTGGGATCCACCGGGACGGCAAAATCCACAAAGTGACAAGATCATTTTTTTATAATTAACACCAGCTCTGATCGCCCTGCTGGGATTTGATGATCTATCTGTATTTCAAAGTCGCAGAGGATTTTATGCGTCTCATTCTCTGGGACAGATTAACAGATTATTATTATGATTATCTAAAGATTTTTTTAATCACGGACGAAAACGATGCTCGAAAATCTTGGCTATATTTACATTTTACACTTAGGATATTTTGAATTTGTTTGGATTTGTATAATTAAATTGATGCATGTTTTCTTAAAATGTAAACTGTGTCAATTAATAGTGTTCTTTATCAACCAGTATTGTTTTATTGTTATCATACTTTTTACGTCTTCAAGCTATATGTATATATATATATATACACCCTAAAAATCGTATCCATGTATGTGTGTGTGTGCGCGCGTGTATATGCACATATTCTAAGTTGCCTTATGTATGCATTTATCATACTGCCTTGTGAGTGCTTTTATCATATTGCCTAATGAGTGTGCTTATTACTTTGCCTTGTGCATCTGTTTTTTTTACATTGTTATCGGCACTCGTTATTTATTTGCATATTTTTGTATAATTTGTATTGTCTTGTGTATTTTTCTATGTTGCCTTGTGTACGTAATTATTATTGTGTCATTTATCATTATTTGTATGATTTGTATTCTTTGTACACATTTGACACAGAATATTTTGTACTCTTTCCGTTTTCAGTTTTTTTTTCTTTTAATAAATCTGTTTGGATTAATAGTGAGAAAAGAATTCTGTCCGTTGAGGGTTTATACTTTTACATTTTAGTAAGTAGTAGTAGTAGAAGAAGAAGAAGAAGAAGAAGAAGAGAGAAGAAGAAGAAGAAGAAGAAGAAGAAGAAGAAGAAGAAACAGCAACAACCTTTCCAATCTTCCATGTTCTTTTTGGTTTCCTTTTTCGACCATTTCAGCTTTGATTTAGGTCCTTCTTATTACCCAAGCTGAAGTTGATGTTATTGTTTTTTTGATTTGAGAAACGCACATATGGTATCGGTTATCGTTGACTTATTTTTTGCGAACAACGAAACTAAAGCATTGTGTGAAGATCTAATAAATGCTTTTCTGTTGCAAAAAGTAGAAAAGCATTGCATTTCAGCGTGACATTGCAAATAAATATCTCGACCGATGAGATTAACGATAATTTTAAAATAATTGTATAGGATGTAAGTGTTGATTGATTTTAACCTGTTATTTTGACCATAGTTGTTTTTCTTTGATTTTAATTCTAATTGTAGCTAATGTGTTTAAGTATATAATTCTAAGTGATTTTTCTTTTTCGATCTGAGCGCGTACACACATAATACGCGTGTATTAATCTGGTTGGTTGGTTGGCTGGTTTGAGTTCTACTTCACATTCCCCACAGCTTCATGGAATTTCACCATCAGATAAAGTTTACGATCATACCTAGGACAACTAAGACCCTCATTCTCGCTCATATATGATAAAAAGGGTTGGAGGCCTGCAATAAAGGCAGTATGGTTGGGACAATCATATAGGTGCTAGGATTTGACGTGACCAGCCAATTGATCGGAGTGGGACTCTGACCGCCCGTCTAACCGAAGTAAGGTCCAAAGTGGAATGTCGTATGACATTCTCAGCCATCTAGCCTAAGTAATGGCCAAAGTGGGGTGTTGCAAGTCATAAACTGCTCAGCCACCAGAGTTCCATGGTGGGGAATCATCCCGCTGTAAAGGCGCAGCCGGTGTATTCTAAAGCTTCAGTCGACATGGCAACTTTAATCTGGTATATGACCATAGATTGGATGTCGTCAGTGAGAATTGAATTTAAAACAATGGCGAAAGGAATACATGACAAACTTGCAAACTATTGCTCTAGCATATATATCGATAACAATGTAAGAAATATAACTATTAGGCATTATTATAAAATGTAGGTTATATATATATATATATTATATATATATATATATATATATATATATATATGTGTGTGTGTGTGGTGTGTGTTGTGTGTGTGTGTGTGTGTGTGTTATCATATCAATCTCTTTCGTTAGTAGAGTCTAAATCTGATAATACATTTTACGCCTATATTATTATTTTCAGTCTCTGCGAGTTTTTCACACTAACTTTAACTGGTTAGTGTGCGACAGCAAGTCTCCTCGGGTCTCCAGGATTTCTAAGTATTCTTATCCAGGACTCTTTTAAGTATCTCTGCTGATTTTAACACTACCCAGGTCTGTAAGGCCTCGATTCTTTCACTGATCTCAATTCCTCCAGAGTCTTTCCCTTGCTTTTAGGACTGTTCCAACTACAATTGCTCTCACAGATTTTTCAGTTCGCTGAATTTGTTTATATTTTGATTTCTTGCTTTTCACTCTATCGTTTGTTTGAACTGTAAAATCCAACAGATAAAAAGTTATTTTCTTTCCAACAATATCAGGTCTTCTTGTTGGGATTTGGTGATTTGTTTGTTCAAATCCCAGAGAATATTATGGGTCTCATTTTTTAGGACATATTCTGGTTTGTGTAAATACCATTTGGCAGCAGGTCAAACTTTAACCATTTGTACAATTCCCTGTAGATCACCTTTCCAGCCCAGTTATGCTTTATTACTATTACTATTATGGACTTTTTCACAATTGCCGTAGCCGGTGGTTCACTGGAGAAAGTAAGAAGATAAGAGAGAGAGAGAGAGAGAGAGAGAGAGAGAGAGAGAGAGAGAGAGAGAGAGAGAGAGAGAGAGAGATGAGAGAGAGTTAAATCAAGATTATTATAATTTTACACATTGAACTATTTAGTAATAGCTCTTATGTAAACATATCAAACGTTATAATAATTAAATTATCATACTGTGGTATATCCACAGGTCTCGCTAGTTATTATTATTTTATTATTATTATTATTGTTGTTGTTATTATTATTATTATTATTATTATTATTATTGACAAAAAGATAATTTAAACAAAAATCCCGTCACATGTCAACTCCAATAAATTTCTGATAACAAATGAAACTTTTCTCTGTTTCCCACGATATAGCAGATGAGAAATTTTAAAAAGATCTATTTGAAATTTTTTTAATGTCTGACAAAATGTCTATTATTATTATTATTATTATTATTATTATTATTATTATTATTATTATTATTATTATTATTATTATTATTATTATTATTCAAGTAATTACATATTCCCGCCAGATGTCTGGTCATTGCTGAAAACTGAGAGACAAGTTCTCGCAAATCCCCTGCACCTTCCTCAGTATCCCCACAGACCCCGGAAACGTCGTTATCTGTACAGTCTCAATTCCTTCTCGAACTTCTGTCTATAAATCTGTATACCACCGACACAGCAATATTTTTACGGTCTGGCAGGTCTTCTTTTCTTTGTTTACGAATATCAAACGTTTTATTCTTTTTGTAATAGAATAGAAAATGGAATCGAGGATCTGTGATCAAATTCCGGTTGAGGTAGTTTGTCTTCATTCCACACTAATATATATGAGAAAGGCATGAAACCACATCTTTGAACATGTTAGTTTAGGGACAAGATATTTACTGCTGATAATCATGTAACTCAGTACATTCAGCAATATGCCACATAGTAAGTAATATGTTCCTCTTGTTTCTGTGCGAAATCCTTTCTGTTTATTATTATTTCAGTCCTTGCGAGTTTTTCACACCAGCTTAAGCTGATGGTCTTTTACTAGAATCTGAATGACAAGTCTCCTCAGGTCTCCGGGAATCTTCAGAGAATTCTAGCCGATCTTAACAATGCTGTTGTATAGATGGTCTCAGTTCTTCCTCTAATTTCTAATTCCTCTAGTTTGTTCCAATGGCATCAAATACAATTGGTATCACTTTCACCCTCATATTCCACAGTTTTCTCAATTCTCTGGCAAGGTCCGGATATTTGTCTATCTTTTTGTTTTCTGTCATCTTTACTTAATGATCTGCTTGGACTGCAAAATCTAACAGTTG
This sequence comes from Doryteuthis pealeii, assembly GCA_023376005.1. Taxonomy (NCBI): domain Eukaryota; kingdom Metazoa; phylum Mollusca; class Cephalopoda; order Myopsida; family Loliginidae; genus Doryteuthis; species Doryteuthis pealeii. Next base: position 997,513 of record CM042142.1, on the reverse strand, counting down.
ACAAGTTCTATTTTTCTTGTTAGTCAATACTAATTGTATTTAGGTTGGTGGGAAATAATAATAATAATAATAATAATAATAATAATAATAATAATAATAATAATAATAATGCACAAGTCATTACACCCCCGAGATGACATAGACAAGCTCAAGTAAAAAGAAGGAAGACGACTCGTCAGCATTGAGAATTGCGTAGATACGTCAATTCGAATATTCGCAGAATACACTAAAAAGAGGAAACAAAGACTAATTACAACAGTCAGTAACATCAATGTCAACATATGGACAAATAGAAAAACTAGAAAACAGATATAAAAAAGAAAAAATAATACAAGCAACAAACTGGAGAGATCGCTCATTAGAAATCCTGGATTGAGCTAAAAAGGGGGAGATCAAGAGAGAAATCGATTCTCTCATAATAGCAGCACAAAATAATTCTATAAGAACCATTTGTATTAAATAGAAAACTAGACACAAAAGAATAGAAAGTTTAGAATGTTTGGAGACAGCGAATGCTGCTAACTAGCACAGAACTGGGTGGGAAAGTTAATCCACTAGGAATATTGCAAGAAATTAGACTTTGATCATACTATTAAATGGTATATGCACAAACCAGAATCTGTCCTAGAGAATGAAACTCATTAAATTCTCTGGGATTTTGAGATACAAACGGATCACCTAATTTCGAACAGAGGACCAAACTTGTCATCTCGTGAATCTTACTATTCCACTGACTCAACAGAAAGAAAATGAAAAAATAAAATCGGAATGATTGACAAATATTTGGACCTTGCTAGAGAATTGAAAAAAAAAAAGAATTATGGAACATGCAGGAAGGGGAAGTGATACCAATTGTAGTTTGTGCCCTTGAAATAGTTTCCAAGGGTTTGGAAAAAAAACGGGAGAAATTTGAAATTAGAGAAAGAATCGAGACCCACCACACAACAGCATTGTTAAGATCGGTTAGAATACTCAGAAGAGTTTTCGAGACCAGATGACACTTGCTGTCACTCAGACTCAAGTGAAAGACCAACAGCTGATGCTGATGTGAAAAACTCGCAAGTATTGAAATCACACACACACACACACATATATTATAAATGAATATATATAATAATATAATATATAAATATATATATATATATATATATATATATATAGCGCATATGCGTGTCCCAGTGTTTTTGTGTGTGTGTGTGTGTGAGAGAGAGAGAGAGAGAGATATATATATATATAATATATATATATATATATATATAGAGAGAGAGAGAGAGAGAGAGAAGAGAAAGAGAGAGGGGGGCAGTGGGATTTTTAAAAACTCTTCAACGCTGTAGGCAGATGTTTCAATTGCAATACGAACAAAAAAAGAATAATCCGACAAAAACTAATTCTCTTCGTCAGCCAACGTTAAGTTTTTTCTTTTTATCCTTTAAAACTTTTAGTTTCAATTCATCCCAAAATATGAAATACTAACGACCCATTTCGAAGTTGAATCTTAACTCATTTTTTTGGTTGTTTTTTTTTTTTTTTTTTATCTTAGTGCTTGTTCGCCTAATAACTCGTGAAGAATTACAAACGCGTTTCGCGTGAAACGAAATAAAATTGCTTGAAAACATAATTTACGGATTTCATGCTGTTTATTATTATTTAGCAAAGTTAGCATAAATAAAAAACATGAACTTAGTTAAGTATGACACAAGGACATAATAATAGAGCATTAGTGGATAAACCACCTGCTTCTTGCCCTTTTTTTTTAGTGTAAGGCGTTTTTCTATGGCAGCTATGATGTCCGAAAACGTAATAAAGCAATTACAAATGAACCCAGGACCATGAAGACTGGATACTGTGCAGAGGACACCATTGAGGCCAATGAATGAGGGACGGTTTGCGAGAGATTGTTATGGATATTGGATGACATGATGATGATGATGATGATGAATTGAGTGTCGCCACCTCATCTAAATAATGGACCATTCCGTTTTTATTATAAAGAAAGAAAGGGAAGAAAAAACAGACTAATACAGAAAAATAATACAATAAGAAATAAATAAAGAGAGTAGGGAAATATAGAGGGGGATGAGTGTGTAGAAGCGATTACACTAATCTGCTTCAATCGAACTTAATGAAAAGATGAAAGAAGGAAAGTAAGAGAGAGAGAGAGAGAGAGAGAGAGAGAGAGAGAGAGAGAGAGAGAGAGAGAGAGAGAGAGAGAGTTAAATCAAGATTATTATAATTTTTACATATTGACTATTTTGCAATAGCTCTTAAGTAAACATATCAAACGTTATAATAATTAAATTATCATACAGGGGTATATCCACAGGTCTCGCTAGTTATTATTATTATTATTATTATTATTATTGATAATAATCAAATGATCATACTGTGCACAGTTCCTGCTGGTTCAAAATCGAAACTAAAAGGTTTGGAATAATAATACTATTTCGGACTGTTGTCTTCATCTTTTTTTTTATGTGTGTGTATAAACACAACATTCACGCCACTGTACCATCGGGCTCTGTTTTAGGTGTTTTTTTAAAAATTTATTATCTTAATTACCTTGAAATAAATAATCTTCAGACGATTACTATGAATTCAAATGCAGTTTCGGAGCTTAATCGTTACTGCTTACCCAAGCACCAAGCAGTATAAATGCTATCATACTTATTAACAAAATTGTGCTAAGATATAGAAAAATTAAATAGAAGAAGATACTGAATGTTGTGTTTATACACAATAAAGATGAGGACAACAGTCCGAAATACCAAAATTATTTATGTCACGACTCATCTCATAAATACATATAAGTATAAAACGGATTTGTATAAATTTATTCAAAATTTCATTTTATTTCTTCTATATCTAATCGTATTTTTATCAATAGGTCTTTTGGTGGCATTTATGCTGCTTCCAGCCACATTAAACTAGTGGTAATGATTTTAGCTCCAAAACTTTGAATTCATGGGAAATCATCTGAAGATGACTTATCTTAAAGTAATTTAAAAAACACACAAACAGACCGGGGTTACTGTGGCCTGACCGTTGTGTTTACACACAATAAAGATAAGGACAACAGTCCGAAATGTCAAAATTATTCATATGAAGACTCATCTCATAAATATATATAAGTATAAGTATAAAATGGTCCTGTTAGTTCAAAATTATCGGAACTAAAAAGGTCGGATACGACATTTCGGAACGTTAACGAATCTTGCCTTTTTTTTCTGTTGTCAGATTCTCCTAAAATTGGTGGTTAATGTGTGTAACTAAAAATGATATCACGAAGGTTTTTGTGGGTCTGATTTAATGCGAAATTTCATTTCCATATTAGCAGGCGGAATAAAGTTAATAATAGAGCGGCCGTTAAGGCTGTTTTGATTTAAGAGAAACGACCACGGCGAAGAAAATTACAGTGATTACCCAACAAGTCAAGATGGACGGTTATTAATCTTTTCTTTTGAACTATCAAAATGCTTGATCCAAAAGTAATATCCTCTATTTCATTATAGAGTTGTTTGCAAAGCAGGGAATTTACAATTATAAGACTGGTGGTTATCCAGCAGGGAGAACGGCAGGGTTTTACCCCCGGCTTTGAAATAACACCTTCTATCCCACTTCAGCGTGAAATCGACGGTCTTGTAGCCTAACCACTGAGACATAGCAGCAAATGGATCTGTATGTATCCAGTCATTTATGTTACGTGGGAGACTGATTACCGGGTTTAAGAGTGCGCGATTGGCTATAAATAAATAAATAAATGAATAATAAAAAATGTAACGGTTTTCGGTGCTTCAGTGTAAATTCTAACTTATCTTTTTTTTTCTTATTGGAATATCCGCCAACAAATTTAACTTGGTCTTCGGGTCCTTTGTCTAGGAGCTTCGACCATTGGATCGATAAGGAATTAAATAACTGCGTGATCCCAGGAGGTCTATCGCTTAGGCAACACCTGTCCTCTTGATTTAAGGATGGGTTTATTGCCCAGTGCCTGAGGCGCCTCAATAGAGGAATGTCGAAGGGATCCATGCAATTTTGACACTTGCCCCACATGAGCTTCGATTTGTGCGTGGTCCCCACGTTGTGTTCAACTGGCATGGGGAGGGGGCAGTAAATAATAATTAAAAAACGCAAAACAAACTTTGACGTTCATCTTTCAGTCATCAGAATCTTTTTTCTTTTCCCTTTTAAAGCTATTCAGCAATTTGATGAGCTGTTTGTTTTACGGTCGTTTTATCTCCTATAATACTTAACAGGATGAACACACACACACACACACACACACACACACACACACACACACACATATATATATATATATATATATATATATATATATATATATGTAGCAATCGCATAATTTTACAGATTACTGTCGTCCCTCACAATCCTACAACCCAACCACCAGAACTTTCTCTCAACTGACTCATTAATCCGGCTGCAGATCCACATGGTTTGACACAAATGCAACACAGGAAGGACGTCCTTCCCTCTGGAACGATTGAATCAAACGGTGAAATTTGATGCTTAGCACCACCATATGTCTCTTAAGACCAGAAGTCGATTTTGAAATGTTGTTATAAATTGTACAAGTTACATTGTTCAAATCTATCTCAACTCGTTCATATCTATGTATCTCATAGAACTCGTACGTACTTGTGTGATTAATCATTTCGTCTCTGTCTCCATTCTATCAAAAAAGTAAAAAGAAGAAATGAACATAAAAGTGAGTTAAAGATGAAGGATACGCAGAATGATATAACGCACCACAGGGACACATATGACCATAACATTGATTTAATTAACGAGTCATTAATATAAAAAGGATATAGAAAGTGCACTCATCCATAGAATACTACTAAGATTCTGCAATATATCCTTGTCCTCACATAGTTAAAACGCAAGGAATCTGGCATATTAAAAGATACTAGCAGGACCTGTGGATATACCACAGTATGACAATTTAATTATTACAACGTTTGATATATTTACTAAAGAGTAATAGCAAAATAGTTCAAGTATAATAATCTTGATTTAACTCTCTCTTAATCTTTTTCTTTCGTCCCTTCTTTTGATATTTTCCTTATGTGCGATTGAAACAGATTAATTTTATTGCTTCCGGGCGCTCATCCCCTCTCTCTATCTTTACCCTTCTTTCTTTATTTATTTTTCCTTTCTTTTTTTCTTATATTTTCCTGTGTAGCATGTCTTTTTCTTTCCTTTTCTGTCTTTGTAATAAAAACAGAATGAGCCATTATTTAGCTGAGGTGACGACTCTCATAAAAAGTAAATATTCATCGGATAAGCAACACCAGATAATCACGATTTACACTTTTGCATTTCATCTTCGATGATTTTGACACCTATTTTTAACCCATGTGTCAAGATAATAACGGTCGTACAATTACGAGTACAAGTACGAGTATTAATAGATAGATGAATAACAAAAAAATTCATATATATATATATATATATATATATATATATATATATATATATATATATATATATATATATCTGTGTGTGTGTGTGTGTGTGTGTGTGGGAGAAACCACATACTGTCGTATTAATTTCCTCTTATTTCTCTCTCTCTCTCTCTCTCTCACACACACACACACCACACACATATATATATCTATATATATATATAGTCATTCAAGACATCGTGTTTTGACGTATCACGTCTCTTCAGTTAAATATATATATATATATATATATATGTATACTTCGGCAGCATTTTTCTTTATACAAGTTCGGTTAAACGCCACAGACAATTCAAGTCTGAGGAGTTTTTTCATGGTCCTTTCTATTTTTCTTGCGATCTTTTTGTGTTTGGGTGGAGAAGTTGTAATAGTCCACCAAATCCTTTTTACGAGCGCTTTCGGCTGGTTTATCAGCCATCATCAGGTGGGAAAACGATGTTAAGTTTTTTTTCCAAGTGCCTCGTTTTTATAGAAGAACGAGTAGTAGCTTAAAAAGTGGTGGTGGTAGTTAGTACGAAACAATGGATTAATGTTTTTTTTTTTTTTTTTTTTTTTTTTTTTTAGGGGGTACAGAATTGTGGAGGAAGGGAGGGGGAATGGTTAGAGTGGGATTGTTTATAAGCATTGGAGGATGTGTCTACTGGTTTGAAAGTTTATTTGTTTAAGGTAGGTCTTTTTAATTTGATATAGAGTGCTTCCATTATTTGCAATTTTTGTTTGTTTTTTTCTTTATGGAGTGTGAGTGTGTTTTCTGTTAAAATTTTTCTGTAGGTTGAGGGGGCATGAATGTGTCTTTAAGTGTTGACTAATGGAGCTGGTGTCAGATAAGTGCATTGTTAAACGCGGGATAATGTGGTCGTCGTATGGCCAATATATGTATTGCTGATATTGGGGAAACAATCTCCTATAGGACATGTAAACTCATATCAACATTGGTCTCATTTAGACGAGTGGTTTTTGGAGATGAATTATTGAAAGTGACTAGGTTCGCGTTTTGAATTTTTTATAATAGATGATAAGTTTTAATTTACGGGTAGTATCAATGGAGGCAACATTATTTCGAATTAATTTTTTTTAGTATGATTTCATCTAGTTTGTAGTTTTTATGCATTTGATTACAATAGTATATATTTGGAAGGAGCTATTATGTTTGCTATTGGTTTCGTTGTGGTTAATGTTATAGAGTGTTTGTCGGATTTGTTCGTCGACAAAATGGTTGGGGAATTCGTTGTTGATAAGTGTTGCTTAATGTTTGAGTTCAGAAAAAAATTGTCCTTGAGGAAGAAGTAAGTTTTGCCCGGTTTATTAGGTTTTTTGATGATAGTTTTTTTATATTGTTCAGGGCATTCGCTCTTGTAGTTAATAATGCAGGAATTGAAAGATGTGGGTTTTTTTATAAGGATAGGTAGTGAAAGTGTTATTGTTGGAGTGAATCATAACGTCGAGGAAAGGGAGTTTATTGTTAGTGTTGAGTTCATAGGTGAAGTTTAATACGGAATTCTGTTGGAATGTTCTTTTTAGTTCAAGTAGTTCATTTTCGTTATTAACAAGGAGGAGATAATCAACATAACGGGCATAGATTCTAGGTTTGTTAATGATATTGAAAACTTTGTTTTCTAAGTGTGCCATATAAAAGTTACTGAAAGTAGGTCCAAAAACTGACCCATAGAGATGCCATCTTTTTGATGTATAGCTGCCTTGGTGGTTGTAGAAGGGGACTTCGGTTGTGCAAAGGAGGAGGAGCTTTTTAGGATGTTAGGATTAATTTTAAGTGGTGGATATTCAGGATTATTGTAGATATTTTTTATGATGATGTCGATAGTTTTTTTACAGGGACGTAGTAAACAGATTTTTCTACATCGAGCGATTCTGTACCCCCTCAAAAAAAAAAAAAAAAAAAAAAAAACATTAATCCATTGTTTCGTACTAACTACCACCACCACTTTTTAAGCTACTACTCGTTCTTCTATAAAAACGAGGCACTTGGAATAAAAACTTAACATCGTTTCCCCACCTGATGATGGCTGATAAACCAGCCGAAAGCGCTCGTATAAAAGGATTTGGTGGACTATTACAACTTCTCCACCCAAACACAAAAAAGATCGCAAGAAAAATAGAAAGGACCATGAAAAAACTCCTCAGACTTGAATTGTCTGTGGCGTTTAACCGAACTTGTATATATATATAATATATATATACGTCTCATAAGTGATATATATATGTATGGGTGTGTGGGGGTGCATATATAGTCATCCACAGACGCCGTGTTTCGACTTATCACGTCTCTTCAGTGATTATATATATATATATATGTATATATATATATAATGAGAGTAATACACACACACACACACACACACACACACACCACATATATATATATATATATATATATATATATATATATATATATATATATATATATAGAGAGAGAGAGAGAGAGAGAGAGAGAGAAGAATCATCTCATGTTTTTCAGATGTGATATTGCTATAATTGACTGAATTATTTCTACCTCGCTGTTATAATCACAACTTTTCGGTCATTGCATTCTCCCGCATTTATTGCTAGGAACAAAACAACCAAAATGTCGATGCTCGTTTGGATAATTCATTAATCAGAAAATATAAATAAAGTAGAATAGATTGCTATGTAGATTGATATGAATTAAATTATTGAGAGGAAGAAAATGAACAGGGGAGATAACCCTTTATGAGAATGTTAATTACGTGAAAATGACCAAAAGTTCTGTTTGCATGAACAGGTGGAAAATTGGTCGACAATAGCCGAATTATTAGAACACATTTAGAGAGTGTTGTGTTACCAAGTCTGATTACAGGTTAGAATTAACAGACCATTAACCAACACGCCCATCCAACAACATACTCGTGGCTCTTCTCCTCACTAACTAAAAACTCCTTTAATTCTTCTTCCCACTTTTAACCCCATGTCAATAATGTTGGATCCCATAAAAACGATGAAAGTTATTTTACGAATGTGTACGTGCTTGAATCCTTCGGTACCAACGGGGATAAAATGGACCTAGGATTAGTTTTGTTTTGTCAGAGGCAGACGAATAGTTACGCGATACGATAAGAAGACTTAGATTTTCAGACGGTTATTAAAATAGTATTTCTAACCAGACTATTTCTACAGACATCAGGGTAAGATTATGTGTATTTAGTTATTATTTAGTTATTATTTATATATATATATATATATATATATATATATATATATATATATATATATATATTCAATTTCAGACGACTCCATAATTTAAGAATTATTCAATCCGTTATAACAATCTCTTTAGATTTCACTAAAACTTAGTTACCATACTTTCTGAGCCGGACAGACTAGATACTATATAAATCTTCAATCAATACACAGTATGTCCAGACGAAATCGGCAAGTCAACTGTTTTTCTTTAGGATTAATCCATTCGAATTATTAATTGCACCACTCTATCACGCTTTAAAAAAACTGTACATTTATATATATATATATATATATATATATATATATATATATATATATATATATATATATATAAAGAATGGAAAAGAAATAAGTATGTAATCTTAAATCTGATATATCTAATATTTAGTCTATGTTCGTCAGACGACAGTAAACCCAATAAATATCCATAAAGTTTTTTCTTTTTGTGTCAACCCATCTTATACGCCCACCCTGTTCGTAAATCATGACTGTATGCTCTGAAGAGGGGTAAGCCCCCCCCCCACCAAACTGCATCTGATAGTGAGGCTCTAATTCTGAAGATTTTTTTTTTGGGGGGGAGGGGGCATGAGTACTCCTTCATTGTCATTACTTCCAGGTCCACTCTAATTCAGAGTGGAAATACCTGATACCGTCAAATAGATGCTTGTATTTGATAAGATAGGGAGAAAAAAAAACTCTTTAAAAAACACCTAAATAAAAAATAAACACGTGAACGTACAATGAACGCGATTCCCCAACCTTTATTCATAAGATAACCCTAGACTGGTTGAGATGTCGTTAAAATCAATGAGTTTGGTTACATGAAAAGTAGAAACTATAAGCGCTGTACATTAAACATGAGACTTAACTGTAGAATATTGATTGTACAGTATGTGTTATGGTTAGATTAAATATTAAGATGTATTTATGGGTGTGTATAAATTCGACAGACCAGCTTGCCTTAGTCGGTAGAACATCCACCTAGGAATCGCAAGGTTCCTGGTTCGATACTAGTTCCCGCCAACAACACATGAGTAGCACAGATTAAGCAATCTCATCTGTGCGGTAAAGTGGGTAGCTGACGGTAGGTGTGTCGCTCCACATTAGTCATAAACAATCTTTCTGATCTAGCGTTAGAGAAAAGGGGATAGACTCCCTCGCTGTCCGGCTGATACCGACAAAAAGCTACTCCGCCAACTTTACTTTATAAATTCAACAACGTTTTGAACGGAGAAAGCAAAAAACATACCCTGCCTATTAAACATGAGAATAAGTAAAAAAAAAAAAAACAACCAACCAAAAAAAAAAAAAAAAAAAAAAAGAAAGGAAAATTTGTGGGGCGTTTTATAACCGAGAACGGTTTCTTATTTAGGAAATTACTCTATGGATTTTGTCAACTTTGACCAGTAATAAATTTCCTTTAAGAAAAAAAAGTTTTTTTTATCCTCGAAGTTTGGTTTGTGGCAACAGCCATTTGTGATAGAGGGGGGGGGGACAAATACCGCGAGACACTTATCCTTAACTCGTGGCTGAAAAGTGCACCCCCTCTCTTCTGTTCCACACTCTTCTCTCTGTCTGTCTGTCTGTCTGTCTGTCTGTCTCTCTCTCTCTCTCTATATATATATATATATATATATATTCTTGCTTTATTTACTTGCCGGGCCAAGAGCAGTTAGTGAAGACTAGTTATAGCCTAAAACTATACCCTCTCCATTATCCTTAACTCGTAGCTGGAAAGTGCATCCCTTCTCTTCTTTCCCGCTCCCGCTTCTCTCTCTCTCTCTCTCTCTCTCTCTCCCCTCTCTCTCTCTCTCACACACACATTCTCTCTCTTCCCCCTCTCTCTCTCTCCATTGTTGTTTTATTGACTCTGTCTACGAAATAATGATTTCTAGTCCGGACTTAAATGTCACTGTTGCTCGTGGGGGCCAAGAGAAGAGTTTATGGAGACCAGTTATAGCCTAGAAACCCCTTCTCTCCATCAATCGTCGCCAACAGGTAAAAGAGGAGACGGTTGCACTATACAAAGTTAATGAATACAAAAGGTCTGTAGTCAATGGAGTGCGACAACAATTCATGAGGACTTTTATGTTCCCATATGAACTTGGCTTTGTGTGATCACCCTTCTATCTAAAAACCCTTGCGATCCTACCTTACCCCTCCACCACGCCATTTCTTTTAAACAATCCTCAGTACAAGAGTGTCAATTTAGGGACAGGAAAAAAAAGCCGAGGAGGTAGAAGAAAAGAGTTGGTGGGGTGAATTAAGGGTGGTGACAGGTGTCCCCCCCTCCACACACCACCTCATTTTCTTGCTCTTTTTTAGCTGTACCGCAAAAGAGGTATTCAATGGTGGAGATGATAGGGTAGGGTTAGGGGGTTGCGAGAGTTTATTCTCTGGAGTATATTATTTCTTTTTATCTACGTCTCCCCCCTCCAGTGTTTATTGATTTTGTTGGATGTAAACATAAATATCTTTCAACTTTTTATGACTTGTGGCTGTAGACTTAGAAGTGGTTGATAATGTTCAGCCTAATCTTATTTTGCATGCTTGATTCACACACACACACACACACACACACAGGTACATGCGTGCTATATGAGATAGATTGATATGAACTGGCAGAGATAGATCTGAACAAACAGAGATAGATGAATAGATATGAGCGGACTGAGTCAGATAGATAGAAAGATAGATAGACTGACAGATGAATAGAAAGATAAATGCATGGATTAAAAAAACTATGTATTTTTATTTGGAAACATCTCTTGACATTATTTTTATAATCCTTATAATAATAATAATAATAATTAATAATAATAATAATAATAATAATAATAAATGTGAGTATTCTAGCCGATTTAGACAGCATTATTGAAATCGGCTAGAATACTCAGAAAAGTCCTGGAAACCTGAGAAGACTTGTTGTCACTCAAACTCCAGTAAAAGACCATTAGCTTACGCTGGTGAGAAAAACTTACAAAGAGTGACCCCCACCCCCCAAAAAAACCCACCACCACCGAGCCTAATTTTTCCCTGGCGCCAAAACGGCCGAACCAGATCGCGCTCAATTGTCCCATCCCAGAATTGGCAATGCAGAATCTTGAAGAATACAGAAATCAGATTAGTAGAGTAGAAGAGAGTAATTACAACAATAAACACAAATAAAACAAGGAAAAACAGGAAAACAGGAATTATAAAATCGGAAAAACAAAAATAGGAAGATAAACAATTACATAGAATCATCAGAAGACAAAGGGAATTGCGCCTGGGGTGATAGACATGGCTGCGCAGAGGAAATTTGAAGAAGAAAAACGAATGATTCTTGATAGCAGCCAAGCATAGCGCCATAAAAACCAATGACGTCGAGGGATGTAAGGATTGATGAATGCAGCAAACTGAAGATGATTCACTGGGAACTTTGCAAGTACCTGTATAAAGACCAATGATATAAGCTCAAACTTGACTCTGGAACTTTGAGATAAAAGATAGATCAATCAATCAATCAATCAATCTATATATATATTAATATATATATATATATATATATATATATATTATACTAGCAAATATATGCACCCTCACGGTGCAAGTATTTAAGTTTTAATGTAATAAAAGATTATATTAAATTAGAAAGGACAATCAAACTAAACACCAATGGAGATAAAAAGATTTGAAACAGAAGGGGCGATCGAAAATAGAACAACTGAAACTCTCGTCTTTCATTGCTAAATTTTCCTATTTCAACTATTAGTTAAAATAGGAAGTAAAGAATAAAATTACATTACTTGTTAATAGATTTCTTTTAAGATTTATTTCCAAGATTTTTGCCCATTTTCCATTAAGATAAAACTAAACAATTTGAAACCAATAATACGAAGTACATATTTATCAAAAGCAATTTTTTAATATCAATATGCAAATTAGCCTTCCCGTTCATACTGTAAACCGCTATTTTGTTGTTTATATAAATACAATTGCAAGTTATTAGTATGTAGATATGTCCAACATATCTAACCTCGGTTTCGACCTTGGTTCCAGTGAGCTTCGGCCACTGGACGTTACAACTTAACTATTGATGATGCCAAGGAGCCATCCACCCAGGCAACACCTGCCTCCTTGATTTAAAGGACAGAGCTGGGTTTATTGCCCAGTGACTGGGGCAACCCCTTTGAGGGATAATGCCGACAGGATCAACGCATTTTTGTGCCTACCACCCATGAGCTTCGGCTTGTGGGTGGGTCCACATAATATCCTTGTGTCACGCCCTCATAAGAGGGATGAGTGGCAAATACCTCTAACTCCTGTTTCGACCGGGGTTCCAGTGCCTTACAAGCTAACATCGTTGATCCCAGAGGGCCACATCCCCAGGCAACACCTGTCCCCTTGATTTAAAGGGGCGGAGCTGGGTTTATTGCCCAGTGCCAGAGGCGCCTCCCTTGACGGGATCAACGCATTTTTTGCACCCGTCACCCATGAGTCAGCGCTTGTGGGTGGTCCCAGATTAATAGGGACTTGTGCCTAACTCGTACACGTGGGGTATGTAGTAAATATCTAGTATATAGTTATGGTCAACAGTTTTAATAATGTAAAACAATTATATTAATAATTTAGGTTTAAATAATATCAAATCATAGAGAATGTGACGTTAACAATTAAGGGAATTGTGACAGTGATATAGTTTGGGTTACTGACAGACAAACACACAACCTTTATTGTTATAAGGTATATAGATATATTATTTGTATAAGAGTTTCGCGTATGCTTCGCATTTTGTGTTTAAAAAAATAAAAACATCAAAATACTGTTTTTTAAGCATGATTGGATGGTAAATGTCCGTGTTAAAATAGACTAATTGTTAAGAAATACTGTAGACTGACCAATTGTGTCCAATTTAATAGTGTAGGTGTTACTGCAATGTGGAGTTATATATAGTAATTTTTGTTATATATATATATATATATATATATATATATATATATATATATATAAATGTTTTCGAAAGGAAAATTGATATGAATATTAAATTGATATTGCACACGCACGCAAGCACAATATTTTTTTTTCATCTTTTTCGTCATCAGAGGGGATTGTTTACGTCTATATCGGCATTTCAGCTTGTCTGATTATTCGAACTGGCGAGCTGAAAATGCAGGAGCATAGGTCAACTTAAATCCATTTGATTTTCAGTTGGGTAAACAGCAGGAAGAAAGAAAACGTAAAGAAAAAAGCGAACGGTGAAAAAATTGTGAGAAAAGAGAAAGGAACAGGAATTGACACACTGAATGAAGTTGAGAGAAGGATAAAAAGTTATAATGAAACAAGAATATATATATATATATATATATATATATATATATATATATATAGAGAGAGAGAGAGAGAGAGAGAGTTGGTTAGTTCGTTGGTTGGGTTTCAACCCATTGGGTCATTTTATGCCGAAGACATTTTTGTTTTATTCATTCTTAATAGGTACTCAATTTTTTAAACACATTTTTAAAAATATTTAACCTATAGATGAGACCCCAACCGGTACTACCCCTCCAGGTCAGAGTAATAGGAGTAATGGCAATGAAGGGATACACCCAGTTTAACATCATACACAGGACACTAAGACACTCAGCCACCGCATTCGAGCACATATATGATAAAAAAAGCGTTTTGGGTTTATCATGAAGGTTATAGTGTTTGTACAATCATATAGGTGCTAGGGCTTAACGTCACCAGCCGATTGATCGAACCAAAGTGGAGTGTTGCATGTCATGGACTGCTCAGCCACAAGGTTTCCATACTTAAGCATGCATCACGGGTCGTCACCCATGGCCAACAGATGGCCCCATTGAGGGAGATTCCTACTCCTCTGCAGAGGTGTAGTCGATGTATTCGAAAGCTCCAGCCGACTGGGCTCAGCAGAGAGAGAGAGAGAGAGAGAGAGAGAGAGAGAGAGAGAGGGAGAGAGAGAGAGAGGGGGGAGGGGGTGAGAGAGGAGAGAGAGAAGGGGGGGAGATACTTACTACTTACTATACTTATGTTTTAGAAACTAAACTAAGTATACATATACTGTAGGTCAATCACGTATAGCGTTACCATAACAACGATATTTCTCATTAGTTTGTTGAGAGATGAAGTTGTATGACCAACAAATATAAATATAAATATATAACATTACATTGTCCTTTATATTTAAGTAGATATCATGTCTGACAATATTCATCTGATATCACACACAACGCACACGCGCGTGCGCACTAAAACACACCCACACCCACACGCACAAATACACACTCATATATACATATATAAAGTAAGTAAAGTTGGCAGAATGACCTTTTCTCTGTATCAGCCGAACAGCGAGGGAGGCTATCCCCCTTTCGTTAGCGCTAAATCAGGGAGATATTTTCCTGAGGTTGAGCGCCTACCTGCCGTTATCCACCACTTACCCGGAAGAGCCCCATTGAGGAACCACAAGGCTCCGGGTTCGATACTTACATTTGCCAACTCAGCGCCTATCAAAGTGCGGATCTTTGTGGTTAAGTGCGGAGTTGGTAGAAGGTGTGCCGCTTTACTTTAAATGTAAAAACAATATCCTTGTTCTGGCGCTAGTGAAAAGAGGATAGACTCCCTGGCTGTTCGGCTGATACTGACAATGGGCCCTTCCACCGACTTTACTTTTTACTTCAAGTCGCAATATATATATATATATATATATATATGTGTGTGTGTGTGTGTGTGTGTGTGTGTAGCCGGCTAATGTCTAGCCACACCGAAGACAAGGTGTCTGTGGATGACTATATATATATATATATATATATATAGTGTGTGTGTGTGTGTGTGTGTATGAGAAAAATGGAAATACATCCGACAATATATAAATATATATAAATATAAATATGAAAATGTGAAAAAAATATTCAAAGGATGTATTTTTATGATAATGAATATTTTTCCCATAAAGCATTTGAACAAAAAACGAAACGATGGTACATTTGTTTTTTTGTTTTTTTTTTCAATTTTTTGTTAAACCATCTTCAGTCCGATTTATAGCAGATGTTAACATGCTTCACCCGAAAAATATTTTCAAATGAAAAAAATTGAAATATTTTTGAGCATTCGTTTTATATATATTGGGATTGCTCCATAGAAATATTTTTCATGAGTCAAAAATGAATTTCCGATTTCACTCAATTTGGAAACATGAATTCAGGTTGATGGTCGCGTTAATCGAAAGAACCGCCGTAGAAAAAGGCTCGTTTATTTGCAAAGAATTTTCCTCCCTTGAAAAAGATTTACAATTAAGTAAAAACTAGTGTAACTCTTTTTCATCATCATCATCATCATCACAATGTCACGCTAGTAGCACGGATATTCATGACAATCCGTCGCTATCATTCATTGTCTTCGGAGGTCCATTGCGCAGCAACAAGTATCCGCGCAGAGCTGTTCAATATAGGTCTTTTCTTGGCGGCCCACACTGGCGTACCTATGTGTCGGTTTTCACAGGAGAACATCACGAGTTCATCCTTGCTTCTTCAACAGTGCCCAGCATGTCTTGTTCGTCTCGCTCGGATGGTCTGTGTGATAAGAGGCAAGTGTCCATACAACGGTTTTCTTGTAGGGTGTTACATCCACGATTTGTTTAATATCGCACGGAGCATTCTTGTACATCTCCCATCTAGTTTATTCTCTAGGCGCTTCATTAGGGTCCAAGTAGTACAGCCGTACAGTAGCACTGACACAACTACACCTTGGAAGAATTGTCTTTTTAACTTGTCAGTGAGATCGGATTTCCATATGTCTGATAATCTGTCTTTGGCTGAGCATGTCTTCCCTAGATGTGAATTATCCGTTTGAAATGGAATCGAATACAAAACAGAAATTAGAATAACGTTGCCTCAGGTAAATGTTTTTTTTTAGAAAGTTCAAAAATACAAAAGAAAAAAGATTCCAATTGAAATCCCCGAAAGAGGATATATTGTACCAATCAGATGATGAATAGAAGATCTAATAAGACTAGATAAAAACGAAAACGAGGCTAGTGGTATAAACCTTTCAGAAATTCATAATGATGCCTCAGATGTTCAAAATATTATTTGATCTTATTTTATGTGTAAAAATATTTTTTTATTACTTTATCTGATGATGAGTTCTGTCTCTTCTGCATAAGGTGTATAAATGTATGTTCTTTGTTTTGCAAAGATGCTTCTGTATATGTGCTTATGAGTCTATTAATGTATATATTAAGTTTGAGTATGTGAGTGTGTGTGTGTGTGTGTGTGTGTGTGTGAGAGAGAGAGAGAGAGAGAGAGAGGAGAGAGAGAGAGAGAGAGAGAGAGAGAGAGAGAGAGAGAGAAATACATTTTAGGGTCCATGTATGTTTTGAGGGGCTGAGGGTTAAAAATAAAACATATATTTCCGAAAGTGATAAAATAGAAAAACCGGCAACGGGTGTCAGCCATTTTCTATTTTCTGCGACTTTTGCACAACACAAAAACAGAAAAAGAAAGAAGAAATTAAAAAAGAAAAAGGAGAAAGAAAAAGAAAAAAAGATGTTAAAAGTGAAATAATCAGCTTTTGAAAATGCTTTTCGACTAAATGAGTCAGCAGAATGGAACTTCAAATGTAAATAAGCCAAGGCAGACGGGGAGGGAGGGAAGGGGGGATAAAGATGGAGGAAAATCGAAAGGTGGGAAATTCTGAAAGATGGGCGGAAAAGATAAGTAAAAAGTGATAAAAATTGGGAAGTGGGAAGGGAAGAACTAGTGTGTGTGTGTGTGTGTGTGTGTGTGTGTGTGTGTGTGAGAGAGAGAGAGAGAGAGAGAGAGAGAGAGAGAGAGAGAGAGAGAAAAGAGGAAAGTGATAGAATAGATAAGCAACAGAAAGAAGAGAGAGAGAGAGAGGGGGAGCGGAGAGAGAAAGGAGAAGAAGAAGAAGAAGAAGAAGAAGAAGAAGAAGAAATTGTAGAACAATAGTGTGTATGTGTGCAAGAGAAATCACACAGAGAGAGAGAGAGAGAGAGAGAGAGAGAGAGAGAGAGAGAGAGAGAGAGAGAGAGAGAGAGAGAGAGAGAGAGAGAGAACGACAGTAGCAGGAGTACCTATCAATGAAGAAGATGTTGAGAGTGATATGTGTTTGTTATCTATACATATATAAACGGCAGTTGGTGTGTGTGTATGTATGTGTGTATGTCTGCCCGGATGAAACTATGAAAATAAAACAATTAACGACAAAGTGAATAAAATATCACCGGTTATTGTTTTTTGTGCAAAAATTATGAAAATTTGATTTCTATTCAAAGATGTTTAAAAATTAAGATATACATAGAAATAGCATTGAAATACTTCTTTAAAATGTCCAGCATTTTTAAATCTCAAAATTAAACGAATGTATTTTTTGCCAATCACCCCTCTACCCAGGAGCCGCTGGTTAGCAACTTCTAGTTAGAAATATAGGGAGAAGGATGGAACAAAAGTGTAAGTTATAAAGAGAAGAGAAGAGAAGATATAGATAGATAGATAGATAGATAGATAGATAGAGAGAGGTGAGAGAGAGAGGGGGAGATATTACCTGGGACCAGGTAAGAACAATTAAATAGAGACAAGTGAGGGATACAGATTGAATGAAAGGCGATAAGAAGGAGACAGAGACAAAGATATATATATATATATATATATATATATATATAGAGAGAGAGAGAGAGAGAGAGAGAGAGAGAGAGAGAAGAGAGGGGGGGAATTACAAGCGAGCAGGTAAAATCAATTGAATAGAGACAACAAGTGAGAGATAGAACTTGAATAAAAGACGATGAGAGAGAGAGAGAGAGAGAGAGGGAGAGAGAGAGAGACAGAGAGAGACAGACAGACAGACACACAGAGGGGCTGGTGGGGTCAAAAGTGTCAAGGCAACTAGAAAACTAGGTCATCATAAAAAAATATAATGATTGAAAAAAATGGTGGGAGATGAAAGGAAACATCTTCCCCTGTCCTCATCCATTCATAGGAGATGATATCAATAAATCCGTAGCTTCAAGGATTTTCATTTGAAATAATCACTGCATAATCATCGATGTATGTGATTGATATGCACAACTGAATTAAACAAGGAAATAGATTAGGCTATAAATATAAAGATTTGCTGCGGAAAATAACTACTTTTTCCACAATTAGGATACAAACTTATTGATTCACCCAACAACAATAACAACAACAACACAACAACAACACACACACACATTCACACACACACACACACACACACACACACACACACACATTCACACACACCTACATACACCCCATATATATATATATATATATGTATATAAAAGTAATATATAATAAAGTAATATTCTGATGAAACTTCTAAAAACAACAAAGTTGAAATATTGAATGGAATTGTTTGTGTTTTGTTATTCACTTTTTCCTTAACATTTACTCATATACCTCAGAAGTAAAATCAGCATAGTGTCCTATTGTCAGTATCAGCTGGACAGCGAGGGAGACTACACCTTTTTCACTTGCGCTAGATCGAGGAGATTGTTTTGCATCTGAGGTGGAGCACTATATCTACCACCAGTTCCCTGCTTTTCCGCACAGATCCGAGCTGTGCTACTCATGTGCTGAGTTGGCGAGGACCGGTATCGAACCCAGAATCTTGTTGTTCCTTGGTGGATGTCCTACCGACTGAGCTAAACCGGCCCAAGAGAGAGAGAGAGAGAGAGAGAGAGAGAGAGAGAGAGAGAGAGAGAGAGAGAGAGAGAGAGAGAGAGAGAGAGGGGGGCAATGAGAATGTGAGTAAAATGTGCGGTCAAAAAGACCGCAAAAATAGTGTAAAACAGAAAAAAGTATTTTGTTAAAATAGTCAAATCAAAATTTAGAATAATGAAAATCGCTAATATATTTTACATATATACATCAAGAATTGGCTCGTTCTCGCGCTATATAGATAGATATACAGACATTAATAGAATAAGATAGCTAGATACATAGCTAGCTAGATAAATATAGAGAGATGAACAGAATGCGATAGGCAGATAGATATGATCACACTGAGAAAGATATGGCCAGAATGAGATAGATAAATGTATAGATAGATATATACTGTACAAAGTAAGATAGATATGAATCAGAAAATAGTTGATAGGTTGAGACAGATGTATGAGGTGAAATAAACAGGCCAATTAATGATTTTGAAAAATATGGTAAAATTGAAAAGGCCTTTGGGAAAACTTTGATGTACGAAAAAAAGGTTTAAAAAAATGAAATGCGCGCACATGCGAGCACACATATAAGCACATGTTTATATGCCGATGTCTATATACTGTAAACAATTGTTTGAATATATATATATATATATATATATATATATATATATATATATATATATATATGTGTGTGTGTGTGTGTGTGTGTGTGTGTGTGTGCACGCGCGTATGTGTGTATGTCCGTGTATCAGTGCAAACATTTAAGCCCATATTTATGTGTCGATGTTTATATATAGTAAAAAAGTGTTTGAATATATATATATATATATATATATATATATATATATATATATATATATATATATATATATATATATATGTGTGTGTGAGTGTGTGTGTGTTGACCAATACATATGATTTGGCGTCAAAGCGAAATATTGCTGATTTAAAGACAGACAGACAGGAGTCGAATGTGTTGAATAAAAATGTAACACATATGCCAACTGGATCTTATCAGCATCTCTCCCCCCCTCTCTCTTCATCTATCTATCTATAACTCAATTAACTTCATCTATCTATCTACCTATCTATCTATCTCTGTACATTTTATCTATCTCTGTTGCTTATTTTCCTCGGAATTCCTTTCATTTGTCTTCCATGTTTTTGTTTTCCTTTTTATTACCTTTTAATGTATAATTTGTTTACTACAGGGAAAGACGAAATTGATGGGGGGGGGGGGGGGGAATGAGAATCGGAAGACTGTGAGCGTTAACCCTTCGAATTGAAAGAGTCTTGAATATCTGATATATGATTAGAGTCGTAGAAAATGGATTCGTCGACGCAAGTTGAAAACCTGCATTTCACATAATGTATGCATCTAACTTCTCTCCCCCATGCTATGGGTAAATAGTAGGGCAAACCGGGCTTGGTTGGTTCCCTAACCAAGGAGAAGGAAAACTGTTAAAATCCGGTTAAGAAATTGACCTTGTGTCACATCCTGCTTATGCGGAGGGGTTCGTAAATGCATTGAATATCAACATTCAAAATGGAACTCAGATGAATAACATAGAAAAAAAAAAAAAAAATACAAATCACACATGTAGAGTGGAGGCTGGTTGGTTGGATTTTACGGCATGTCAACCCTTGTTG